>CM026395.1:17924716-18009448 GCA_014843695.1 Archivesica marissinica | reverse complement strand
CTACAAAACCTGGCCGTCCCCCATACCACAGAGATACTACAAAACCTGGCCGTCCCCCATACCACAGAGATACTACAAAACCTGGCCGTCCCCATACCACAGAGATACTACAAAACCTGGCCGTCCCCCATACCACAGAGATACTACAAAACCTGGCCGTCCCCCATACCACAGAGATACTACAAAACCTGGCCGTCCCCCATACCACAGACACACTGAATGTGTATACACTTATTGTATGCTATCACCTCTACACAAAATCCGAAAATAACGATATACAGTCAAACCTGTCTTAAGCAGCCAGCCAATGGAACCATAGAAAATTGCTGCTTATCACAGGTGGCTGCTTAATAGAGGTGAAATGTATAATAAAACAGCATATTGGGAATATGGAAACTGGCTACTTAGTACAGGTGACTGCTTAATAGATGTCAAATGTATAATAAAACAACATATTGGGAATATGGAAACTGGCTGCTTAATACTGGTGACTGCTTAATAGAGGTCAAATGTATAATAAAACAACATATTGGGAATATGGAAACTGGCTACTTAGTACAGGTGACTGCTTAATAGAGGTCAAATGTATAATAAAACAACATATTGGGAATATGGAAACTGGCTGCTTAATACAGGTGACTGCTTAATAGAGGTCAAATGTATAATAAAACAACAGTTTGGGAATATGGAAACTGGCTGCTTAATACTGGTGACTGCTTAATAGAGGTCAAAATATATAATAAAACAACATATTGGGAATATGGAAACTGTCTGCTTAGTACAGGTGACTGCTTAATACAGGTTGGCTGCTTAATGGAGGTGACCGCTAACACAGGTTTGACTATATATGATTAGTAAAGCTAGTGTGCATAGGAACAATCAATTAACCTCACAGTGACTCTTAACCTTAAAGATGCCAATTTCTAAATGAATGACTAGTTTTACTATGTGCGCAGATTGCCTGCCATACGCATCGCTTATTGATCCTGACAGTATCATAAGGCAACGTCTCGACCACTATAACAAGATACATTTCCATTGTCACACTATTGGGGTGTTTGCAATTCATATCTCCTGGAATAACATCGGTTGGCGTATATTTGTCAACATGTCTTGTTAGATTGGAAATACTATTAGTGTCGTTGTTTATCGGAGAATAAACAACGATTTGGGGTTCTGAGTAGGACTTAGGCCGACAATCAACAGACCTCTGTTCTGTTATGTTATGTTCTATATATAAAGAATGAATCGCAGGATAAAGGTTTCCATTGGGGTATGAACTACATTGGACGTGGTTAAAGTATGCTCAGGCCGAATGTATTCACGCTAACTTTAAACGCCCAATGTAGTTCATACCCCGATGGAAACTATTAACCCGCGATTCATTACTTATACTAGTATGTACAGTAAGTATTCTTTTCAATGACACAAAGAAAATATAGCACACTTTGTATCTAAATTGTGTTTAGTCCGGATTTGCAACATCGTGTACTGGAACAGGTAAATAGATCATCCTTTGAACAGCGTATAAACTGTAAGACACGCCTTTTCTCACAACCAATGCTGCATAGCAATTCGAATGCGTATGCCCTTAACTTCGAGTGCGCATGTCAGCTGCATATAATTAGTTGGGGCACCCCTCATACGAAAATGTATACAATAAGGACACATACGTTCATCGAATGAAATACGGATCTGTAGTCCAGTGGTAACACGCTGGACTGGTAATCCAGGGATCGCAGGTTCGATCCCCCGTGTGACCCTAATATAATTAACAGTCTTTCAGATGGGACGTTAAATCGAGGTCTCATGTCGGTGCTTTACACAGTGCACGTAATAGAACCAGAGGAGACTCTGGAATTGGTCTATGTCTGTATCATTGCATTATCCTCCAAAAATCTAAAATGACAAACTCTTCAGGAGGCGTCTCTCATATGGGCAACCAGTAGCGACGATAAATAAACGTAAAAAAACACAAACACATCGAAGGAAATGCAATAGAGATGTAACTATTCTAAATTGTTTGGTGTAAACAGACAGCTATTGATTACTACAACATTGATTCTTCCAGGTCTACTTTGTTCAACAACCTGTTCAGATCATTTCATTTCCTTTATAAACGGACCTCGTTAAATGAAGTTAACAATAGTATTGTATGTCTCTGTCATTATATATATATATTTATATATATATATATATAATATATATATATATATATAACACACACACACACAAGGCGGCAGAGACTCTGCGGTGTAAGTCGGAGACTCTGTGGTATAAGTCGGGAGCTCTGTGGTATAGTCCGAGACTCTGCGTATAGTCGGAGACTGCGGTATAAGTGGGAGACTCTGCGGTATAAGTGGGAGACTCTGCGTATAAGTCGGGACTCGCGGTAAATCGGAGACCTGCGGTATAAGTCGGAGACCTGCGGTATAAGTCGGAGACTCTGTGGTATAATCGGAGACTCTGCGTATAAGTCGAGACCTGTGGTAAAGTCGGAGACTCTGTGGTATAATCGGAGACTCTGCGGTATAAGTCGGAGACTCTGCGGTAAATCGGAGACTCTGCGGTATAAGTCGGAGACTCCTGCGGTATAAGTCGGAGACTCTGCGGTATAAGTCGGAGACTGTGCGGTATAAGTCGGAGACTCTGCGGTATAAGTCGGAGACTCTGCGGTATAAGTCGGAGACTCTGCGGTATAAGTCGGAGACTGTGCGGTATAAGTCGGAGACTCTGCGGTATAAGTCGGAGACTCTGCGGTATAAGTCGGAGACTCTGCGGTATAAGTCGGAGACTCTGCGTATAAGTCGGAGACTGTGCGGTATAAGTCAGAGACTCTGCGGTATATGTCGGAGACTGTGCGGTATAATCGGAGACTCTGCGGTATAAGTCGGAGACTCTGCGGTATAAGTCGGAGACTCTGCGGTATATGTCGGAGACTGTGCGGTATATGTCGGAGACTGTGCGGTATAAGTCGGAGACTCTGCGGTATAAGTCGGAGACTCTGCGGTATAAGTCGGAGACTGTGCGGTATAAGTCGGAGACTCTGCATAATAAGTCGGATGCACTCATTACACGATCATTATTTTCTCTGGGGAAATATTAACGGAAATGAATTAGACTCTTTTAAAAGGAAACCTAAAAACAAATTAAAATCGACATGTTAACACATGGCTAGCTATCAGACTGGGAACATGCGTTGCTATATCTTGCCTGGATTTATACAACATAAATATATTTTAGCACTGATACCATTAATTGGGCCGTATCACCGGTAGCGATTTATATGCAGATGCTACTACATGACATGATATCCATACCCAGAAAGAAGTGTTAGAAAAGCTTTTGATCTTGTCGATCATACTGTTTTGTTAAAGAAATTATCATTATACAAATGTAGCAACAATACTTTGAAGCTTTTTCAATCATATCTTTGTGATCGAAAGCAAACTGTTTCTATAAATGACGTTTTATCTGAAAATAGAACTGTTAATTGTGGAGTCCCGCAGGGCTCAATATTAGGACCTCTTTTATTCTTATTTTTTATCAATAACTTACCACTAATGTTTTCAAATAAAATCACCGGTAGCGATTTATATGCAGATGATACTACATTATATGATATCCATACCCAGAAAGAAGTGTTAGAAACACGATTACAACAAGCTTTGGAAGACTTGAAATACTCGTGTTTGCAAAATGGAATGACGATTAATACAGACAAAACGAAAGTTCTATTTATGACAGCTCAGCGAAAATATGGTTTCTTTAATCCAACACTCTATCTTAAATATGAAAATAATTATATAGAAAACCAGCAAATCAGTGAAGTTGCTTGGAGTACACATACAGGATTCATTAAAATGGGACTCGCATATAAATTATTTTATGAAAAAGATTTCGACTAACATTTGGCTATTAGGTAAAATACGGTATATTGTCAATCTGAACTACAGACTACTTTACTACAAGGCATATATCCAACAACACTTTGCTTATTATTGTCTCATATGGTGAAACACCACCCAACACAATATTGACATACTGTTAAGATTGCAGAGACGAGCCTGTAAATACATTATAATTGCAAAACATTCAACATATTATTTTGGTTTTCCCACATACATGATAAACCTATCTGTTTCACAATGAATGCCCAATTTGAAACACTGTACGTTAGCTCATTTTCGGCATCGAATCTTAGCATGTTAAATGATTTCCACATCGGGAGCAACATGGTTTCCCCATACCCCCGCCTCATAATTGAGAGTTCCCTATAACGGAGTTCGAGCCCCACTGGAGCCGTTACGACTGTGCCCTTAGGCAAGGCATTTAAATTCCACGTTGCCTCTTCTCTCTCCCTCGTGGTGATGGATTCCACCAGGAATGAGGTCTCGAGAGTGATTAATATAAGTTGACATAACTTGTTTCGCAATCGAGCTAAAATAAATGTGTATAAACTAAATAATTGAGAGTTGACATGACTAGTGAGACTAATAAGTTCATTTTTTGTTTAATTGGTAAATCTAGTTGATTATATATAATAAATGTGGCATCTGTGGTCCAGTGGTAGGGCGTCGGATTTGGAATCGATCGGTCCCGGGTTCGATACTCGGTCAGGCGACGTATGTAGTGTCATTGGGCAAGGCATCTCACATACATTGCTTAATACTGGTTAACCACTTAGGTCGGCTAAGCTTGCCCAGGAAAACATGTCTACGTCCCCGCAAGGGGTTTGACATTAATGGAACATACATACATACAAATATAGTATGGAGTGACTATATACTCATGTGTTATATAGTAACACTCTGTTTGTAAATTTACTATCATAAAATTGGTACGACTTTAAATCCCAACATCAGAAAACAACGCATGCTGCTGTATATTCTAACACGACCCAGCTAATAACATACATACTTGCAGAGTAAAATCTACCTTGGGTTATTCTGCGATATACCTACCTTGAACTATGCTGCGCGCGCACCGTGTTTTGGCTATTCCATTTATACAATGCGTGTAAAGTTTTATGAATGAAAGTCACGTGATGTTTGTAAATACTACCGTGGGAATTCGCGGAAGTGAGCTATTTTTAGAATCAGATAATCTCTTGTCCGTCTTGTTTTTCTGTTAAGTAACGTTTCAGTTATTATTCTGTACAGTTTTATTTGACAAAATAAATAAAATTATTGATCAGTTACAACTTTTGTTCATTTATGCACTAGATTGATATTTTCCATAAAAAATAACGTCATCACCCGTTACGCGGGAGGAAATTTCGAAAGCCAAATGCAGCGGAGTAGCCCCGCGTTTGAAGAAAATACTCCTTTGATTCTCGTCTAAAATTATTAGAAGTAAATCGTGTTAGAATCGAAATAATTGAAGGCCGAAGGCCTGAGTGATATATTTCTACGCATAAGAACGACAAACGAGGGTTATTCTGCGATATACCACGGTTGGTACTTATTATTTCTTAATTATAAAACTCGCGTATTTTTCAATAACTAATTCGGAACAATGGCATACTTATATTCATATTGCATTTAAAATGGACTGGTCAATCTGCGTCAACTGTTTGTTCGATCTGGGCATCAGTACTCACTAAACACTGACAGCTTCTCCATCCAAATCACACTATGTGTCCGTAAGCCAGACAGTATGGCAACACAATATTAGACAATCTCCGTGTTTCTTTGGACATTGATAGATGTCCGGAAATATGGCGATTATGCATCTGGTCATAGGAAATTACTTGGGTGCGTCTGATACTGTTATATTACGATTATATACTGTATAGTTAGATGTTTGGTTGGGGCACAACATATATTAATCACTCTCGTTGGCTCGGATGCAAGCGTATATGTGGTCATTCTTGTTGGAGGAAACCGGAATACCCGGAGAAAACCCACCTGTCCGATCTGGCGATCACCGTACACGTTGTTGCTTAGCAATCTGATAGTTGCTTTTAGTTGCACGGCAGTTTGACAGTTTGGTTACCTTGGCGGTAACTCCTAGTTATTCGGCATTATAACAGCTGTTTAGCTGACTACAGTTGTTTCGTGTGTGATAATAGCTCTCAGTGTAACGGTGTCTCACAGTCCATCCTAGTTGCTGGACCGTCTGACAGAGGCGCCCTGCCACTCGGCAATCTGGTAGCGGCTCCTACGTGATTGTTGATCAGACAGTGAGTATCCCACAGCGGTTCTAGTTGTTTTGCGACTGGCAGTGGCTCATAGTTGCTTCGCATCTGATGCGGCGCTAAGTGGTTTGACGTATGGCATTCTACTCGACAAACTGGTAGTGACTCCTGCTTGATTGTTGATCTGACAGCGAGTAACCGACAGCGGTTCTAGTTGTTTTGCGACTGGCAGTGGCTCATAGTTGCTTCGCATCTGATGTGGCGCCAAGTGGTTTGACGTATGGCAGTGGCGACTTGTTGCTCGACGGTGAAGTATTACTGCTAGCTGAATGGCAATCACAACAGGGGCTTCTGGCTGCTTGACAGTTTGACTGTGGCGAGTTGTTGCTTGGCAGACAGAAAGTGGCCCCTTATTACTTAACAGTCTGGCAATAGCTCCAGGTTGCGGGCAGTAAGTCAGTTACCCTTAATTACTTGGCAGTGTGTCAGTGACGCATTATTGTTTGACAGTATGTCAACGACGACTAATTGCTGCAGTCGGACAGAGTGTTCTATTGTTCGTGTTTTACGATTAGTAATCGTCGTTACCGGTTGCCCAGATGAGCGCCGCATCCTGAAGAGATTAGTCATTTTGGGGTTTGTAGGATACTACAATGATATATAGACACAGACACGTTCCAGCGTCTCCTCTGGTTCTTTTACGTGCACAGTGTAAAGCGAGACGACACGAGACCTCGGTTTAAAAGTCTCACCCTTGCCTGGGTTCCAATCAGTCGATTTTTCACTTTTTTACTTCTGGCAAAATGACATCATCAGAAATTCAATACGGCCCAATTAATAGTATCGGTGTTAAAATATATTTATTTGACTGACCAGGCAAAATATATCGACGCCTGTTCCCAGGCTAGTCTCATCCGAAAGTATATGACATGAGTCGTTTTAGCATGGTATACATAGCCGGAGATCGAACCTGCGACCCCTGGAATTATAAGTCCAGAGTGTTAATCACTGGACCAATTTATATTGCTTACCTGCTGACTGACGATGATAATGAACCATTATTCTACGTCATCATAAACATCGTGATCTTATAATGTCAACTGTAAACTAGGGCATATGTACTGACATTTACACCATCAGTGATACATCTTGCTTTAATATGCGAAATTGTGCGATAAAAATCTCCTCCAACAAAATGACATAACTCATTTCCGGCTTATCTTGTAATCAAATTAATTACAACTTGGTTTGTGCGTTCATATCTGATCAGCTATATCGATCGTTGTTAATGGGGGATTGCTTCTGCATTTTGTAACTCGTACATAATGTGGATTATGCGATTTATATTCACGCTAATACTGCCATTCATGCCAACACTCTTCTGTAATAAGTTTCTGTACATGGTCAGGTTGTTTGAGTAGGGTGGGGTGTGGATGTGGGGTTATGGTGCATCGATCGTTGTAAATGGGGGATTGCTTCTGCATTTTGTAACTCTTACATAATGTGGATTATGCGATTTATATTAAGATCACGCTAATACTACCATTCATGTCAACACTCTTCTGTAATAAGTTTCTGTACATGGCCAGGTTGTTTTGGTAGGGCGGGGTGTGGATGTGGGGTTAGGGTGTGTGTGGTGGTAGTAGAGTCGCGGTGTGGATGTGGGGTTAGGGTGTGTGGGGGTAGAGTCGCACCAACCGTTTAGGTTAAATGGCTGTTCGATTACCGCAGTGGTTAGCGTGCTCACTTCTCACCAATGCAACTCGGGTTCAATCCTCGGACCGGGAAGTATGTGAGATGGTACGGTGGTCGCCAGATCGGACAGGTAGGTTTTCTCAGGGTACTCCGGTTTCCTCCCACACGAATGACCACGTTTACGCTTTCATCCGCGCCAACGAAAGTGATTAATATAAGTTGTTAGAACATGCTTCGCAATCGTTGTATAATAAATAAAGTTTACGGTCATAAGGCTACTCTCCAGCTAGTATTGGTGGAGGACGACCCTCTGGTAGAACCAGTCATGAGAAAGAACAAGAGATGTTTTTGGAATTGCAGTCTTGTGTATAATGCATCCTCCAAAAATATAAAATGACCAATATATGGGTAATGTACTTCTGAAGGCGTCGCCCCGATTAACCAGGGGCGGTAATAAAATACGCCCACCAAATATGCAGGGGCGTTTACTAGTGCCCTACACGCTTGCCATTGCTTATTTTAGATTTAATAAAGGTTTCATAAATGTGACGCGATTTACCTAAAGGGACCCACTGGGTGGATGACGTTACTTCGAGAAATGACGTATAAAGTTACGTCACGCAATCTAAAACAGCAACGTTCGCGCTATACATGTAAATTTAAAATTCATTTTTAGAACAATTAATCTAAACGAAATTAACTTAAATGTTGAAAATCGCGTAAGGAAATGACTGAAAAACATAATTCTGAGGAAAAAACATTTCTGAAAATTTCACCCAATGGGTCTCTTTTGATAAATCGCGTCACAGTTTAATCAGCAGCAATAAGTATCCGCTATTTGATTGACGTTTCTCCAGTAACAAGTGTTAGCATAATATCGTATGTCAATGTTCCAATATCACACATGTCACTTTGAGAGTTTGTATTTTTAGGAGTATTTGTAGCCTGGATTCAAGTCTGCGATTTTTCACTTTTTAACTTCTGGCAAAATGACAGCCTGGGGAAACTGGATTTCCGATCATAGCGCCATCTACTTACACATACTTTTATGAGGGTGTAGATTTGAAGAACGACAACTCGTCTCTACAAGATAATATCACTAAATATAGAAACGGAATTCTATCGTAAATCACCGAACAGGCACGATTATACACGATCATTTCCGAATATACACGAATGCTCCCGTAGATATGATCAGAAACTCAATACGGCCCAATGGCAAATAGCAGTCAGTTATCTTTCTTGGCAGCCGCTAGGGGCGCCACTGTACCCGGTCCTGGAATTCTCGCAGAATAAACATCATTAACATGGCATCGAAGTTCGGTCTTATGACAATACCACAGTTAAAATCGGAATTAAAGAAGAGAAATGCAAAGCAGACAGGAAGGAAAATGGATTTGGTTGAAAGGTATTAATTTTGCTTCAGATTTTAGCGTAATAAGCAATAAAGACCGAGAAATGCGGCGATCCTGTGAACCGTAAACACGGGTCATGTCCGACAGTACTAAGTTAATGCAATGGTCGATAAAAACGATGATATGTAATGTATTGTAGTTGACGTTAAAAATGGTCAAGAATATGTATTCCACCCGAATTGCAACACCTAACAGAATTAAAATTGTATAACCGGGAAAAATAAACAACTTTTACGGCTAGCATACGCTATTATATACGATAACTTTGTCTCTAAATACATAAATGACGAAATGGCTGTGTGGTTAGAGCGTTGATCTGTGACACGGGAGACCCGGGTTTGAATCATACCGATGTTGTTCATATCCTAATTATGTTTTTTTGTGTCTTTTTCAGAACAATCTAATTGATTATGACTGATTCCGAAATCAGTATTTCGCCCGTACTAACGCCTCTACGACGGTGTAATGACAATGAAGCAGGACTCTAGTTCTGCTCAATGCTACTCTTTTTCATTCTCAAGCTTTCCTTAAAAACACAACAAGCGCTTAAACATACCATCGATGGTCTGTTGAACGTAATCATTAGCTCTGAAATGGCCTTTGCATACGACTGCAGTCTTCGAAGCGTAAAATCTTTATCTCAACCAGCCGATCAGAATATAGTATCAACCACGCATAAAGAACGCCTTCATCACTTGCTCCGCCCAGGGTTAGGGTCAAAACGCGTGGTTGATGTCATTATTCAGTTGGGTGGTTGAGAAAAAAGGCTTACATCTTCGATGGCTGCCAATCTTTGAACGATTCGTCTATCCTTCTAATCGCGTTCACCCACTTGGAACGCCTATCATAATCTTTCGGAAACTCATGTCCTCCTCTTAAATGACACTGGGGTACACAGCAGCAGGTTGAAGGCATAATTATCTATTATGTTGTGTTATTATGTATGAGCGTGTTTACATTGTTTTCTAAGGAAAGTACGATAAAATCCGAATCACTCCAAATGTATCGGGACCGGGTCAGGTGGCGCCACCTAGTTAAGAACGACAACTGACTGCTATTTGCCATTAATAGTATCGGTATTAAAATATATATATTTGACTGACCAGGCAAACTATATCGAGTTTTTGGTAAGCTGAGAGGAAGCACACGTTAGCACATGCCATTATTGATTTTGGCTGCGTGCGGCTGTCTGTCTATCTGTCTGTGTGTTAGCAAATTGATGCGTTAGCAGGATAACTCAGAGGTTGTGGATGCGGATGAATTTTGATGAAACTTTGTGGATTTATAGAGGGTTGGTCCGTGAGGAGTTGATTCGATTTTGGGAGAAATCGGTTCGGTCATGTGGTCACGGTGGTCAGGCCAATGCGTGGGTGTACATCTCTCCTTGTACTATATACTCTAGTTAGCTTTGATTCGATTTCCACATGATAATTATGTCATGTGTGAAATGTGCTTACCATCTATACATGGCAAGCTTTGATTCGATGTCCACATGATATGTCATGTTTCAAATTAGCTTACCATCTATACATGGCAAGCTTTGATTCGATTTCCACATTATATATCATATTTGAAATTAGCTTACCATCTATACATGGCAAGCTTTGATTCGATTTCCACATGATATATCATGTTTGAAATTAGCTTACCATCTATACATGGCAAGCTTTGATTCGATTTCCACATGATATATCATGTTTGAAATTAGCTTACCATCTATACATGGCAAGCTTTGGTTGGACTTCCACATTATATGTCATGTTTGAAATTAGCTTACCATCTATACATGGCAAGCTTTGGTTGGACTTCCACATGATATATCATGTTTGAAATTAGCTTACCATCTATACATGGCAAGCTTTGGTTGGACTTCCACATTATATGTCATGTTTGAAATTAGCTTACCATCTATACATGGCAAGCTTTGGTTGGACTTCCACATGATATATCATGTTTGAAATTAGCTTACCATCTATACATGGCAAGCTTTGGTTGGACTTCCACATTATATGTCATGTTTGAAATTAGCTTACCATCTATACATGGCAAGCTTTGGTTGGACTTCCACATTATATGTCATGTTTGAAATTAGCGTACCATCTATACATGGCAAGCTTTGGTTGGACTTCCACATTATATGTCATGTTTGAAATTAGCTTACCATCTATACATGGCAGTTGTATATACTACTTCTATAGTTAGGTCTTTGGTTAATCGGGGATTTCCTCCAGCTATAATAGCTGGAGAGTCGCTATATTACACACATGGGTTGTCGCTGCGACATTAACCTCCGAGGACAATCCTCCAACTCTAATAGCTTGAGAGTCGCTATATGACACACATGGGTTGTCGCTGCGACATTAACCTCCGAGGACAATCCTCCAGCTCTAATAGCTGGAGAGTCGCTATATTACACACATGGGTTGTCGCTGCGACATTAACCTCCGAGGACAATCCTCCAACTCTAATAGCTTGAGAGTCGCTATATGACACACATGGGTTGTCGCTGCGACATTAACCTCCGAGGACAATCCTCCAACTCCAATAGCTGGAGAGTCGCTATATGACACACATGGGTTGTCGCTGCGACATTAACCTCCGAGGACAATCCTCCAACTCTAATAGCTTGAGAGTCGCTATATGACACACATGGGTTGTCGCTGCGACATTAACCTCCGAGGACAATCCTCCACCTCTAATAGCTTGAGAGTCGCTATATGACACACATGGGTTGTCGCTGCGACATTAACCTCCGAGGACAATCCTCCAACTCTAATAGCTTGAGAGTCGCTATATGACACACATGGGTTGTCGCTGCGACATTAACCTCCGAGGACAATCCTCCACCTCTAATAGCTTGAGAGTCGCTATATGACACACATGGGTTGTCGCTGCGACATTAACCTCCGAGGACAATCCTCCAACTCTAATAGCTGGAGAGTCGCTATATGATACACATGGGTTGTCGCTGCAACATTAACCTCCGAGGACAATCCTCCAACTCTAATAGTTGGAGAGTCGCTATATGACACACATGTGTTGTCGCTGCGACATTAACCTCCCAAGACAATCCCCCAACTCTAATAGCTGGAGAGCCGCTATATGACACACATGGGTTGTCGCTGCGACATTAACCTCCGAGGACAATCCTCCAACTCTAATAGCTAGAGAGCCGCTATATGACACACATCGGTTGTCGCTGCGACTTTAACCTCCAAGGACAATCCTCCAACTATAATAGCTGGAGAGCCGCTATATGACACACATGGGTTGTCGCTGCGACATTAACCTCCGAGGACAATCCTCCAACTCCAATAGCTGGAGAGCCGCTATATGACACACATGTGTTGTCGCTGCGACATTAACCTCCGAGGACAATCCTCCAACTATAATAGCTGGAGAGTCGCTATATGACACATATGGGTTGTCGCTGCAACTTTAACCTCAGAGGACAATCCTCCAACTATAATAGCTGGAGAGTCGCTATATGACACACATGGGTTGTCGCTGCGACATTAACCTCCGAGGACAATCCTCCTCCTCTAATAGCTGGAGAGTCGCTATATGACACACATGGGTTGTCGCTGCGACTTTAAACTCCCAGGACAATCCTCCAACTCCAATAGCTGGAGAGTCGCTATATGACAAACATGGGTTGTCGCTGCAACATTAACCTCCGAGGACAATCATCCAACTATAATAGCTGGAGAGTCGCTATATGACACACATGGGTTGTCGCTGCAACATTAACCTCCCAGGACAATCCTCCAACTATAATAGCTGGAGATTCGCTATATGACACACATGGGTTGTCGCTGCAACTTTAACCTCCGAGGACAATCCTCCAACTCTAATAGCTGGAGAGTCGCTATATGACACACATGGGTTGTCGCTGCAACTTTAACCTCCGAGGACAATCCTCCACCTCTAATAGCTGGAGAGTCGCTATATGACACACATGGGTTGTCGCTGCGACTTTAACCTCCCAGGACAATCCTCCAATTCTAATAGCTGGAGAGTCGCTATGTGACACGCATGTGTTGTCGCTGCGACATTAACCTCCGAGGACAATCCTCCACCTCTAATAGCTGGATAGTCGCTATATGACATGCATGGGTTGTCGCTGCGACTTTAACCTCACAGGACAATCCTCCAACTCCAATAGCTGGAGAGTCGCTATTTGACACACATGGGTTGTCGCTGCAACTTTAACCCCCGAGGACACTCAAAAGTCATTTAGAGCAGCTAAACAGTTTTGGGATGCAACCCTGATGAGGCTGGGTAGAGGTTGTGGAGAAAGTAAAAGTTCCCGGTACGGGATATCACAGCTACAGAATTTATCAGCTCCCAATAATTTCCCGACCGGGAAGGACGCACGTTGAATAATTCCAAATTAAATTTACTTTTGCATTATTTTTTACTACTGCATGTGTTGTTATTATAACGGGTACTGCACTGCTGTTGATATTAGCAGTTGCTTATTATTTGTTGCAAAAATACATACATTGATTGCATAAGTGTGCATCGCTGCAGCAACATTTTGCAAAGCTGAAATTTCTGCACCCCAAACAGTATTATATACCATTAACTTTTATCATGAAATTAATATAGACACCCAAGTAAGATAACGAAATATGCAGACATACTGCTGCATATAATTAGTACTTTATCTATATTTGTACTGTAAGCAATGCTAGTCTTGCTACACGCAATACCTGCATAAGCACACACTACAAACTGATCAGTTCCAAGATTAATTTACCATGTTTTGCTTTAGATATAAAACAAAAATTGTTTATTTCTTACTTCCGGCGTAGGGATTACATCATTTCCTGTGAGAAAGTGTTGCATACTGTCTCTGGCAGTGACGTGTAACATGCATATCCACTTAGCCAGCTCTAATATATCTTTAAAACAGATATATCCGATTAATTCGACTACCCCGGTGAGTCCGGTCCAGTTTGTTAGTCCGGTCAAGTTAATTCGACTACCCCGGTGAGTCCGGTCCGGTTTGTTAGTTCGGTCAAGTTAATTCGGATACTCCGGTGAGTCCGGTCCGGTTTGTTAGTCCGGTCAAGTTAATTCGGATACTCCGGTGAGTCCGGTCCGGATTGTTAGTCCGGTCAAGTTAATTCGGCTACCCCGGTGAGTCCGGTCCGGTTTGTTAGTCCGGTCAAGTTAATTCGACTACCCCGGTGAGTCCGGTCCGGTTTGTTAGTCCGGTCAAGTTAATTCGGCTACTCCCGTCAGCCCAATCACCTTTGTTAGTCCGGTTAATTCAACTACTCCGGTGAGTCGTGTCCGGTTTTTTAGTCCGGTTAATTCGGCTACTCCCGTCAGCCGGATCAGCTTTGTTAGTACGGTTAATTCGGCTACTCCTGTCAGCCCGGTCAACTTTGTTAGACCTGTTAATTCGACTACTCTGGTGAGTCCGGTCCAGTTTGTTAGTCCGGTCAAGTTAATTCGACTACTCTGGTGAGTCCGGTCCAGTTTGTTAGTCCGGTCAAATTAATTCGACTACTCTGGTGAGTCCGGTCCAGTTTTTAGTCCGGTCAAGTTAATTCGACTACTCCAGTGAGTCCCGTCCAGTTTGTTAGTCCGGTCAAGTTAATTCGGCTACTCCCGTCAGCCCAATCAGCTGTGTTAGTCCGGTTAATTCGGCTACTCCCGTCAGCCCGATCAGCTTTGTTAGTACGGTTAATTCGGTTACTCCGATGAGTCCGGTCTTGTTTGTTAGTCCGGTCAAGTCAAGTCGGCTACTAATATATATATATATATATATATATCACAGCATGCGTTCCAGACAAACTACGTTCAAATAACATATCTTTTTTATTCTGTGTTAGTTCCTTTGTGGCAGAGCAAGCATCTATCATGTAAACTATTCAGTGGAATTCCAGTGTATTAACAACTATTCTAAGTAATTCTAGTAGTATATCTTGAACATTAAATTTTGAATCAAATCATTCAATTAACTGTTGTATTCTAATACCGTGATTTTCCAACATAGACGAACCAGCTTCAACACAATTCCTAATCGGTCAGCTGGTGTTTTATAATATTTGGAGCCCAACTAATAATCGTACACTATCATTCACTATTTTCATTTAATGCATTTTATTCCATATGGTTATACAGTAATTCCCTTTTTTTTTGAAGATTGTATGTAAGTTAACGTCGCTACCGGTTGCCCAATTGAGCGACGGACATTTTACCTAACATCACCTTTCCTCGGCAGGCTCCAGCGGTTAACCAGTACTTGGTGCACCAACCTTCGTAAGAAACTGCCAACCTTTTCATATAAAGAGACACGGTCAGAGCGGGGCTCGAACCAGTGACCATCAGTGATGAATGATTAAACACTCATTAATAGTGCGTCGTTTTAAATAGGTATGGTGCATATTGATTGCGATAAGTTTGTGGTATAAACGAATTATGTGTGTCAGTCCTTAATTTATAAAGTGTGTTTTGCTAATATTTATAGTTAACCACATTTTTTAAAGTTTTAATTTAAATATTTTTAAATTTAGCCATATTAGTACTCCGGTTTCCTCCCACACGAATGATCATATATACGCGTTCATCCGAGCGAACGAGAGTGATTAATATAAG
Source organism: Archivesica marissinica (assembly GCA_014843695.1). Taxonomy (NCBI): domain Eukaryota; kingdom Metazoa; phylum Mollusca; class Bivalvia; order Venerida; family Vesicomyidae; genus Archivesica; species Archivesica marissinica. Next base: position 17,993,587 of record CM026395.1, on the reverse strand, counting down.
TTGTTAAAACTTGCTTCGCAATCGTTGTAAAATAAATAAAGTTTAAAAAAAAAAAATAGTATCATAGCCACGACGGGCATCCTCATAGAACCACCAACCTTGCACAAACCAGCAGGATAGCCAAACACCCGAATCTAATTCAATATAAGAAAGTACACAATCAATAATTTGGAACCTGCATGAATGGACAATAGTCAGTACCATTATTAGTGTCGGTATTAGCGACTAAATAAGCAAATCCACGATCAGATAACCTCTAATTATATGTAATTACTTTGTGATTCTTTGTCTTACAAACTTAGGATCAAACTGTCTAGTCTCTCATAAATACCGGTAGCCGTAAGGTTAGTTACGGAATCAAGGAGTAATTTAACACGTCTAGACGTTGCGAGTAGGCAAGTTCCGACGTTGATCGAAGCATAAGGTGATGCTTTGTCTGACTGACTGACTGACTGACTGACTGACTGACTGACTGACTGACTGACTGACTGACTGACTGACTGACTGACTGACTGACTGACTGACTGACTGACTGACTGACTGACTGACTGACTGACTGACTGACTGACTGACTGACTGACTGACTGACTGACTGACCTCTGACTGACTGACTGACTGACTGACTGACTGACTGACTGACTGACTGACTGACTGACTGACTGACTGACTGACTGACTGACTGACTGACTGACTGACTGACTGACTGACTGACTGACTGACTGACTGACTGACTGACTGACTGACTGACTGACTGACTGACTGACTGACTGACTGACTGACTGACTGACTGACTGACTGACTGACTGACTGACTGACTGACTGACTGACTGACTGACTGACTGACTGACTGACTGACTGACTGACTGACTGACTGACTGACTGACTGACTGACTTACGATCGTGTACATATCGCGCTAGATTAATAGGTCCTGACTTACGATGGTGTACAGATCGCGCTAGATTAATATGTCCTGACTTACGATGGTGTACAGATCGCGCTAAATTAATATGTCCTGACGTACAATGGTGTACAGATCGCGCTAGATTAATATGTCCTGACGTACAATGGTGTACAGATCACGCTAGATTAATAGGTCCTGACTTACGATGGTGTACAGATCGCGCTAGATTAATATGTCCTGACGTACAATGGTGTACAGATCGCGCTAGATTAATAGGTCCTGACTTACGATCGTGTACAGATCGCGCTAGATTAATAGGTCCTGACTTACGATCGTGTACAGATCGCGCTAGATACATAGGCTGTAAGTCATGTTCCATACTGCGATAACGCATACATACTTGCCATTCCGTGATGCCACAGATGTATGGATCTGGCAGAAACCTCGTTTTCTACAGTGCTCTATTTCTTAATTAACTTGCTTCTGCTAATTATTGATCTTGTTTTCTTTTCTTTCTTTATTTATTTGCTTATTTCATCGAAACAAGTTTGCCAATTATTCATATATTCTGCTTCGGGGGGGGGGGGGGGGGAGTTTACTAATGTTGTTAGAACTTGTATGTCCATCCAATTTTGCGTTTTCTGAGCTTTGCCATGCTCATATAATAATATTAGTATATGTAATATAGCTGTTACGATTGTGTCCTTAAGGTACTTAAATTCCACATTGTCTATTCTCTCTCCCTCATGGCAATGGACTACATCAGGAATAACGAGGTCTCGAAATGAAATGATAAACAACTTACTGTTATTGGGATATGCAATGCATTTATGTTGTTCAAGGGTTTTGGAGTCCGAAGGTCACTGTGTTTTAAGTTTAAACTTTATTTATTTTACATTTATTTTACTTGCTAAGCAAGTTCTAACAACTTATATTAATCACTCTCGATGGCGCGAATGAAAGCGTAGATGTGGTCATTGGTGTGGGAGGAAACCGGAGAAAACCCACCTGTCCGATCTGGCAAACACAGTACCATCTCACATAATTCCGAGGATCTAACCCGGGCTGCATTGGTGATAAGCGAGCGCGCTAACCACTGTGCTAATCGGACAGCCACACTGTGTGGGGAATTTCACATTAGCTACGTGCTTTCAGGCGAGTAGGTATTATTCAGGCTTCGAACCCGCACCGACAACGGCAACGTCTCATAGCAACAATACATCTAGCCACTCTACCTACCACAGCGTGCACATATAGTCCTCATAGTTCATGTAGAACCTATGCTCGGCGTATTCATATGCTCGGCGTATTCATATGCTATGCTCGGCGTATTCCTATGCTCGGCGTATTCCTATGCTCGGCGTATTCCTATGCTCGGCGTATTCATATGCTATGCTCGGCGTATTCCTATGCTCGGCGTATTCCTATGCTCGGCGTATTCCTATGCTCGGCGTATTCCTATGCTATGCTCGGCGTATTCCTATGCTCGGCGTATTCCTATGCTCGGCGTATTCACGGTATTCTATGCTATGCTCGGCGTATTCCTATGCTCGGCGTATTTTCCATTTTCATCCGTATTTAAAATAGTTACATAGTTCTAGGCTAATTTCGCCGACAGAGCTGAAGCATGGTTCAATAGCATTCCGTTGAGTGTATCGGTAGGCTGATGCAACTGTCACGTGACTTGTCCAGCAGACGAATATAAACAAGCAAATCATTGGGAGAATATTTCCACCGAAACTGTTACGGTGTATGAGCAATTCGGGTAGCTATCCGAATTTAACAAATCAACACCTAACCCGAAAAATAGTTTCTATACCATTTCTGATTAAGACAAATAAATGTTTTTACTCAATGATGAACTCGCACAAACTGTGACCAAAATCATAAATACATCATTAGATATAGATAAGTCCTTCAACAGTTCGCGCATCAGGCCTCTAATCAAGCCGAACTTAGACCAAGACATACTGACAAACTACAGACCAGTCTCCAATCTTCCTTTTATTTCTAAGATCAAAGCGGTAGACGTACGCATTGAAAGTCACATGAAAACCAATGATCTCCACATTCTGCTTACGGAAAGTTCAATTCTACAGAAACTACACTTTTGAAAGTCTATAATGACATTCTCCACTCACTTGATAAACACACTGTGACAATCCTTGTGATGGTTGATCTCTCAAACGCATTCAACGCTATTGATCATGAAAATGCGGATACATCGCCTAGAAAATCACTTTGGAATCGCAGCAAAACCCCTCTCATGTACGAAGTCATATCTCAGCGACCGCTTTCAAACAGTTTGTATAAACAGCGAGCTGTCTAGGCCCGTGTTAATGAAGTACCGTGTGTCCCAAGGGTCCGTCCTGGGTTCAAAGAACTATACCATGTACACCAAGCATGTTGGTGCTATCCGTAGAACACATGAACTGGATAATCATTTCTATGCAGACGATGCACAGTTGTATCTTTCTTTCAAGTCGGTAAATGCAATTTCTATCGAAGAGACCATCGATCGTGTCCAGACTTGTCTCATGGATATATACCAGCATGCTGACACTCAATGTCGAGAAAACAGAACTAATTCCATTCTCATCCGATCCTACCGATCAAGCAGTCTCCAACATTTCGGTGAAAGTCGACAATTCTGAAATTACCTCGACTCAAGATAAAAATGGAACAACAGTTCGGTGTGTAGAAAAAACCCCAGACGGATCTGTAGTCCAGTGGTTAACACGTTGGACTGGTAATCCAGGGATCGCAGGATCGATCCCCCGTCTGACCCTAATATAATTAACAGTATGTCTGATGGGACTTTAAACCGAGGTCTCGTGTCGGTGCTTTACGCCATGCACGTAAAACAACCAGAGGAGACTCTGGAATGGGTCTCTGTCTGTATCCATGCACTATCCTCCAACAATCTAAAATTACTAATCTCAGGAGACGTCGCTCATATGGGCAACCAGTAGCGACGATAAATAAACGTAAATCACTAATAACAAATGTGTAGAAATGTTTTTGCATAGTTGCGGCAAATAGGCAATATCTAATCACAGATGCCGCCAAATCCATTGTCAACTCGTTGGTAACGTCACGGTTAGAGTACTGTAATGTTCGTCTCTATGGAATACCAAATATGTTGATTAACACATTACAAAATGTCCAAATAAAACACTGCTGCCCGAATAATCTCTAGACCATCAAGATTTGACGATATCACCCCAGTATTGCTTGAACTCCACTGACAGAGCGCAATACAAAATCCTCACACAAACATACAAGGCACTCAATAGTCAATCACCATCACACATGAGAACTATGCTTGAACTATAATTATGTGCCACCATGGAACTTGAGATCACAAAGTAACTCGCTGACATTAGTTGTTCCAACATGTCTAACCGTTCGTTACTGGCGACAGAAGTGTTCAATCAGCGGCTGCTATGTTATGGAAGGCCCTCCCATCTGGTAGCATAGACTGAAAGACACTTAACAACTTTCACAAAAGCTCCCAAAACTCATTATTCCATCCACGTGTATGAGAACTGAGTAAAAAGGTGCTAATCTGAAATAATGGACCGTATATAGCGAACAATGTAGTGTTTTATTGTATATATTATTGTGTATAGTTAATATTGTTTTCAATGATTAATACTCAATTGTTGTTGTTGTTTTTGTTTTTTTTGTGCGTTGTTTTTGTTTATAGTGTATACAAATTTATTTTAGCTCGATTGCGAAACAAGTTCTTACAACTTATGTTAATCACTCTCGAGAACTCATTCCTGATGGAATCCATCGCCACGAGGGAGAGAGAGAGAGAGAAGAGGGACATGGAATTTAAATGCCTTGCCTAAGGGCACAATCGTAACGGCTCCATCGGGGCTCGAACGCCGGATCTTTTTGTTTATAAGAATATATGTCTCTCCCATAATTGTTCGTTGAGAGGAGTGTCCGTTACCATACATGTTTCACTTTGTAATGTTTTGTATTGATTTCTTTGTTTATGGGCCAGAAATGGCTTATTACGAAATATAGATATACATTGTATCATATTTATTAAATCTGTATTATATTTAGTATACGCATATATTATACCTGTATTTAAAAATTTATACAAATTTATTTTAGCTCGATTGCGAAACAAGTTATTTCAACTTATATTAATCACTCGAGAGACCTCATTTCTGATGGAATCCATCGCAACGTGGAATTTAAATGCCTTGCCTAAGGGCACAATCCAGTGGGGCTCGAACTCCGGACCTTTCGCACGTGAAGCGAACGCGCATCCACTGCACTATCACGACTTCCACTTATACCTGTATTTTATTGTATGTAATGATTTAGTGATAGATAGCTTTTATATAATGCCATGATTTACTGATAGAATCACGAATATGTTAAGAACTTTTGAACGTTTATATTTATGAAAAGTAAAGTGTTTGTTTATTATAGTGTCACCCCTATTGAAAGGGCCAGCCATCACTGACTTATGAGACACCTTTTTATGAACCGTTCTGCATGTACATTAGTATCGTTCTGCATGTACATTGTTCATCAGTACTTCCCGAATCCTATGCATGTTGGCCAGGCGCAAGGCTGGTAGGCAATCGGTAACCATTATTTAACTAGCTGGCGGCTCACCAACAGGCCATACAGACGGATCTGTAGTCCAGTGGTTAGTTAACACGCTGGCATGGTAATCCAGGGATCGCAGGTTCGATCCCCGGTCTGACCCTAATATAATTAACAGTCTTTCAGACGGGACTTTAAACCGAGGTATTGTGTCGGTGCTTTACACCGTGCACGTAAAAGAACCAGAGGAGACTCTGGACTGGGTCTCTGTCTGTATCATTGCAATATCCTCCACAAATCTAAAATGACTAATCTCTTCAGGAGGCGTCGCTCATATGGGCAACCGGTAGCGACGATAAATAAACGTAAAACACTCACTCACCAACTGGCCATATCAGAACGAACGTCTGAATAGGTTCGAACCGTCGACCTCCCTATATGTATGCGGACGCCTTAACCACTAGGCCACCGTTATAATATAATATACCGTTATAATATAATATGTATGGTATATATATATAATAATAATAATAATAAAAAATTAAAAAATAATAATATATGAGAGAGGCACATTTAACAATATATATTGTGTCGTTAACGCTTTATTGGTTTGTTTTTCCACGTGAATTAGTTTCCAGAAACAACTGCCTCCATTTAGCTGCGGGTTGTTTATTGATCTCGTACTTTGTTATTCTTTAATGCGGCCAATTTCCCGGAATCTGCTTAAATAGAATCCTGTCAGAGTGGAATACCGAGTCTTGTTGAAGTAAAGCTATTGTTTTTCTATATACACAAACATCTAAGGTACAATACATCATTGTGTTGTTCTTGTCCTGAACTGTTACATGTTATAATATACATGCAGATATGACTAAATTAATATATAATTATGATCGTCGACCATGGCTGTATTATGGGACCTCGGCCGAACACTATAATATAATGTTTATATCTATGTACAGTCTACACCCGTTATGTCGAATTCCGTCGGACCGATCAAAATACTTCGACATAACCGAAGTTTGACGTAACGAAATTCTATATAAACGGAGCCAGTTATATGTAAAATGATAGTGTCTGAAACGGGACTTTGATCCGACTTCGAGATAACCGGATAATTCGACATAACCAACTTTGACATAACGGATGTAGACTGTATTTATATATTGTGTACAACGGTTCTTTTATACAGCCTGCACACTATTGTAACTATTCATGATTTCAAAGCATCATGTGCCAACACATTTTTCTCTAGTAGTAATGTCCGAATCGTCACGCTTTAGATTAATATCTCCTGTCCATTTCCTGTCCGGGATATAGAGCTACGTAAAAAGTACAATCATGAGCTGTCGATCACTGGGTGCCTGGCATACAGAGCCTACAATGCTATTAGACACAGGATGAGCGAGCTATCCGGTACAATACGTTTATTTATCGTCGCTACCGGTTGCCCATATGAGCGACGCCTTCTGAAGAGATTAGTTATTTTAGATTTTGGAGGATAGTGCATGATACAGACAGAGACCAATTCCAGAATCTGCTCTGGTTCTTTTACGTGCACGGTGTAAAGCACCGACACGAGACCTCGGTTTAACGTCCCATCTGAAAGATTGTTAATTTTATTAGGGTCAGACGGGGGATCGAACCTGCGATCCCTGGATTACCAGTACAGCGTGTTACAACTGGACTACAGATACTTCTGTTGAAATACCACTTTTATATATGGCTGATCACATCCCAATAACTGTAAGGAAGATAGCCCATTTGACCCAATCAGCCGATACATTATTCTTAATTGAAGTATATCTTGCAATGCTCAGCAATACAAAGAACGTTGTTGACTTGAAGAGTCAGTAAATGGCGACAGCTAATCAATATGAAGAATATCTGTAAATGGGTCTCTGTCTGACGAGAATCAATTAAGGAAACATTGATTGGAAATCAATAATTGATTAAATTACCCAACATTCCTCGTTGTCTTGTTGTCTCAACAAAGGGAAGACATATTTTTCACTAGTTGAACACGTGTGCTACCTGACCTGCCAAACTATGTTGTTAAGCAACGTTAAACAACGTTAAACAACAATTACTGGATGATTCTAGGATATATATACATGTATACAACGTTTTTTCGTATAAAATTATTGTCAATTTTATTAACGTCATAACCGGAACCGGCGATAGGCGTTAATGCCTATTTCTATATTTTGTAAATCTGAATTAAAGCTGGGATTGTTTGGAGAAAGATGGAGATGGTATTTGAATGCGGTGAGGGTATCATGGTATTCGTGGAATATTGAGGACGTGTGTAAACAAGATAGTATCAGGACGCATTACAATTCTTAGTGTATGTATGGACATTGTCTAATGGATCTCACCTTACCGTTATTGCAAATTCAAATCAAATTCTCATGTTATCGAATGTGAATGGCTTGCAAAGTGTTCCCTATAGAAATAATAATGCATTTTGCTGTCGAGATAAGCTTATCGTGTGGCTATAAACGGCAATAGACATGCGTGTGTTGTAGAAGTATACAAAGACAATTTCTAGAAAATGTTTTACTTAATATCCGTTCTAATTATCAATGCTCGTATTCAGTAACACTAAGCTATAGTAACGTAGCAGCTAAGGATATTAAATCTCAAGATTTTAGTCATAAATATGACAGATTCCGTAGATAACATGAGTTGCAATCGACAACAACAGTCTTCTTTGGGACATTACCATCTTGCTACGGATAGCATCTCGCAACATAGAGAACATAGCGGAGCTACATCTATTAATTACAACCAAACAAATGCGTCTGTCCACAGAGCGCGAACTCTGTCATTACACCCCAACTTGTACACGCTACCAGATGATATCGTCAATCGTAGTCGTAGAAAGAGTTTATCGTCTTATGAGATTGGATATAGTGAGAATGCATTACATTTTCCTATAGCTACAGGCTCTGTAAGCACGGGCATGGAGACGTCTGACACAGAAGACAGCCTTCACGTACGGAGAGCACGTTCGTTCCGAGAGCGACCGGAAAAGGCGGGAGAGAGCTTGCGACGAGTGCGTTCGTTTAAGACTACGTCGAAAGGATTAGTTAATCGTGGCGACTCTGTTAAAGCTAACAGAGAAGCTAGATCCGGTGGATTAATTATTCCAAGTGCGGTGAAGGCGGATTCTACACTTCAAACATTCAACAATTATGTGATTCCTCAGTTGATTACAACAACAAGCGATGGTCAGCAGAGTTATTTTAGAGTGTTAGTGACGGGCGCGGAAAGAGTAGGGAAATCGTCTATAATTGATCAGTTCATGACGTCAGAATTTCTGGGCAGTGGAGATTTTAGTGTTTGTAAGTATGCTTCTTTTTATTTACTATTATCATCAGTATTATGTCTATGTTGCTGGTCGTGGGAGTCGTGATAGCTCCAGGTGCGAAATGTCCGGAGTTCGAGCCCCGCTGGAACCGTTACGATGGTGCCCTTAGGTAAGGCATTTAAATTCCACATTGCCTCTTCTCTCTCCCTCGTGGCGATGGATTCCAGCAGGAATGAGGTCTCGAGAGTGATTAATATAAGTTGTACGAACTTGTTTCGCAATCGAGCTAAAATAATTTGTATAAACTATGCTGTTGGTGGTTATTACTCTATATATATTTTTCGAAAGCTGTCATAACTAGCAGTTTAAATTTTATTATAAAGCATATTTAATAATAATATGTTTAAAACTCGTGTTAATGGTAACAAGTTCCCATCTCTGTATTCGTCAGCTTAGTTTGATTAATTGTTTGTCCTGACAGATAGTTTAGCTTCAAGACCAATAAAATACGCATTTAATGCACGAAATAATTGTGTGGGTAGACTCTTGGATGGGGACACTTCAGCATAATTCAAGATATTTGGATCAGCGAGTATTTCCTGTGTAGAGAAATTTGAGGGGACTATACCAATAAATAGTTTAGTTAATAAAAACCCTAAACATCAGGGTTCTTGATATGTTTATTTTAATCAACAAGGATATTGTCCCTCTTTATATTTAACTCTTTCAGCGCCGACTACATTCAAAGCAATGTGCAAATAACGCCGCGTCTGATCAGGATCTATGTTGTTTGCTATTCGGACATGTGCTTCAGCTCAACTGTCTGAAGAGTAATCAGCATACAGGCTGATCAGACGGCACGTTCTCTTCTGTCTGATCGGGTTCTACTCTTTTTGCAAAGGCCAACACACGGTGTGTGTGTGTGCGTGCGCACATGGAATATAAAATAATGCACCATATACAATATACATATAGAATGCTTACAAATGCGAAATGCGGCGGTGTATGGGTTTGTTTATAGTATGTTGTATTACTTTGAAATACTGTTCGCTCTATGGGTATAGTTTCTTTGAGAGAATCATCTACGGAGAATAGACTGTTAATTACAGTTTCCATCAAACACCCAGGAGTACCTCACCAAGCTTTTTTCTAATATTGTATTAACTATCCGAATTAATGTGTATCCAAAACTGTTAATTACAGTTTCCATCAAACATTTATCCAAAATTTAACGTCGCTACCGGTTGCCCATTTGAGCGACGGGCAGTTTACCTAACATCACCTTTCATGTGCAGGCTCCAGCGGTTAACAAGTACTTGGTGCACCAACCTCCGTAAGAAACTGTCAACGTTTTCATATAAAGAGACACGGTCAGAGTGGGGCTCGAACCCATGACCATCAGTGATGAATGATTAAACACTCATTAATAGTGCGTCGTTTTAAATAGGTTTATTTTACAACGATTGCAAAGCAAGTTTTAACAACTTATATTAATCACTCTCGTTGGCTCGGATGAAAGGGTATATGTGGTCATTCATGTGGGAGGAAACCGGAGTACCCGGAGACAACCCACCTGTCCGATCTGGCAACCATCGTACCATCTCTCATACTTCTAGGTACGTTGCATATTGATTGCGATAAGTGTGTGGTATAAACTAATTATATGTGATGTCAGTCCTTAATTTATAAAGTGTGTCGTGCGAATCGTTATCGTCGCTTCCGGTTAACCACATGAGCGGCGCCTCCTGAAGAGATTAATCACAGATGGATCTGTAGTCCAGTGGCTATCACGTTGGACTGGTAATGTACACCACATGATAAAATCCGGTATGCGGTAACCATTCAATGACAATGTCTTGCGTGACAACGGGAGTCGAAACAAATTGTTACTTAGATTTTGACTTAGGATTTTGAGATAAATATCTAACTACACGAAAACTAGATGGGTGGATCTGTAGTGCAGTGGGTAACACGCTGGACTGGTAATCCAGGGATCGCAGGTTCGAACCCCGTCTGACCCTAAAAAAATGAACAGTCTTTCAGATGGGACTTTAAACCGAGGTCTCGTGTTGGTGCTTTACACCGTGCACGTAAAAGAACAAGAGGATACTCTGGAATGGGTCTCTGTCTGTATCCATGCACTATCCTCCAACAATCTAAAATGACTAATCTCTTCAGGAGGCGTCGCTCATATGGGCAACCGGTAGCGACGATAAATAAACGTAAAACACAAAGCGATTAATCAGTGTATCTCTTGGTAGACAGAAGAAGTTCCTCTTGTTCTTTTACTTGCAATATGTAATAGAACAGACAACGAGGTATCTGTATAAACTGTATCCGTGGCCTAGTGGTTAAGGCGTCCTCCTACGGAGCGGGAGGTCGAAGATTCGAACCTCGTCAGTGGCTCGTTCTGATATGGCCGGTTGGCGAGCCGCCAGCTAGTTAAATAATGGTTACCGATTGCCTACAAGCCTGGCGCCTGGCTCACAAGCATATGATTGGGGAAGTACTGATGTTCATAAAAAGGTGTCTCCTAGGTCAATAATGGCTGGCTCTTTAAATAGGGGTGACACTATAATAAACAAACACTTTTACAGTTTAGAAGATTGAGAATAAGAAACAACTTTCCGATCGGCTGTCCGATTAGCGCGCTCGCTTCTCACCAATGCACACCGGGTTCGATCCTCAGACCGGGAAGTATGTGAGATGGTACGGTGGTCGCCAGTTGCTAAAACTTGTTTCGCAATCGTTGTATAATAAATAAAGTTTAAAAAAAAAGTTCAATCTTCTATATGTTGTTTAATTATCGAAATCGACACAAGTCACCAATCATTCTAAATTGATTTAATTATATGTCTATATCTTGTTGTAGAAACTCTAATAGGAAATTAATTAAGGTTAATTATGTTAAACATTGTTTTCTTTAATGTGATGCTGCTGTGACTTCGACACAAGATATTAGCAATACACTTTAAGTATCCGTTGCGAGACGGATATGATTTTCGCCTCGTATACTTGTATGTTTAAACCCTACCAAACCCACCCCTCTCTCTCTCTCTCTCTCTCTCTCCCTCTCTCTCCCTCTCTCCCCCTCTTCCTCTCTCCCTCTCCCTCAACATATCTCCCTCCCCTCTCACTTCCACCCTCCCCTCTCCCTCCCTCCATCCACCCTCTCCCTCCCCATATATTGATCTCCCTATCTCTTTCTCTCCCTCGATAGTCAGGAAGAACAAAACAAATACAGTTGGCTTCCATTTAAATGGTCACATGCTAATACTCCCGCGATGTTGCTCATTTCATGTACGGGTAAAACGGGCATGTCCCATGCTCAGTCTTGATAATAAAGTTTCCTCTCTACGTACTGAGAGATAAACAGAAGATAATGCACCAAGTCGTGGCGTTATTAACTGATTGTTATTGAAGTGTGTGTTATTCCAGATAGTCAGTTTGAAGCTACATAAAATCTCGAACATATACGATCCATTATTTGCGCTAATGGGCGGGTTTACCGAACTTATTATATAACTAAGATAGGTCGTATATGGGACGTAACGGTACGCGTTGTTGGATGGCTGTTTTATGAACAAATAATAATAATAATAATAATAATAATAAAATAATAATACTTTATTATATTTAAGACTTTATTTAACGAGAGAACTCATTTCAACAATTAAGTCAATCTACCATGAGGCCCTCAACAAATTAAAACATGAAATAGCATAATGAAACATGTAAACAGTAACCAGTAAAACTTTCATAGGAAATAAGATATAACTTGAGCTGCAAGAACTAATACTTATATTCATGTATAATTGTATATTATCAGTTTATTAGGTTATTGGTTTGTTCGTTGTACCACCTGCTATATAAAGCTTTGAAGTGTGGAACAGAATGTGCTTGTTCGTACCTCCACACCGTGCACGTCGGGAACAAGGCACAGCTCACAGCAGGAAATTGGATCACCTGTTCCGAAGTGACCAATCCACGCCGCTGACGCATACGGACGAGGACCCGCATCGACTCTTTTTGAGTGTCATACACTTACCTGGATCAACGACAGCTGACACTGGGGCGTTGAAGAGGTGACGAGTGACTGGGTAGGAGAAGACGGCAGTCGTTTCGCGTGGATGGCGCACTCGTCGCCTCGAACTCTTTTATCTGTCTCCAACAACGGGCGAGCGGTTGGAGACGGAGGGATGCGACCTCGACCCCGGATGCGTCAACGGGGTGGACAACGACGGAACAACCGAGCCATTTTGCTGCTGTGAGCCGACTAATCGTGGAGGATGTGGCCCTGAAAAGGATAGCTTATAGACCAGGACTTGTCACCCTGGCACAGAAAGAAGGAAGGAGCCATCTGAGGATGTCATCATAAGCATCACAGAGAATAATCGTCTTAGAAAGCTCGCCCATATGGTTTACCGGTGGCGAGGGTAAATAAACGTATATCATCATCATCAACAGAATGTGCTGTTTTGATGTGATAAGGGAGGGAATTCCACAAGTGTGACTCTGAATATAAGAAAGATTTTCTAAAAAGTTCAGTAGTTGGCTTAGGAGGGTAGAGTTGGAGATTGGCGGATGATCGCAAGTTTTGAGTTCGAACATCGGAAGTAAATCTGAATGACTCTTGCAGATAGACAGGTGCTAGGCCATCGAGTGTTTTAAACAGTAAGACTGCTCTTTGAAAGCTAACCCTTTCTGGGAAAATCATCCAATTGAGAGTTGAGAAAATTTCAGAAGAAGGAGTGTAAAAATCTTTGTCAAGAATTAGTCTTGCAGCTCGTTTTTGGAATCTAACAATTGTATCTTCTAAATATGCATTACAGTTCCCCCAAATGACACAACGGTAGTCTAGATGGGGTCAAATACAGATCAATACAACCGTCTTATTATATGTCGTTCATTCATAATTACAGTGTTACTGTAGCACTTTGCCATTTCTGTATCATTGATAAATGCTATCAATTTCTTTAGTTTTGCGCATTTTTTTTTTTTGGTTTATACAAATTTATTTTAGCTCGATTGCGAAACAAGTTCTTTCAACTTATATAAATCACTCTCGAGACCTCATTCCTGATGGAAGCCATCGCCACGAGGGAGAGAGAAGAGGCAACGTGGAATTTAAATGCCTTGCCTAAGGACATAATCATAACGGCTCCAGCGGGGCTCGAACTCCAGACCTTTCGCACCTGAAGCGAACGCGCATCCACTGCACCATCACGACTTCCACTTTGCGCATTGACATGCTAATGGGTAACATGTGTACTTGGACTGTATGCATTGCTCTCAGTCACCCATGTTGTTTCATATTTATTGTTATATACAAACCAGCATTAATAAATAGCGTGTTTATTATGTGTTTTACGTTTATTTATCGTCGCTACCGGTTGCCCATATGAGCGACACCTCCTGAAGATATTAGTCATTTTAGATTTTTGGAGGATAGTGCAATGATACAGAGAGAGACCCATTCCAGAGTCTCCTCTGGTTCTTTTACGTGCACGGTGTAAAGCACCGACACGAGACCTCGGTTTAACGTCCCATCTGAAAGACTGTTAATTTTATTAGGGTCAGGCGGGGGATCGAACCTGCGATCCCTGGATTACAAGTCCAGCGTGTAACCACTGGACTACAGATCCGTCTGTGTGTTTATTATGTCCAATTTCCTTTACTTTTATACGCAGGTTTTATTTCCTAGAATTGATTTCGCTTCTCTGAATCGTATGTTTACCCTGATATCGCTTCAGCGTAAATTAGTAGCAACACATACTTTAATATTGTAAATGCCTGTAAATTGATATAATGACATATATTGGGCTAACCAATTGAATTATACAACATACAGTCATAAATGGCACGGCATCCGAAGTGACCACGTATTCGTTGTGATGTAATAGTGTAGTACAAAGTTCTATTCCAAGTGTGGAAGTCGGTGAGTGTGACAGTGGATATTGTCAACCCGAGGAAGATAATGTAGACCGAGGTGAATATAATTAGATCTGGCGACCACCGTACCATGTGGAAGTCGTGATAGCGCAGTGGATGCGCGTTCGCTTCAGGTGCGAAAGGTCCGGAGTTCTAGCGCCGCTGGAGCCGTTACGAGTGTGCCCTTAGGCAAGGCATTTAATTTCCACGTTGCCTCCTCTCTCTCTCTCTCTCTCTCTCTCGTGGCGATGGATTCCATCAGGAATGAGGTATCGAGAGTGATATATATAAGTTGTAAAGAACTTGTTTCGCAATCGAGCAAAAATAAATTTGCATAAACTATATTCCAAGTAGTTTACGGTCGTTGCCTTCACAATATTTGCCTCTCACCGCTGTAGGTTCGAATCACAATGGTGGTGTCGATTGCTTTCGTGTGATGAAAATATCCAGTGATCGGTCATTCTAACTGGGTGATAGAGCAGTTATAGGCTGATAGCGCATTCGCTTCACGAGTTCTCACCAAACTGTACACGTTTCGGTTGTGTCCTTATGCCTTGCATTTTAATTCCACATTGATTTTTCTCTCTCTCCCTCGTGGCGATGGATTTCATCAGGAATGAGGTCTGGAGAGCGATTAATCTAATGTTCCAGAATATTGTTTCGAAATCGAGATAAAATAAATTTATCATTATGCGAATATTCGTATTATGATATATCGCTGAAAAGACTGTCGTATCGATGCGAATATTCGTATTATGACATACCGCGTAAAAGACTGTCGCCACGATGCGAATATTTACGATGTCAATATGTGTAGACATAGGCCTATGTATTCAATTGGGCACGGACTGTATGACGATTATCTGGAGATATTCCAATCCGGAAATAAAATAAAATTTCGATATTTTTCAGACACTAAATAAATCAGAAGGATAATATATATATATATATTAATATTATTACGGCCAGACTTGGGATCGAACCTGCTTGTAACACCAATAGGCAACTGGCCCGTCTATTGACTATGCAAGCAGCTATGTACAGTCAAACCTGTGTTAGTGGTCACCTCTATTAAGCAGCCAACCTGCATTAAGCAGCCAGTTTCCAGATTCCCAATATGTTGTTTTGCTATACAGTTGACATCTATTAAGCAACCACCTGTGCTAAGCAGCCACTGTGTGTGATTCCCTTGGCTGTCTGCTTAAGGCAGATTTGACTGTATAATATGACAGGGCACGTGCAACAGCAACATTCCCATGATGCTCTTCTGATATACGTAATTCCCATGTCATGAATATTAACTATATACATCGGCATTAATATCACGGAAGATGATAGAATGCAATACGAATGGTCCGTAATGTGTGAAGAGCTATTTGTTGTTCCATACGACAGATTATGCACATTACAAGTCACCACGACTACCATATAAGTGATGTCTTGCAGCCTTGCAGCGGAAGTTTCTATTAATAAGAGAGATAAGTCTCAGACGTAAATGCTATTTTGTGACGAGAATTAACAATTAAATGGCGTCTCTAGGAGGACGAGAGGTTTTCAATTAGCACTACCAGAGATAATGTAAATCCTCGTAGCAAGAAATGAAGACATGTCAACATAATTGCTGACGCTACATTAGTTCCTACACCGGAAGTAACCAGTGCATCGAGCGCGTTTACAGATTTGTAAACAGCGAGATATAGATAAATGGAATAATCGGATACCGAGGGTATATTTCAAAAGCAGAGTCATTTTAGGGAGTCACATGACGAGATTGCGATAGAAATCTAGGATTGAGATCTATCAAACTGATAGTGCAGTAGTAGCCCGTTCACGTCAGGTACGAAATGTCTGGCATTAGCTCCTCGTTGTTGCAGTTACGATTGTGTCCTTTTTTTCATTTTGAGGCCCCTATCCGGGTAGCCTCGTTTATTTCTGTATTGCATATACATTTAGTTGATGCATATTTCGACAAGTGTTTTTGGTTTTTAATAGTATACATATTACTTCAGTTCGATTATCTATATGCACAGTGTGTCCCTTAAGGATGAGTGTATACAAAGATTGTTAAAGTTAAAAGTGAACAATGGGTAACTAAGGTGTAGTTGTTAAAGCGAGAGAGAGAGAGAGAGAGAGGAGAGAGAGAGAAGAGAGAGAGAGAGAGAGAGAGAGAGAGAGGAGAGGAGAGGGAGAGAGATGAGGAGAGGAGAGAGAGAGAGAGAGAGAGGAGGGAGAGAGAGAGAGAGAGAGAGAGAGGAGGAGAGAGAGAGAGAGAGAGAGAGAGAGAGAGAGAGGAGAGAGAGAGAGAGAGAGGAAGAGAGAGAGGAGAGGAAGAGAGAGAGAGAGAGAGAGAGAGAGAGAAGAGACGAGAGAGAGAGATGCAATGAGTGGCTGATCGTGACGATTGTATCCTTAGGCAAATCATTTCAATTCCACATTGCCTCATCTCTCTCCCTCATGGCGATGCATTTAATCAAGAATGAGGTCTCGAGAGTGATTAATATAAATGCTAGGAACTTGTTTCGCAATCGAGCTAAGATTAGTTTGCATAAACTAAGCTTCCAATAAACTGCTATTCCGCGAGGATTCTGGTCAATCACATTAGAAACATGAAGGTAACTTATTCAATAGAGAAAACATGGAAGCTACACAGTAGACATTATATCAATATTTCATCTCGGTGAGTGTGACAGTGGATATTGTCAACCCGAGGAAAATAATGTAGACTGAGGCTAATATAATTAGATCTGGCGACCACCGTACCATCTCACATACTTCCAGGTCTGAGGATCTAACCCGGGTTGCATTGGTGAGAAGCGAGCGCGCTAACAACTGCGATAATCGGACAGCCATTCATTGCATTCGCCATCTACCTATCGTGTCGTATATACGTAATATATAAATGTCTTATTCTTTCAAGTTAGTAATAGATCTATTTCTTTATGTGTGTTTTACGTTTATTTATCGTCGCTACCGGTTGCCCATATGAGCGACGCCTCCTGAAGAGATTAGTCATTTTAGAGTGTTGGAGGATAGTGCAATGATACAGACAGATACCCATATGGTTCTTTTACGCGCACGGCGTACAGCACCGACACGAGACATCGGTTTAAAGTCCCATCTGAAAGACTGTTAATTTTATTAGGGTCAGACGGGGTCGAACCTGCGACCCCTGGATTACCAGTCCAGCTTGTTACCACTGGACTACAGATCCGCCTGTAAGATTTCTTTATTTAGATAGATGTCTTTATTTATAGGGGTGACCTAATTAGATTTGAACTAATCTTCCTTACGGCCCTCTTAAATTTCTTAACACTATAGCATTAATGCACACACACACAATAATAATAACATTGTACAATGTAACTTAAGCAAATCAGATAATGTTATCGAAATATAAAACGACATAAGCATATTGAACAATCATTATATATATATATATAACTTTCTAGTGTATATCGATTAAAAAGTTGTTGTATCCATAATTTACATTTTGTCTTGAACATATTCAAAGATCTGAACGTCTTAATTTCCAATTGTAGACACTTCTATATCTTTGAACAAGAGTATTCTAAAGATTACTTTTACATTTCACATCTAGGTCTTGGAATATAGAGATCGATATTTGAAGCATATCTCAATGTCATATCTGAAGTAACTGTATTGCGATGTCTTAATTGAAAATGTTCATTCAAATAATTCGGTACAACATTGTGCATACATTTGTACATTATTACTGCATTTTGAACAATAATCCGTTGGTCAAAAGTTATATTAATTTCAGAAGTCGTGATAGCGCAGTGGATGCGCGTTCGCTTCAGGTGCGAAAGGTCCGGAGTTCGAGCCCCGCTGGAGCCGTTACGATTGTGTCCTTAGGCAAGGCATTTAAATTCCACGTTGCCTCTTCTCTCCCTCGTGGCGATGGATTCCATCAGGAATGAGGTCTCGAGAGTGATTAATATAAGTTGAAAGAACTTGTTTCACAATCGAGCTAAAATAAATTTGTATAAACTAATATTAATTTCAGACATGGATTCACGCAAAGAAATATAATCTTGGCCCAGAATGTATTTACATGCTCGTCTCTGCAATCTTAACAGTGTGTCAATATTGTGTTGGGTGGTGTTTCACCATATGATACGACGATAATCAAAATGTGGTTGGATATAATTATGCCTTGTAGTAAAGTAGTCTGTAGTTCAGATTGACACAATACCGTATTTTACCTAATAGCCAAATGTTAGTTGAAATCCTTTTCATAATTTAATTTATATGTGAGTCCCATTTTAATGAATCCTGTATATGTGTACTCCAAGCAACTTCTCTGATTTATTTTGTTATACAAAACAATCAGCTGTGCTGTGCTGTGCTGTGTGTGTGAGTGTGTTTTACGTTTATTTATCGTCGCTACGCCCATATGAGCGACGCCTCCTGAAGAGATTAGTCATTTTAGAGTTTTGGGGGACAATGCAATGATACAGACAGTGACCCATTCCAGAGTATCCTCTGGTTCTTTTACGTGCACGGTTTAAAGCACCGACACGAGACCTCGGTTTAACATCCCATCCGAAAGACTGTTAATTTTCAGACGGGGATCGAACCTGCGATCTCTGGATTACGAGCCGTCCCATCAAGTAATATTACTATATTTAGACAAAATTACACATTTGGATAAATGAGCTGGTCTAAATGTAATTTTCTTATTAATTTATTTGTCTAAAAATATCATGGACGAGTCCATGTCAGTTACTTGGTGCTTAATGGGTTAATGTTTGGTATTAACGGTAGATGCGTAAATCATTACTTGTCCGGATGAAATACAACACTTGGTTAATATGTGTTGCAGAATCAGAAAAATGTCTGAAAGTAGCAAAGAAGACATAGTATAAATTATACTGTATATATATGAGAATATTATGGAAGCCTTACCACACATATAGCATGCTAACTGTTTGTGCGGCGTAGTTCACTTAGCTATCCTATGATGTCCTTGTCTGATTTACAAGAACGAACGTTTGGACATAGTAGCCCGCTTTGTTTGTTTATTCTTGGAGTTTAACCCTTTCAACACCACAGACCTCTCAATATATATAATTATGTTCGAACAGTTCGAGAGCCGTAATTATTATTGCAACCAATTATCGACAAGACTACTTCGGATCATGTCTAGGACGCCAGGTCCATTTTATGACATAACCTGCCTCTAGCAGATACATAATAACCTCTCATCTGCTGATGGAATATAATGAACTCTCCATCCTAACTCAGTGTTCTACGTGATACAGTTACACCCCAGTTGTTATGGCATCCACTTTATAAAGTGAAAATTGTACATTGTCAATAAATGGAACACATCGTATATGAATGATAGCATTTTATACAATCTGCTTCACATACGGTCGCGAGTATACGGACGCCTATTGGGGCCATTTTGAGATAGAAGTTACACTTATAATAAGAACTTAGAACTTTTGTCTTAGATGTTAATTCTTAGAAACTAGGAGTTAGATCATAGAAGTGTTTGCTTAACAGTAAACCATGCCATAGTTATTCTTAGAATAAATAGTTTCCACACGTTGGTTGTTTTAAACAGTCTTTCAGATGTAACTTTAAAGCGAGGTCTCGTGTCGGTGCTGTACACCGTGCACGTAAAAGAACCAGAGGAGATTCTGGAATGGGTATCTGTCTGTATCATTGCACTATCCTCCAAAAATCTAAAATGACTAATATCTTCAGGAGGCGTCGCTCATTTTGGGCAACCGGTAGCGACGATAAATAAACGTAAATTTGTTTTATTTTATATGCATTAATTTTGGTCGACATCTTCTCACCGAGTCAGCATGCATGCCTGTCAGATTCCTCCTTTGACATTTTATGACTTCTAAGATCTAACTCCTAGTTTCTAAGATTTAGTATCTAAGTTCTATAATTATAAATTTCTATCTCAAAACTACGGAAGCATCTGAAAGACTGTTAAAAACAACCAACGCGTGGACACTATGTATACTAAGAATATCTATGGCATGGTTAACTGCTAAAGCGGAATTACATCGCAAAAAGCAAATAAAATGCATTTGTTCACGTATAAATGCATTGCTACTACAAAGTCTTCTGAATACATTCGAACACTAACATTGAATCAATAAACAGTGTTTTTGTGGATTGAAAGTATGATTTCATATAACGGTCATCCATGCTCCTGCGTTGACGTTTGTTTGTCATGGGAGTCAATACTAAACGCGAGATAATGTCGTTTGGAGATAATTTAACTAAGAATAGTCTACAAATAAATAGGCACACATGTGAGTTATAACGGTAAATCTGTACCATAAATCGTATTATTCTGGATACACTAGTTGTATTACGCATGGATGTTTACATTATTTTGTTATGTCAGAAAACCGCGTATACGACGTTTGTTTATTAGTTGAAATACTCAGTATTTGAGGCAAATAGTTGGGAAATAATTATACCATATAAACGGAAAATACATTCTGTAGAAATGTGTGCTTTCACTGATGTAGTGTCGCTTTAAGCAAACACTTCTAAGATCTAACTCCTAGTTTCTAAGATTTAATATCTAAGACAAACGTTCTAAGTTCTAATTCTAAGTATAGATAAGATAAGAACATGTTTATTATAGTGACATGTGCATTCAGTTTATAATTACAATATTACAACAAATTTACATTAATACAATAGCACCCGGCCCAGTGGGCCTATAAGTCACCTTAGACTAATAAAGCAATTATTTACAATGGTTAATATGATATTAAAGTATCTATATATTTGACATGACATACACTTTACATATATCAACATCTAAATGATGGAATCATAGCTCTAAGCAAATAATACTGTATACATGTGAACGATTGTAATGATTACAATTTTCATTCAAATATATACATGAATAAATTCAATTACCAGAGTATAGTGTACATCTCGTATGTAAATATGATTACATGATAAATTTAGCAGCTTTCCTAGGATACATATTAAGAATAAGATTTAGTTTTTTCTAACACAGTTATATTACAGAATTCATCACTTGTTATTAAAGTTCCAAATATTGCACTTCTGGTGTCATTATATAAGTCACGATCTAGTAAGAAATGAGTTTCATTTTCTATTTCGTTTCTGTTACAGAGTCTACACAGTATTTCCTCAGGAGTTTCGCCAACATAACGCCCAGTTTCAATACGTATTGGTATAACTTCTATCTCAAAACGGCCCCAATAGGCTTCCATATCAGTATCATTATTTCCAATATATAATACGGTGAACTCAGTGGCAAGTCGTTTCTAATTTACACTACGTGTAAATAGTGAGATGCCTGTGTAAATAGTGTGTGCTTTCATTAATGTGAACATAACGTTACTGTTCTACCGAAGTCGATAGATTAAGACACCCATCAATAAATTAGGCCCGACACAGAATATATATTCCCAAGATGCCTGTATGTATTACGTTGTATGGAATAATTGGCGAGTAATTGCCACTGTTGTTGTTTTGAATCCCACAACTCCACGCGTTCTTTCCTTAAAAAGGCTTGTATTCTAGAGGGTTTATGTCGATTATCATTTATATGCAAACTAGTTCTGTGCGCTATTGTGTTAATCAAAATGACAGAATATGCATATATTGCAATACAGGCATAATAAATAGAAAGTGAATATCATTTTAAGGAAGTCGTGATAGCTCAGTGGATGCACGTTCGCTTCAGGTGTGAAAGGTCTGGAGTTCGAGCCCCACTGGAGCCGTTACGATTGTGCCCTTAGGCAAGGCATTTAAATTCCACGTTGCCTCTTCTCTCTCCCTCGTGGCGATGGATTCCATCAGGAATGAGGTCTCGAGAGTGATTAATATAAATTAAAATAACTTGTTTCGCAATCGAGCTAAAATAAATTTGTATAAACTAATATCATTTCCTTCTTATATGTCCGAAATTTAGAGATCTTAGACACAAATATTTAAAAAGGTATTACTATACATGGTCAACTATTAATAAATTCACTAATTTGATGTCAGAACAATCAAATACTATTGGTAGAAATTTAGTAAAATACATATATTTCGCAAATGTATATAGAAACTAAAATTAATTAAGCAAGGAGTATATTAAAGCAGCATTATATCGTAATAAAGGATGTTTTGGGTAAAATATAAATACTAATGTGTGTGTGTTTACAAAAATCGAAATAGTCGCTCAGAAACGATAAAATTCCAATACATTTAAACCGTCGTATACGCGAATTTGTTTATCAACACACGAAATGTAAACACGCACAGCGTGCATGCGTGAAACAACAGAGGATGTAGAAAACAGCATATATATTTTGAACATGAAAGACTATCTATCTATCTTCCTCTAATGTCGAACCCCTCGCGGGGATATAGAAAAGTCTCTAAAAGACTTAGCTTCAACGGTTACTTCCGGTAAAATGGCGTCAAGTTTGTTTTTCTTTTCGCTCTCATTCGTTTCTGTGTTTTCGATGTTTTCTTAGAACATTATGTTGTGAGGAGTATACAACTTGACATATAAAGTGAATGGACTATGCACTATGCAGTATTTGATTATTGAAGTTGTGGACAGTGGGATTTATTAGGACTGGTATGTTATGTTTCAACTATGCTAAACTGATAAACTGATCTCGTGATTTTAGAGCTTTAGTATTATAATCCGCTAACGGGACATAGTCCAATATCCACGCACATGTTTTGAAAATCTATACTACACACCAAGGAAAGCGGTATATATTTAACAGATGGCTGAACAGGTATCAACACCAACTACGTCTCGAGTTAACAAACGAGACTTGTCATCGCCAGATCTTCTGGATACAAAGAAGCACAGAATATATGATGGCAAATCAACAGATGCAACTGAGTTTGTGGAATCCTCTTCATATGGAATTATGCAGAACTTGTCACTAGACGATTCTGCTATTAAGTCAATTGCAGCCGCATTAAAAGAAACTATCAAGTCTGAGGTACAGACTGAAATTAATGTCATTATAAACAATACAGTCAGCAATATTGTTGAAGGGGTATTAAAGGGCTTACAAGCCCAGATCAATGATCTTAAACAAGAAAATCATGAACTAAGATCTATAAATGAGTCACTGAACAATCGGGTTCAGAGTCTTGAAATAGCCGCAGATGCTGCTGAACAGTACAGCCGACGAAATTGTGTTCGTGTGTCTGGTGTTCCCGAGTCATCGGATGAATTCACTGATAACTTAGTATTAGGCATTGCAGATGCCATTGGAATTAATATCAATATGGAGGAGATCGACCGCTCCCATCGCATAGGAAAACCTAGACCCAATAGCAAGCCACGTGATATTATTGTAAAATTCTCAACATATCGATCCCGTCAAAAGCTCTACTTGAATAGGACAAAACTGAAATCATCTGGCCACGAAGGTGTATACGTGAATGAAGACCTTACCAAACATAGATCAGATCTTCTATTTCGGGCTCGCCAGATGGTGAAGGCGCGCGTACTAGCTGGCTCATGGTCATCCGATGGTGTTGTGCTAATCAAAGCACATAAGGACAACAACATGACGGTACACCGCATCCTGACAGTTGGGGATCTAGATGCATTCAAAAATTACACAGCACCTGTGCCGTATTCAAAACATGTGACTGTTCATATCTGAAGATACTCGTCATTATGGCGGTGTCTCCGTCACTTTGTAGTGCAGTATAACTTTATAATGACCATTTATTGATCTCCACGTGTTTTTCTCGTTCAGTCGCCCGTGTCTTTTAGACTTCTCATATCTGTGTCAAATAACGGTTATTTGTGACTTATCTCAATGTGATTCGTTCATTCTGGATCAATATGAATTTGAAGTGCGATCGACCGTAACTGTACATTACATAGACAATTGCGGAACCGCTTGCATGACATTGTTACTTGACCCACGGAACGGGTAAATTGCTCTTGGTGTATATTTGCTGTATACTACACATATATGAACTTATATAGAGCCTGTGGTATTGTGCCACAGTGTGTACCTGGCATTCATGAACATTTGGTATAACCCAGTATCTACTAATGTTCAATGTTCGAGCATCCCTGTGAATATTAGTGGGGGACATGTTAATATTGTCGGTCTAAATACTAAATATTGTTGCTATATATAGATTATATGCATACTTATATATTAGCGATATTCCTAATAGATGGTCAAGTTACAGATTATGTTCTTGCAAAGCACTTTGTTCTTTCATAACACAAGTCAATGTAATGAGTGTTAGTCTCGGTTGTAAGATAGTTTTATTAATTAAATGGGTCCATTAAATTAATGTTAGCTATATAAATCAGCCAGAACAAAGAACCGTTATAAAATACAAGAAGAATGCTTTCAAATCCAGCTATGCCCCAATAACCGTGCTCTTAATAATAATCAGCCTTAACCATATTCATTTAGCTGAACTTATTTTCCTAGCAACGAACTACATGTACATCATTGTTGCCATAATCAAAAACATAATTGTTGCTACTGTTCTATTTGATTTTTGTAAAAACTTTTGTACAAAATGTGTCTCAGTAGTAAAGATTCCGTATAGTGTTATGAATATAGTCTTGCCCGTGAAAACCTTGTATCAAATTGTAACAAATACGTATACAACCAATCAGTTTCTACCAGTTTCTGTTTCAAAATTTGAAATGTTTGAAACACCTACATGTAATTGGCATATTACTCCTACTTTAACTGTTATGAAAGTTTTCATCACATTTCTTACTATTATACCGAATTTGCAAAATTGTATTTTGTTGAATACTTGTTCATGCATGCGTATTAATTCAGGCTGTCCTTTCATAATATTTTATCTGATTTAGAAATGTGTTACTAACTTTAAAGCATCCCAGTTACTTCCCATTTGTATAGTATGTTTCCCTTACGAAGCCTTGAAGTGTTATTCATCTTTGCTAAGGGGAATAACTATTCACGCAACTATTAATTTAATTGAATATTCTAGTTAAAGTTAAATGTCACGGTATGTCTATTTATCTCCTGCAACACTTCTCTTTAGTTATCCATCATGTTTTTTCATATCTTCTCTACCCCTTTGTCTACTTTTTCTCTCTTTCCTATATCTAGGGAATGCGAAGCAGGTAAGTCCTTCAGATATCGACTTATGCTAGTTACAATGCGCTTTGTTAGGTTGCTGGGTATGACATCGGTCTACATGTTCTTGCTCTCATTACTTGGTATTTCGTAGTTTCAAGCAGATCTTCTAGAACCTATGTCATCCCCACCTATCGAACTCAGTGCCATTTCCACATGTTGCTACATACATTATTCCTACTTACATTGCAACGCAACTCATTGGACATGCTCTCACTCAACACGCACTTACTGGTATCATGCAATTGTGCTCTACATATTACGTTTCCTCACATATTGTACTTGGTGAATGCTAGACTCTTCCTCAACTCACTGTTCGTAACACGTGTTTGTGTAAATCTCACATTCGCTGTATTAATATCCTGGCTTATTGTGCTCCTTACATCTTCTGGAGATATTCATCCCAATCCCGGACCAAATCCACTAAACATTTCGTCAACTTCAAGTATGTCCAATGACTCACGGCTAAGTATATCAAATTTTCTTAATGTGCCTAATCACTTGTCTATCGTTCATTACAATGTCCAAAGTCTATTTCCAAAGATTGATTCTTTGATTACAGAATTGAGCTCTTTTGATATTGTCTCATTTTCGGAAACTTGGTTAAGTGAATCTATTTCTTCTGACGACATCTTATTTCCGGGCTTTCACAAACCAATAAGGAAGGACCGAGATGGTGACAACCACGGAGGAGTCATAGCTTATGTCAGAGACACTGTTAACTTTATCAGAAGACCAGACCTAGAGGTTAACACTATTGAGTGTATCTGGGTGGAATTACAGCTGTGTAAAAATAAAAAAGTATTGTTTGGCCTATTCTATCGCCCACCAAATTCAGGTGCCAATTACCAAATGTGTATTGAAGATTCAATCGGTCTTGCTACTGACACTGGAATTCTGGATATAATCATTACGGGCGACTTCAATCAAAACACACTTATGGACAACTCACGCCGGAAAATTGATTCAATATGCCAGCAGAATGTTCTAAGGCAATGCATAGTAGATCCAACTAACTTCACTGAGCACTCGTCTTCTATTATTGACCTTCTCTTTGTGTCTAATGAATCTTCGTTAGCCCTCTCTGGTGTTGGAGAACCTTTTTTGCTGCAGAATATACGATATCACTGCCCGATATATGATTTGTTTAAATATTGTAAACCAGTTTCCAAGCACTTTAAAAGGCGGATATGGCGTTACAACGATGCTGATTTTGATAGCTTTCGCGAGAAGTTAGCAGCTGTCGACTGGAATGAAGATGTCAATGTCTACACCACAAATATAACAACAATTATATCTGATTTTTCTAAACAGTGTATCCCTTATAAAGATGTATCAATCAACCCTCGAGAACCGCCTTGGATGAGATCGGAAATTAAACGGAAAATTAGACAGAGAAAGAGGGCATACAGGAAAGCAAAGTCATCCAATGATCCGCTCCTATGGACTAAATTTCGTCAATTGCGTAACGATGTTGTCGCCCTCATCCGTCAACATAAAACTGCATACTATGACCATCTGGCTTCAAAATTGAAATCAAGTGATCTGTCCTCGAAAGATTGGTGGCGTCTCCTCAAATCGTTCATTACACCCTCTATTTCATCAACAATCCCATCTATCCTCGATTCATCAACAGGCAAGCTTGTTTCGGATGATGTTTCTAAAGCTACTGTTATGCATGACTTCTTTGTACAGCAAACTTTCATTGACGATTCAAACTATATCTTACCCCCTGTTGTTGTTGATGAAGGAAAACCAACACTTGAGTCAATCATAATTAGTCCTACTGAGATATCTGATGCAATTAAATGCCTAGCTGTTGGGAAAGCTTCTGGACCAGATGGAATTATCAATCGGGTATTAATTGAAAATTCAAGTCAACTATCTACACCTTTGTGCGACCTCTTTCAATCTTCTCTTCGTTCCTGCGAAATGCCATTGGCATGGAAGTCTTCAAATGTATCTGCTATCCTTATAAAGGGAGACCCTTCTCTCCCATCTAACTATCGTCCTATTTCGCTTCTGAACACAATAGAGAAAGTCTACGAGAGAATAATATTCAAACATATCTTTAACTTCTTTCGTGATACCAATTTCTTTACCTGTTACCAATCAGGTTTTATGCCAGGATATTCAACTGTTAATCAACTTACATATCTCTATAATACGTTCTGTCGTGCTCTTGATAATGGTCTAGAGGTAAGGGTTATTTTCTTTGACATTAGCAAAGCTTTCAATAAGGTATGGCATCGTGGTCTGCTTCACAAGCTTGAACAAGCCGGTATTCGAGGCAATCTATTATCCTGGTTCGCTAATTACCTTACAAACAGATGCCAACGAGTAGTTGTCCCTGGTGCATCATCTAGTTTTTCAGAAATAAAAGCCGGCGTTCCCTAAGGGTCAATACTCGGTCCATTGCTATTTCTAATATATATAAATGATATTGTTGCCGATATTGGGTCAACTATTAATCTATTTGCTGATGATACAAGTCTGTTTATTATTGTTGATACACCAACTGTTGCATCTATTCAACTCCAATCGGACATTGACAGAATTTCCTCATGGGCTGATAAATGGCTTGTCACTTTCAATCCGGCTAAAACAGAATATCTCGTCATCTCTCGGAAAAGGTCAAAACCACTGCACCAAGCTCTTCATATGTCAAATTCCATTATTCCCTCTGTTGATTTCCATAAACACCTTGGTGTAATGATCTCTGACGACTGTAGCTGGCACCATCAGATAAATCATATGAAAACCAAAGCCTGGGCTAGAATAAACATCATGAGACGCCTGAAATTTAAACTGGACAGGAAGTCGCTGGAAGTAATCTACTTTTCCTTTGTAAGGCCTATTATTGAATACGCTGATGTTATCTGGGATAATTGCACTCAATATGAAAAAGATGAATTGGATAAAATTCAGAACGAGGCTGCTCGTATCGTTACAGGCTGTACAAAACTTGTCTCAATCCGTCAAGTCTATCTTGAGTGTGGATGGGAATCTCTAGGTAATCGGCGTTGCAAGCACAAATTAGTATTATTCTACAAGATGATAAATGGACTAGTGCCAGATTACTTATCCGCTCTGGTTCCAGTTTCAGTTGGTCAGGCAACTTCTCGATCGTTGAGAAATAGTGCAAATCTACTTAATGTCCGTGGCAGAACGTCTCAGTATGTAAATTCCTTTCTTCCATCTGTTGTTAACGCTTGGAATGCTCTGCCACAGGAAGCTAAGGATATTGGTACTGTTGACTCTTTCAAATACTACTTGAACTCAAACAAACCTAAACCTAATCCACTTTTCTATCATGGCGTCCGCCGTGCTCAGGTCCTCCATACCCGCATTCGAACCTATTGCAGTGCTTTAAATCAACATTTATTTTCGAGAAACATTATTAACTCTCCATTCTGTAAATGCGGCGCTGTTGAATCCAGCTACCACTATTTGTTCCAATGTCATTATTACTCAGACTTTAGAGTAACCCTTTTCAATACCTTTAGCGCGCACATAAACATTTCTCTCAGAATTCTCTTGTATGGAGATGATAACCTGAGCGAAGAGATAAACAATGCGATAATTGAACTTTCTGAACACGCTACTTAGGCACGCCCCCCATAGTTACAGGTGCTCGCTGTAACCACGCAAGACAAGCTATCTAACAAAATGGCGTCTAACGCAGACCTGCATCGAGTTGATCTAGATAAAATTCCGTCGAATTTCTCGGTTTTATTTTACCCAGATATTAATATCTTGTTGAAAGCAAGTCAACACGTGTTTATGTTTTTCAATGAAGGTTATTTCTCTAATGTACAGATATATTTAACGGGTGAGGACGTGTTAAGTGTTCGTGGAAAATGCTTTCGCAGTCAACGGAAGAGAGAACAACCACATCGTGTCAACTTTGACATTAAAAGAAATGAAATATGCCACCGAACTCGAACATTAGGCCCACAAAATGAACACTAGTACGTTCACTGAGCTAATATGGGAATCCCACAGCTCTGCACATGCATGGGTACTATTACTACTATCTGATCCCTAGTCCACCATCCACGACAATATGTATGAACCACATGTATAATTTTAATCACCATTATACTCACATATCTCTTGTGAACAGTAGATCTATAAATGCAGAATATATGTTTTCGAAATATTTTAGTATGCATAAATAAATTAATTTCAACTTACTTGTGTGCAAATAT
The DNA here is from genome assembly GCA_014843695.1 of Archivesica marissinica. Lineage (NCBI taxonomy): Eukaryota > Metazoa > Mollusca > Bivalvia > Venerida > Vesicomyidae > Archivesica > Archivesica marissinica. Next base: position 17,963,511 of record CM026395.1, on the reverse strand, counting down.
ATATGTTTGCATTAATTTTGGATGTATTCAGCTGGTGGTCCACACAACTTAATCCACCTTAGACATTTTTCAAGATTTGTCTTAGGTTTTGGAAATGGCACGAGTTAAACGTCACCTATCAATCGAACTGGATATCTACTACCACTGTCACACAGCCCGTACTACATCTTTTCACCATTGTCAATGACAGACAGCATTAATTAATTTGTAATTATGTTTCAAAAAATAATTTCAGATCACGATCACTCGTTATCAGATTTGATTAAAATTGTACTAAATAACTCGTTTGTCTGACAGAACGATAAAACAATGACTCGGTGTAGTAATCAATACTATAATTGTGTGCACACATTTTATAATTGACCAATTATTAGCACAATCAGTGCTAAATTCCGATGTGCAATACTTTGAACTTGATAATATCGGGATATTATAAAGTCGGTTCATTTTGTGGTTCATATACACACTTTTAGATTTGTCCAAGGATTTTGAAATGGGTTGAATTTAACGTCGATCACCAGGATATCGACTAATGTTGTACTATAACTAACCCACACACCAAAGCTACACATTGTCAACATCATTAAAACAATTTAAAACCCGTATTTTCGATCAAATTCACGCCTTTTCAAATTTGTCTACTCGTTACTAGTTTGTCTAATATGCATTGTTTGTCTAACAAGATGGCGGCGATAAACCGTTGCCGGGGGTGTGCGCGAATGGTGCGATGCGATTGGCTAACGCCAGCTGTCAATCAAAATCGGCAGAAAGGTCAATTGATGCAGTTCAACAGTTTATTACCGCAACAAAGAGATTTGATAACGACTAGTATTGTGTGCTTTTGTTCTTCCAGCCTCGTCAAATCCATTCCCATGCTAAAATCAGTCTTTTCCTTTATTTCTCTTCTATTCTGAACCTCATTTTGATCTCTGTTCTTATTATCTAATCTAATCTTCGATTTATCTAGGTTAAATCTTATCGAATCTAATTTAGCTATCATAAAATAACAACTTACATATCACTGTTCTTCCACACTTAAGACAAAGTGGAGTGATGTTCTTACTATTATCTATGACTATTACTTTTCTTATACATTTAGTTGTCAATGATAGTTATATATTCGCCAACTTGTGCACAGTTGTATACCATTGGAGAGGATTTTTAATAAGTTTTTAACTTTCAATCCAATCCACCTAAATACTTTGTATGTTACACTATGTCGAATGTTTGATTCTTGAAATAAAATATGTTTAAACTAACAGAGGTATGAATCAACATATCAAGTAATTTAATTAAAAAAGACAACGTGGGACAAATGGGGACGATGCATTCCGAATGTAAACAAGTGCGGACGATGCGTTCCGGTTGTAAACAAGTGCGTGACCGATCGACTCGGAAAGTCCTACTTTCGGTTTCAAGTTTGTTTTATCGCAAAAAAAACAATGTTTACCAAATGAACATAAGCATACAAAGTATAATGTTAGAATGTGTAGCAGCATTGCTACACATACGTAAACATTGAATTTTTCAAATATCTTTTATCACATACGATGTATTTCATACGTTGCCTACATGTATACATGTACTTGCTTTAGACATTGTATGACTGTTTAATACAATAAAGGTATTGTTGTTGTTGTTGTTGTTGTTGTTGAAGCAATGCTCATTATAACACTTTCAAAGTAGACGTGTATGGAGTGGTTAGCGCGGTGGGTTTTCTCCGAGTACTCCGGTTTCCTCCCACACGAATGACCATATAATATAAAAATTATATATTTTCATCCGCGCTAACGAGAGTGATTAATATAAGTGGTTTGAACTTGCTTCGCAATCGTTGTCAAATAAATAAAGTTTAATTACCCTTTCAATACGATTCAATATAAACCTCTGCCAGAAACCACAGGCACTCAGGCGTGAAGCTAGGACACATTAAAGGAAAACATAGTCCCACCCCCTGACCAGATCGTCCCCGTATTTCTACAGAAATGGAAATTTTCCATCAAAGTGGTCCTATACCGATTCACATAGTGACACTTGTATTGAAACTGAGGCCCATGTGATTTTGGAATGTATGATGTATCAAGATTTAAGACAAATCCTATTTATGAAAGCAACACAGATGAACTTTTACTTTGCTGCTCTTTCTCCAAATGATAAGCTAATATTTATATTTTCCAACGCAGAAATTATGAGATTAAGTGCCAAAACCTGTTTTAATATTCTACAAAGACGTTATATTTACCTTTGTACATAATGCTTCCATTTTTCTTAATAATCCAATGTATTTTTAATACCAGCTGAATAGTCTATGCTAATCAGTTCAATTCTGATCTGATCAGAGTTGATATTTGCTTTTTCAAAACATTTTTTAATATGCGCAATAGTGCTCTCATACAATCATCAGCATTTTATGATATCATTTTGATTGTAAGCTTATTTTAGGTTAGATTAGCGTAGGCTATTCAGATTTATCATGTGTTGTTTACAAATACATGTGTGTATATACATATGTTATATCATACTATATTATTACAACATCATAATGTGATGTGTTTTACACTGTGATAAATACCGTCTCTTGTAACTCATTTATGAGTGGCAATGTACTATACCATGTATTATTTTAATGTTGTTCTGTTATTGTTGTACATTGATGAGACGTAAATAAATTAATAAAACTAGAATGTATAATTATCTACTTAGTATATCTACATAAACTACTAGTATTCCTATATGATCTCTGGTTATTTGTATGAATGAAACATATAGAGGAAGCAATTGGGCCTTTCAGATTAAACAAATTCTTGATAATTGTGGACTATCAAATTATTGGGAACAGCAGATGATCACAACAGCGGAATTTAAAATATTGAAAACTCGTTTACATGATATATATTACTAAGAATGGACTGCAAGAATAAATAATTCTACTCGTTTAGATACTTATGCAAAAATAAAACATGCTTTTCAATTTGAAAAATATTTAGATTTTATAAAAGAGAAGAAATTCCGCATAGCCCTCACTAAATTACGGTTGTCATCACATACCCTCGAAATAGAAAGAGGTAGATATATTAATTTATCTAGAAATGACCGAACTTGCCAAAATTGTAATTCTAATACCTTGGAAAATGAATACCATTTTCTACTAGTTTGCTCAAAATTCAGAGACCTTAGAAATAAGCATCTGAAACAGTATTATTGCCATTGGCCTAATATGCACAAAATGAAAAATATATTCTGTGAAAAATCGAAAACCACCATTCTAAATATTTCCAAATATATATATTTTGCAAATTTATCAAGAGTATGACCACATTATGTCTTCAACCCATTGAATATATAACTGAACTGTATTGTAAACATGCTTAACGTCTAGTCATAATGAACATTCATGGTATTATACACTCAAGAAATGCGCACGTTTTGCTACCATGGACGTTCATTCTGATAATTTCTACTATTTTTCATTATTGTACATGTTGTAAGTATACACGTGTATATCATATGTAATACATGCTTCTCTGTAAACCATGTTTCCAATTGTATGTATATATATATGCTTACTATAAGCAATGTTAGTGTGCTTTATGTAATAAAATGTTGAATTTAATTGAATTGTAATCGATTACATTTATGTATAATTATCTCAGTAATTATTTTAGTAATTATCTTTAGTAATAAGTATGTAAATAATACTCTACGTTCAATGATGCATATTCACGTTATTTAAAACTATTAACATAACATTGAGTTATAGGCCCATTGCCTATACTGAATATAGATTTATTCTTTATTTCAGTCTCATCGTTGTACAATACATAAAATATACACAACAAATTATCGTGGCATAGTACAACACCATTCATTATAAAAGAATTATAAGAGACTAATGTAATCACAGATAATCAAACTATCACAGTCTAACGACATATTATTATATTTACATATTAAAACCGGGGAACAGTCGCTAATTGAAAATTAAATACTTACTAAAACCAGAAATTTTGAAATACTGAAATGGAAAAAAAGCACTAATGCGCAATTAAGAAATGTTTTAAAATATCAGTTATCAACCTCGATCAGATCGCGGTTGAACTAATTAGCAGCTGTTTCTCGGAATGGATAAGAGACACACAATCAATAAATCAAATGGATACATTATTTACATAAATAAAAGGATCGTCTTTGAAGAATATAAAAACAGGTTTTGGCAACAATTCTAATCAGTAGTAAAAATAATAATAGTACTGAAAAAAATAAATAGTACTGAATATATGTTGTAAATATGTTGGAAAACACAAGTCACTATAATAAACAATTATCTTATCTTATACCAAAGTCAATGCGCACAATATATAGAAATATACATATTTATGATAATACCCTCATGCACTATGATTGATATATAATAGTTTATGGCATACATATATTCCACCAGTTTGCGAAACAAGTTCCTACAGCTTATATTAATTACTCTCGAGACCTCATTCCTGAATTCCTGGTGGAATCCATCGCCACGAGGGAGAGAAGAGGCAATGTGGAATGTATACGCCTTGCCTAAGGACACCATCGTAACGGCTACAGCTGGGCGCGAACTCTGTGCATTTCTCACGCACCTGAAGCGAGCGCACTACCTCAGCGCTATTAATTAATACAAATTTATTTTAGCTCGATTGCGAAACAAGTTCTTATAACTTATATTAATCACACTCGAGACCTCATTCCTGATGGAATCCATCGCCACGAGGGAGAGAGAAGAGGCAACATGGAAATTAAATGCATTGCCTAAGGGCACAATCGTAACGGCTCCAGCGGGGCTCGAACTCCGGACCACTAGGCTATCACGACTTCCACAACGAGTTGTTTAGAATTCGTGTAATCAATATGTAAGCCTACATGTCAGAAACCTATGTATGACACCATGAAGGTAACTTTAAACCAACACATGCTGAGTATAACTATCAAGACTGGAAATATTTTACCATAAAACCGCAGCCACTCTGCTGATATGTTCGATGACGGAAGCTGCAAAGAAGGGTTTAAAGCGACATTACAGTAAAAACGCAAATATCTACAGAATGTAATTTCTTGTTATATGGTATACTTTTCCCCCCAATTATTTGCCTAAAAAACTGAGTGTTGAAACTAATAAACAAACATCGTATACGCGGTTTGTTGACATAGCAACATAATGTAAATAGTGTCGACATCCATGTGTAATACAACGCTTTCATCCTGAATAACACGTTTTATGGTACATATTTACTGTTATATCTCACAGTTGTGCCTATGCATATTTATTTGTAGAATAATCATAGTTAAATTATCTTTAAGCGACAGTATCACGCGATTAGTATTGAATCCATTGACAAACAAACGTCAATTCAGGAGCGTTTACTGAAATCCTATTTTCATTTTTAAACTTTGTAGACCACAAAAACAATGTTTATTGATTCAATGTTAGTGTTCGAATGTATTCGTAAGAATTTGTAGTAGTAAGGAATTAATACGTGACAAACTGCATTATTTTTTATTTTTGCGATGTAATGTCGCTTTAATGTGTCGGTAGAAGAGGGGATACGAATAACACTCCTATGATGGTGAAGCGGACGATGAAGATGAGGAAGATGAGGAAGATGAGGAAGAAGATGAGGAAGATGAGGAAGAAGATGAGGAAGATGAGGAAGATGAGGAAGAAGATGAGGAATATGAGGAAGAAGATGAGGAAGATGAGGAAGAAGATGAGGAAGATGAGGAAGATGAGGAAGAAGATGAGGAAGATGAGGAAGATGAGGAAGATGAGGAAGAAGATGAGGAAGATGAGGAAGAAGATGAGGAAGATGAGGAAGACGAGAACGAGGAGATGAGGAAGATGAGGAAGAATGAGGAAGATGAGGAGAAGATGAGGAAGATGAGGAAGACGAGGAAGATGAGGAAGATGAGGAAGATGAGGAAGATGAGGAAGATGAGGAAGATGAGGAAGATGAGGAAGAAATGAGGAAGAAGATGAGGAAGATGAGGAAGAAGATGAGGAAGATGAGGAAGATGAGGAAGAAGATGAGGAATATGAGGAAGAAGATGAGGAAGATGAGGAAGAAGATGAGGAAGATGAGGAAGATGAGGAAGAAGATGAGGAAGATGAGGACGATGAGGAAGATGAGGAAGAAGATGGGGAAGATGAGGAAGACGAGGAAGACGAGGAAGACGAGGAAGACGAGGAAGATGAGGAAGATGAGGAAGAAGATGAGGAAGATGAGGAAGATGAGGAAGATGAGGAAGAAGATGAGGAAGATGAGGAAGACGAGGAAGATGAGGAAGATGAGGAAGATGAGGAAGAAGATGAGGAAGATGAGGAAGAAGATGAGGAAGATGAGGACGACGAGGAAGACGAGGAAGACGAGGAAGATGAGGAAGACGAGGAAGATGAGGAAGATGAGGAAAATGCGGATTCAGCCAGTCGTTCGCAACAAATCACGTGCCCATCATCACTGATGGTTCTACCCGTTGTCCGTATATGATTGGTTCCCTGTTATTCAGTGTCCATGATATACTGTTCCTTGGTTATTGTATATGGCTAACACATTGAAGTCATTTGCTTATGGTATATTGCTGTTGCCCCGCAGTTCCAAGCACATGTCTGGTTGACTACTGTTCCTGTTTATTGTATATGACTGGATATATACTAGAGGACATAGAAAACGCACACTTCGGATAAGTGTGTTTTTACATGAAAAACAATATAAATATATAATGCACACCTCCTAGGGCGATTTATTTTGTATTGTAACTTTGTGATGATGATGTACGTTTATTTATCCTCGCCACCGGTAAACCATATGGGCGAGCGTTCTAAGATGATTATTCTCTGTGATGCTTATGGTGACATCCTCAGATGGCTCCTTCCTTTTTTCTGTGCCAGGGTGACAAGTCCTGGTCTGTGTGTGATCCCTTTTAGGGCCACATCCTCCACGATTAGTCGGCTCACAGCAGCAAAATGGTTCTGTTGTTCCGTCGTTGTCCACCCCGTTGTCGCATCCGGGGTCGAGGTCGCATCCCTCCGTCTCCAACAGCTCGCCCGAGATTGGAGACAGATAAAAGAGTTCGAGGCGACGAGTGCGCCATCCACGCGAAACGACTGCCGTCTTCTCCTACCCAGTCACTCGTCGCCTCTTCAACGCCCCAGTGTTAGCTGTCGTTGATCTAGGTAAGTGTAAGACACTCAAAAAGAGTCGATGCGGGTCCTCGTCTGTATGCGTCAGCGGCGTGGATTGGTCACTTCGGAACAGGTGATCCAATTTCCTGCTGTAAGCTGTGCCTTGTTCCCGACGTGCACGGTGTGGAGGTACGAACAAGGTGTAACTTTGTATGGTTTTATGATACATGTATATTGAAAAGAAAACAACAACGACGTATCTGATTGGTACGTTGGTATTGATTCGCTTAGGCGAATATTCGAATACTCGGATATTCGTTGCCATCCCTAATATAAATACATAGTTTTAATTATTTTGAAATATTTTTAGTTGTTCAGTTTGTGTTTTGTGAGATATCTTTGATGTAATACTATTTCCTAATCGTATTTCGTTTTCATGTAATAATAATTATATAATGTAGGTGTGCGTTTTCTTAGCCTGGGTGCCAGTATGTCGATTTTTCACTTTTTAACTTCTGGCAAAATGACACATGGTCAGAAACTCAATACGCCCAATTAATAGTCTCGGTGTTAAAATATATTTATTTGACTGACCAGGCAAAATATGTCGACGCCTGTGTTAGCTTAGCGTTTCCTATGTCCTCTAGTATACATGTATTACAGAAATATCAGGTGTGTCCACTGCTCCTAACTACAGCTGTAATTTGATCTTGTTATTGAAAATCGTTATTTTGACGCGTATTGTGTCGATGATGTGCTGTTAGAAAGATATTGCTCTTTCATCTTTGAAATGCGATTATTTGTGTTGTGATTCTCAAATAATATATTTCGCTATCTCTCGGGAATTGAGATAACGTATATATTTTTTGTAAACAGCTGATTGCAGTTTCAATTCCGCTAGTAGTTAGTATTCTATTGATTGAAGGTTGAGCTTAACAACCTTCTCAACCCTATCGCATATACCAATTGCAACATGTGTGGTGGAAACTCGTAACACATTTACCGGAGGACATTGTGGCGTTTCCACGCAACTGAATGTGTAGCAATAATGCGCAAATATTAGTGCGTTTTCATTGAACAAAACTGTGACCATAGACGAGTGGAGTATTAATAAGCAGGATAAAATACGTGTGAAAAGTTCTTCTATATAAGAGGATATATGCCGATTCACACATTATACCGAATACTAATGTGATTGTCATTTACGCATTTGACAACACGGTGTCAATTGACATTCTTTACATCCATCAGTATTAATATTGAATTATTTAGGAGTAACATTGTAGTAAAGACATATCACGTTCGCCTTTTCCAATGAATATATATAAAATAAGCCGCGATCGGCTACATAAAACACACCAAGACGGTGTTTCATCGGAGAAGGTTTCTAATGGAGAACCAGATTCGTTTGTATATGACATTTTATCCGATGGTCGTAGCCATGGATCCCCTCATAGACCAAGAGCGTGTTCGATGCACAGCAGCAGGAAGCATACACACGAACACGGTGTAAAGAATAGCAGTCATCTTAGCAGGAGACAAAGCTTACCTGCTAATGAGATTGGATTTACAAAGTACTGCGCGAGGACAGAAGCTCAACAGGAGCAAAGCAATAGCAGACGAATCAACGCTATGGATGACACGAATCGTGGTGACAGTATGCGCGTACGGAGGGTTCGGTCATTTAGGGAGCGCCCAGAAAGAACCGACGAGTGTCTTCGGCGTGTACGTTCATTTAAAACTACGTCAAAGGGATTAGTTAATCGCGGGGACTCATTCAAAGCAAAGAAAGAATCTGGATACGGAGTAAGTACTCACAGAGGGGAGAAAACAGATTCTACACTTCAAACATTCAACAATTATGTGATTCCTCAGTTGATTACAACAAGAAGCGATGGTCAGCAGAGTTATTTTAGAGTGTTAATGACGGGCGCTGAAGGAGTAGGAAAATCTTCGTTGATTGATCAGTTCATGACTTCGGAATTTCTGGGCAGTGGAGCATTTAGCATATGTATGTATTATATTTGCTTTCTTTTTGCATTTTTACGACTTAAGAACTCCAATTTAAAACTAATCAACACATTATACGACTCATGGAGGTGGGCTACTTTCGCTTAGAAATAGCTGCTGTCAAATCAATCAACATATATTCCTCGAGTGTTCATATGACATGACAAAGCCATTACAGTCATATGATAATGGATTTGCTACGGTATGCTCAGTCGGTATAGCGTTATTGTGTACCCTTCCATGTGGTGACTATAGCGCTGTATCGCTCTGGTTACAGACAGACGTGTGTGTGTGTTCTACGTGTATTTATCGTCGCTACCGGTTGCCCATATGAGCGACGCCTATTGAAGAGATTAGTCATTTTAGATTATTTTGGAGGATAGTGCAATGATACAGACATGCCCATTCCAGAGTCTCCTCTGGTTCTTTTGCGTGTACAGTGTACAGCACCGACATGAGACCTCGGTTTAAAGTTTATTATGGTCAGACGAGGGATCGAACCAAACCTGCGATCCCTGGATTACCAGTTCAGCGTGTTACCACTGGACTACAGATCCGTCTGTCAGCCAGATGTACATGACAACGCTATTTATATATGTGGACACTGGACGAATAAGACATGTATCGAAGATACATATTGATTAAGTGTATTGAAGATAAATATTGATTAGGTGTATCGTAGATAAATATTGATTAGGTGTATCGTAGATAAATATTGATTAGGTGTATCGTAGATAAATATTGATTAGGTGTATCGTAGATAAATATTGATTAGGTGTATCGTAGATAAATAGTGATTAGGTGTATCGTAGATAAATAGTGATTAGGTGTATCGTAGATAAATAGTGATTAGGTGTATTGAAGATAAATATTGATTAGGTGTATCGTAGATAAATATTGATTGAGTGTATAGAAGATAAATATTGATTGAGTGTATCGAAGATAAATATTGTTTGAGTGTATACAGCACGATAGATAGATAACATAACAATTACATGTACACTTAGCGATCAATAATTACTTATTAAATACAGACATACAAGTTCTTAAGTCATTATTTCAGAGTAGAAAGTACACTACAAATACATTATCTTTAATTCTAACACGACCCAGCTAATAACATACATACTTGTAGAGTAAAATCTACCTCGGGTTATTCTGCGATATACCTACCTTGAACTATGCTGCGCGCGCACAGTGTTTTGGCTATTCCAGTTATACAATGCGTGTAAAGTGTTATGAATGAACGTCACGTGATGTTTGTAAATACTACCGTGGGAATTCGCGGAAGTGAGCTATTTTTAGAATCAGATAATCTCTTGTCCGTCTTGTTTTTCTGTTAAGTAACGTTTCAGTTACTATTCTGTACAGTTTTATTTGACAACATAAATAAAATTATTGATCAGTTACAACTTTTGTTCATTTATGCACTATATTGATATTTTCCATAAAAAATAACATCATCACCTCTTACGCGGGAGGACATTTCGAAAGCCAAATGCAGCGGAGTAGCACAGCGTTTGAAGAAAATACTCCTTTGATTCTCGTCTAAAATTATTAGAAGTAAGTCGTGTTAGAATCGAAATAATAAGTATCAACCGTGGTATTTCGGCCTTCGTGATATATTTCTACGCATAAGAACTTCAAACTCGGGTTATTCTGCGATATACCACGGTTGATACTTATTATTTCTTAAATAAAGAAATATATCTATTACTAACTTGAAAGAATAAGACATTTATATATTACGTATATACCACACGATCGGTAGATGGCGAATGCAATGAATGGCTGTTCGATTATCGCAGTTGTTAGCGCGCTCGCTTCTCACCAATGCAAGCCGGGTTCGATCCTCAGACCGGGAAGTATGTGAGATGGCACGGTGGTCACCAGATCGGACAGGTGGGTTTTCTCCGGATACTCTAGTTTCCTCCCACAGGAATGATCACATTTACGCTTTCATCCGCGCCAACGAGAGTGGTTAATATAAGTTGCTTCACAATCGTTGTAAAATAAATAATTGTTTTTAAAAAAACGAACCACAATTCCATGTACCCTCTACATTGAACGGTATAGTCAAAGATCATGGATTAGTACTATGGACACTATGATATTAAACGACAGGGCAGGGTATGATATAGGTATAGAGGGTATGACGATTAGCCTGGGTGCCAGTCTGTCGATGTTTCATGACATGATCAGAAACTCAATATGGCCCAATTAATAGCCTCGGTGTTAAAATACATTTATTTGACTGACAATGCAAACTATATCGACGCCTGTTCCTAGGCTACTATGACGGATATGTAGTCCAGTGGTAACACGCTGGACTGGTAATCCAGGGATCGCAGGTTCGATCCCCCGTCTGACCCTAATAAAATTAACAGTCTTTCAGATGGGACATTAAACCGAGGTCTCGTGTCGGTGCTTTACACCGTGCACGTAAAAGAACCAGAGGATAATCTGGAATTGGTCTCTGTCTGTATCATGCACTATCCTCCAAAGTCTAAAATAACTAATATCTTCAGGAGGCGTCGCTCATATGGGCAACCGGTAGCGACGATAAATAAACGTAAAACAAACGGCTACTATGACGAGTTGTATGTTGGTGTAAATATTACTTCAGTTCCTTATAAAAGAAACCTTGATTACATGTTCATCTATGCATACAGCACACGTTACTATATCTTAAAGTTTATCTAACTATGTCATTTGAAGGAAATCCACTCCTATGGCGCATTGATATAGACATGTTTATGTGTTCAGAGTAACACCTTGCAATACAATAACGTAAAGTTTGTATGCATATGTATGAACAGTAAGCTTAACGCCCTTATACTGCGACAACGATCCGGAATTTCTTGGAAATAATTGAAGAGCGCCAAAACCCGGATGCCAACGAGAGTGATTAATATAAGTTGTTAAAACTTGTTTCGCAATCATTGTAAAATAAATAAAAGTTTTAAAAAAACCCGGATGTATCCTGTGCAATTAACGGTGATAACGGTATCTTCATTTCTGTGACCTGGGTTATAGCTTATAATAACACGTTTAAGACATCAATTCTGAGCATAATTGTAAAATGATGTGATGTCTCTATTTAACCAAATCGATTTATTTGTCACGACGGCCATGGGAGAAAGTAGTAAATATGAGAGTTTTAGAGATACAGAATACATCACTTCTAAATATTTACTGTCGGTAAGGAAGTTAAGGGAACTCGCTTATATACAGTCAAACATGTGATAGTGGTCACCTCTATTAAAGTATCTATATGCGTGTGTTATTCTTGAGTTGGAACAATAATATATATAATAGAATGACCCTAATAAAATTAACAGTCTTTCAGATGGGACGTTAAACCCAGGTCTCGTGTCGGTGCTTTACACCGTGCATGTAAAAGAACCAGAGGAGACTCTGGAATGGGTCTCTGTCTGTATCATTGCACTATCCTCCAAACATCTAAAATGACTACAGTCAAACCTGTGTTAGTGGTCACCTCTATTAAGCAGCCAACTTGCATTAAGCAGCCAGTTTTCAGATTCCCAATATGTTACTTTGTTATATATTGTACTTCTACTAAGCAGCCACCTGTGCTAAGCAGCCACTTTCTGTGAGTCCCTTCGCTGGCTGCTTAACACAGGTTTGACTGTAATATCTTCAGGAAGGCGTCGTTCATATGGGCAACCGGTAGCGACGATAAATAAACGTAAAACACAAATACTACATACTGGGGATTAGATTAAAGAAATCCTACAAGTCAAAGGAGACAGTTGGGAAAGAACAGTCTGCTCATAAATTATATGTGAAAACAATCATGAAATCGCTTTCGAGACATCATTCTTAATGGCATCCATCGCCACGAGGGGGAGAAAAACGGTAATGTGGAATTTAAGTGCCTTGCCTAAGGGCACACTCGTAGCGGATACAACTGGTGCGAATGCACTACCGCTGTACCGTCACGAGTGTGTGTTTTACGTTTATCTATCGTCGCTACCGGTTGCCCATATGAGCGACGCCTCCTGAAGAGATTAGTCATTTTAGATTTTGGAGGATAGTGTATGATACAGACAGAGACCAATTCCAGAATCTCCTCTGGTTCTTTTACGTGCACGGTGTAAAGCACCGACACGAGACCTCGGTTTAACGTCCCACCTGAAAGACTGTTAATTGTATTAGGGTCAGACGGGGGATCGAACCTGCGACCCCTGGATTATCAGTCCAGCGTGTTACCACTGGACTACAGATCCGTTTGTTACCGTCACGACTTCCAATCACGATCTTCTATTCGAGATTATCAACTAGCCTGGGGGGACAGGCGTCGATATAGTTTGCCTGGACAGTCAAATAAATATATTTTAGCACCGAGACTCATTTTGCCAGAAGTTAAAAAGTGAAATATCGACAGACTGGAACCCAGGCTAATTATCAACCTGTCATAAATTCATTCTTTATTTTCAGTGCGACTTTCAAAATACTTTCATCGCATTGTGTGTTTTAGTGAACTTTTTATTTCAACATTAACTTGAATCTTGCTGGTGGTTTGCCATTAACTTCTTCAGCGCCGAATAAATTCAGAGCATGTGCAAACAACATAGATCCAGATCAGACGCGGCGTAGCAGCCGCGTCTGATCAGGATCTATGTTATTTGCTATTCGGACAGGTGCTTCAGCTCCACTGTCTGAAGAGCAAACAAGTCCTAATCAGACGGCAAGTTCTGTTCTGTCTTATCTGGTTCTCAGCATTTTGCAAATGTCACAGACCGCCGGTGAATACTAAAGGTGTGGGTTGGAAATCGACAAAGCTAGAGGACACTCTTTTATAAATGTCTACTGCGTATATTCTCGCCAGATCCTACTAAATCCTCCAAGCTTTCCCAGTCGTCTATGCATTTTCTGCAACCAATATATACACATATACAGCTTCATATGTATATACATCACATAATTAACAATCACTTACGTCATAACATATCATCAGACATATATAATGACGACACTAGATGTGTTCACAGAGTTTTGTATTTATTAACAGCAATTGCACCCTATGACACAAAGTCGATTTTATGCGACATTGGCGGTGAAAGAGTTAATTGTTCCCGCACAATACAAATAGAAATTACGAAATGATTAAATAGAAATAATTAAGAGCCAATTTAAATGAAACAGAACACAATTACATTATCGTATATTATCGTATATTATCGTATATCGTCGTGCATTATCGTATATTATCGTATACTATCGTATATCGTCGTGCATTATCGTGCATTATCGTATATTATCGTATATTATCGTATATTATCAGATATTATCGTATATCGTCGTGCATTATCGTATACTATCGTATATCGTCGTGCATTATCATATATTATCGTATATTATCGTATACTATCGTATATCGTCGTGCATTATCGTATATTATCGTATATTATCAGATATTATCGTATATCGTCGTGCATTATCGTATAGTATCGTATATTATCGTATACTATCGTATATCGTCGTGCATTATCGTATATTATCGTATATTATCGGATAGTATCGGATATTATCGTATATCGTCGTGCAGTATCGTATAGTATCGTATATTATCGTATATCGCCGTGCATTATCGTATATTATCATATACCGTCGTACATTATCGCATATTATCGTATATCGTCGTATATTCTCGTATATCGTCGTGCATTATCGTATATTATCATATACCGTCGTACATTATCGCATATTATCGTATATCGTCGTGCATTATCGTATATTATCATATATCGTCGTACATTATGGGATATTATCGTATATCGTCGTGTATTATCGTATATCGTCGTGCATTATCGTATATCGTCGTACATGATCGCATATGATCGTATATCGTCGTATATTATCGTATATCGTCGTGCATTATCGTATAGTATCATCTATCGTCGTACATTATCGTATATTATCGTGTATCATCGTACATTATCGTATATTATCATATTTCGTCGTGCATTATCGCATAGTATCGTATATCGTCGTGCATTATCATATATTATCATATTTCGTCGTGCATTATCGCATAGTATCGTATATCGTCGTGCATTATCGTATATTATCATATATCGTCGTACATTATCGTATATTATCATATTTCGTCGTGCATTATCGCATAGTATCGTATATCGCCGTGCATTATCGTATATTATCATATTTCGTCATGCATTATCGTATATTATCGTATATCGTCGTGCATTATCGTATATTATCATATATCGTCGTGCATTATCGTATATTATCGTATATCGTCGTGCATTATCGTATATTATCATATATCGTCGTGCATTATCGTATATTATCATATATCGTCGTGCATTATCGTATATTATCATATATCGTCGTGCATTATCGTATATTATCATATATCGTCGTACATTATCGTATATTATCATATTTCGTCGTGCATTATCGCATAGTATCGTATATCGTCGTGCATTATCGTATATTATCATATTTCGTCGTGCATTATCGCATAGTATCGTATATCGTCGTGCATTATCGTATATTATCTTACATCATTATATAAATGTTAGCAAAACAGAAAAGTACTGTCTGAAAAAAGACGATAGCAGAACAGAATATAACTGCAGTTCGTAATCACATTATGGACAATAAAATAAGAAAAGGTGCTAGTCGGAAACGTGCAGTGAATTTTACAAACCAATTACAGAAAAATAGGAAGCCATAAATAGGAATATCAAGTCGTCTCCGGGGTTTTCTGAAATAAAAAGAACAATTAGCTTATAGAAAGTATTACAATAAATCGTACGTATTGTTACAGAAAATATGGCATGATTCACAACATGTTATACAAATTTATTTTAGCTCGATTACGAAACAAGTTCTTACAACTTATATTAATCACTCTTGAGACCTCATTCCTGATGAAATCCATCGCCACGAGGGAGAGAGAAGAGGCAATGTGGAATTTAAATGCCTTGCCTAAGGGCACAATCGTAACGGCTCCAGCGGGTCTCGAACTCTGGGCCTTTCGCAACTGAAGCGAACGCTCTACCACAGCGCTATCACGACTTTCACTTTCACAACATGAGCTGCAATACTTGTAAATAGTGATTTGACCAAAGACCGTAGAACTCCATGGACAATTCAATGTGCATGGACATAGACACAAGAAGAATATATTAAGGATATATATATTGTGTGTGTGTGTGGTGTGTGTGTGTGTGTGTGTGTGTGTGTGTGTGTGTGTGTGTGTGTGTGTGTGTGTGTGTGTGTGGTGTGTGTGTGTGTGTGTGTGTGTGTGGTGTGTGTGTGTGTGTGTGGTGTGTGTGTGTGTGTGTGTGTGTGTGTGTGTGGTGTGTGTGTGTGTGTGTGGTGTGTGTGTGTGTGTGTGTGTGTGTGTGTGTGGTGTGTGTGTGTGTGTGTGTGTGTGTGTGGTGTGTGTGTGTGTGTGTGTGTGTGTGTGTGTGTGTGGTGTGTGTGTGTGTGTGTGTGTGTGTGTGTGTTGTGTGTGTGTGTGTGTGTGTGTGTGTGTGTGTGTGTGTGTGTGTGTGTGTGTGTGTGTGTTGTGTGTGTGTGTGTGTGGTGTGTGTGTGTGTGTGTGTGGTGTGTGTGTGTGTGTGTGGTGTGTGTGTGTGTGTGTGTGTGTGTGTGTGTGTGTGTGTGTGTGTGTGTGTGTGTGTGTGTGGTGTGTGTGTGTGTGTGTGTGTGTGTGTGTGTGTGTGTGTGTGTGTGTGTGTGTGTGTGTGTGGTGTGTGTGGTGTGGTGTGTGTGTGTGTGTGTGTGTGTGTGTGGTGTGTGTGTGTGTGTGTGGTGTGTGTGTGTGTGTGTGTGTGGGTGTGTGTGTGTGTGTGTGTGTGTGTGTGTGTGTGTGGTGTGTGTGTGGTGTGTGTGTGTGTGGTGTGTGTGTGTGTGTGTGTGTGTGTGTGTGGTGTGTGGTGTGTGTGTGTGTGTGTGTGTGGTGTGTGTGTGTGTGTGTGTGGTGTGTGTGTGTGTGTGTTGTGTGTGTGTGGTGTGTGTGTGTGTGTGTGTGTGTGTGTGTGTGTGTGTGTGTGTGTGTGTGTGTGTGTGTGTGTGTGTGTGTGTGTGGTGTGTGTGTGTGTGGTGTGTGTGTGTGTGTGTGTGTGTGTGTGTGTGTGTGTGTGTGTGTTTGACGTTTATTTATCGTCGCTACCGGTTGCCCATATGAGCGACGCCTCCTGAAGAGATTAGTTATTTCAGATTTTGGAGGATAGTGCATGATACAGACAGAGACCCATTCCATAATCCCCTCTGGTTCTTTTACGTGCACGGTGTACAGCACCGACACGAGACCTCGGTTTAATGTCTCATCTGAAATACTGTTAATTTTATTAGGGTCAGACGGGGGATCGAACCTTGAAAAATTACAACATTTTGATTCAATTTAAATGAAGATATTCTGGGAGATAAATTCAACACAACTCAAGAAGCATAGTAGATATCACGTTACCAGTAATGAGTGCTCATCTGACTTAGTTTGTTTAACCGGTTTTAAAGTTACTCAGCTTGCTGATGAGGTGACATATATAGATTACGATAACGTTGGTCTAATCAATAATGCAGATACAATAATTGACCAACTTTTGCATGAATACATTGAAAAGGCAGCATTATCGAACTAGTGTGCGGAATAAAGATGAGCAAATCAATTCATTTTCCTAGAATCAAGTTCCACTACGGAAAGTAAAATTAACCATGCTGGATATCGTAACAGATTTGCATCTAGAAAAGCATGAATTCAAGAAAGAAATCTAGAAAATCCAAACAGTCCATTCAATAAATGTGTTTCCAGGGCTTAGAAAATAATATGTTCAAATTACGGTTCCACCAACAGATGGAAATGAGATGAATTTACATGGCTGCTGGTGATGTTGAAGAGTATGTGATTGTTACCTGCTGGTGATGCTGAAGAGTGTGTGATTGTTACCTGCTGGTGATGTTGAAGAGTGTGTGATTGTTACCTGCTGGTGATGTTGAAGAGTGTGTGATTGTTACTGCTGGTGATGTGAAGAGTGTGTGATTGTTACTGCTGGTGATGTTGAAGAGTGTGTGATTGTTACCTGCTGGTGATGTTGAGAGTGTGTGATTGTTACCTGCTGGTGATGTTGAAGAGTGGTGATGTTACCTGATGTGAAGAGTGTGTGATTGTTACCTGCTGGTGAGTTGAAAGTGTGTGATTGTTACCTGCTGGTGATGTTGAAGAGTGTGTGATTGTTACCTGCTGGTGATGTTGAAGAGTGTGTGATTGTTACCTGCTGGTGATGTTGAAGAGTGTGTGATTGTTACCTGCTGGTGATGTTGAAGAGTGTGTGATTGTTACCTGCTGGTGATGTTGAAGAGTGTGTGATTGTTACCTGCTGGTGATGTTGAAGAGTGTGTGATTGTTACCTGCTGGTGATGTTGAAGAGTGTGTGATTGTTACCTGCTGGTGATGTTGAAGAGTGTGTGATTGTTACCTGCTGGTGATGTTGAAGAGTGTGTGATTGTTACCTGCTGGTGATGTTGAAGAGTGTGTGATTGTTACCTGCTGGTGATGTTGAAGAGTGTGTGATTGTTACCTGCTGGTGATGTTGAAGAGTGTGTGATTGTTACCTGCTGGTGATGTTGAAGAGTGTGTGATTGTTACCTGCTGGTGATGTTGAAGAGTGTGTGATTGTTACCTGCTGGTGATGTTGAAGAGTGTGTGATTGTTACCTGCTGGTGATGTTGAAGAGTGTGTGATTGTTACCTGCTGGTGATGTTGAAGAGTGTGTGATTGTTACCTGCTGGTGATGTTGAAGAGTGTGTGATTGTTACCTGCTGGTGATGTTGAAGAGTGTGTGATTGTTACCTGCTGGTGATGTTGAAGAGTGTGTGATTGTTACACGCTGTTGAAGAGTGTGTGATTGTTACCTGCTGGTGATGTTGAAGAGTGTGTGATTGTTACACGCTGTTGAAGAGTGTGTGATTGTTACCTGCTGGTGATGTTGAAGAGTGTGTGATTGTTACCTGCTGGTGATGTTGAAGGGTGTGTGATTGTTACCTGCTGGTGATGTTGAAGAGTGTGTGATTGTTACCTGCTGGTGATGTTGAAGAGTGTGTGATTGTTACCTGCTGGTGATGTTGAAGGGTGTGTGATTGTTACCTGCTGGTGATGTTGAAGAGTGTGTGATTGTTACCTGCTGGTGATGTTGAAGAGTGTGTGATTGTTACACGCTGTTGAAGAGTGTGTGATTGTTACCTGCTGGTGATGTTGAAGTGTGTGTGATTGTTACCTGCTGGTGATGTTGAAGGGTGTGTGATTGTTACACGCTGTTGAAGAGTGTGTGATTGTTACCTGCTGGTGATGTTGAAGAGTGTGTGATTGTTACCTGCTGGTGATGTTGAAGAGTGTGTGATTGTTACACGCTGTTGAAGAGTGTGTGATTGTTACCTGCTGGTGATGTTGAAGAGTGTGTGATTGTTACCTGCTGTTGAAGAGTGTGTGATTGTTACCTGCTGGTGATGTTGAAGAGTGTGTGATTGTTACCTGCTGGTGATGTTGAAGAGTGTGTGATTGTTACACGCTGTTGAAGAGTGTGTGATTGTTACCTGCTGGTGATGTTGAAGAGTGTGTGATTGTTACCTGCTGGTGATGTTGAAGAGTGTGTGATTGTTACCTGCTGGTGATGTTGAAGAGTGTGTGATTGTTACCTGCTGGTGATGTTGAAGAGTGTGTGATTGTTACCTGCTGGTGATGTTGAAGAGTGTGTGATTGTTACCTGCTGGTGATGTTGAAGAGTGTGTGATTGTTACCTGCTGGTGATGTTGAAGAGTGTGTGATTGTTACACGCTGTTGAAGAGTGTGTGATTGTTACCTGCTGGTGATGTTGAAGAGTGTGTGATTGTTACCTGCTGGTGATGTTGAAGAGTGTGTGATGTTACCTGCTGGTGATGTTGAAGAGTGTGTGATTGTTACCTGCTGGTGATGTTGAAGGGTGTGTGATTGTTACCTGCTGGTGATGTTGAAGAGTGTGTGATTGTTACCTGCTGGTGATGTTGAAGAGTGTGTGATTGTTACCTGCTGGTGATGTTGAAGGTGTGTGATTGTTACCTGCTGGTGATGTTGAAGAGTGTGTGATTGTTACCTGCTGGTGATGTTGAAGAGTGTGTGATTGTTACCTGCTGGTGATGTTGAAGAGTGTGTGATTGTTACACGCTGTTGAAGAGTGTGTGATTGTTACCTGCTGGTGATGTTGAAGAGTGTGTGATTGTTACCTGCTGGTGATGTTGAAGAGTGTGTGATTGTTACACGCTGTTGAAGAGTGTGTGATTGTTACCTGCTGGTGATGTTGAAGAGTGTGTGATTGTTACCTGCTGGTGATGTTGAAGAGTGTGTGATTGTTACCTGCTGGTGATGTTGAAGAGTGTGTGATTGTTACCTGCTGGTGATGTTGAAGAGTGTGTGAGTGTTACCTGCTGGTGATGTGAAGAGTGTGTGATTGTTACACGCTGTTGAAGAGTGTGTGATTGTTACCTGCTGGTGATGTTGAAGGGTGTGTGATTGTTACCTGCTGGTGATGTTGAAGAGTGTGTGATTGTTACCTGCTGGTGATGTTGAAGAGTGTGTGATTGTTACCTGCTGGTGATGTTGAAGAGTGTGTGATTGTTACCTGATGTTGAAGAGTGTGTGATTGTTACCTGCTGGTGATGTTGAAGCGTGTGTGATTGTTACATGCTGTTGAAGAGTGTGTGATTGTTACCTGCTGGTGATGTTGAAGAGTGTGTGATTGTTACCTGCTGGTGATGTTGAAGAGTGTGTGATTGTTACCTGCTGGTGATGTTGAAGAGTGTGTGATGTTACCTGCTGGTGATGTTGAAGAGTGTGTGATTGTTACCTGCTGGTGATGTTGAAGAGTGTGTGAGTGTTACCTGCTGGTGATGTTGAAGAGTGTGTGATTGTTACATGCTGTTGAAGAGTGTGTGATTGTTACCTGCTGGTGATGTTGAAGGGTGTGTGATTGTTACCTGCTGGTGATGTTGAAGAGTGTGTGATTGTTACCTGCTGGTGATGTTGAAGAGTGTGTGATTGTTACCTGCTGGTGATGTTGAAGAGTGTGTGATTGTTACCTGCTGGTGATGTTGAAGAGTGTGTGATTGTTACCTGCTGGTGATGTTGAAGGGTGTGTGAATGTTACCTGCTGGTGATGTTGCAGAGTGTGTGAGTGTTACCTGCTGGTGATGTTGCAGAGTGCGTGATTGTTACCTGCTGGTGATGTTGCAGAGTGTGTGAGTGTTACCTGCTGGTGAAGTATTTTTTTCCGGTCCGACGGAATTCGACATAACGGATGTAGACTATATGTATTAATTTACAGTGAGCGGATAAAGTAATTCGCTAGAACATAATCATTGACAAGACACATTTAAAGTCAATACGGAAAATGATAATTGTATTCGTGGGAATTAATGACAATGTTATCAGTGAACCAGAGGTCAAGTGAATGGCACTAAATATGTTATTAATATATAAGGAGCTAATAACGTCAAACTTAATTGAATATACAATCAATCCTTTGCTAACGGCCATTATCTATGTCTTTGAATTTATTATGTACATGTATATAGCAATAAAATATGATTAAACTAAAAAAGGCCGCCTCCGAATAAAGGTCGCATATGAAAAACCTGTCTCTAAAGACCACCATTTTTCTCTCCCGTCGAGCCATTTTAAATGCATTTTAACCCGCTTGGGAGAGGCCACCTGCCAAACAAAGGCCATTTTTTTTACTTTCCAGAGGGTGACCTTTATACGCAGGTTTGACTGTAATGTTAATTTATCTGAACCTCAACAGAAAAAAATGGCTAAAGCTTTTGACGATACACATCGGTATACTTTCAGATAACTAATCAATTAGTTCTTGTTAACGAGAAGACAAATGAAAAATATCGTGATGGCCAAGAGAAAAATAAAACTGGTGTATATATTAAACTTTCGACATCGGAAATGAGATATACCTCTGAGAGTTGCGTTCTACGAACATCGGGCGTTCTGTGTAGATTGAAGTTATCTTTTGTTGCCAGAATCGTTCCTAAGATATTGGGTATTGGGGCGTTAAGTGGGCTATCGGGTGTGTGTGTTACGTTTATTTATCGTCGCTACCGGTTGTCCATTTGAGCGACGCCTCCTGTGGGATTTTGGAGGATTGTGCAATAATACAGGCATATACCAATTCCAGAGTCCCCTCTGGTTCTTTTACGTGTATGGTGTTACAGTACCGACACGAGATCTCGGTTTAAAGTCCCACCTGAAAGACTATCGAGTGTGTGTGTGTGTGTGTTTTACGTTTATTTATCGTCGCTACCGGTTGCCCATATGAGCGACGCCTCCTGTAGAGATTAGTCATTTTAGATTTTTGGAGGACTGTGCAATAATACAGACAGATACCCATTCCAGAGTCCCCTCTGTTTCTTTTAAGTGTACGGTGTACAGTACCGACACGAGACCTCGGTTTAAAGTTCCACCTGAAAGACTATCGAGTACCGGCCTGGACGTTATAAATAATTCTTCTCATCTCAAACTCGGTCTCAAGCGTCTGATTGGTTCATCTGATTGTAAATCTCACACTCAACCAATCAAATAGATCACCTCAGCTCGAGTTTGAGATCTGAGATAAAGCTTCATAACCTTATTGGCTGGTATGAGTAAACTGGCAGGTAAAGGAATTATTTCGTTAGTAAATAATACTACTACTAATAATAACGTATCACCGTATAGCTATCTCATTATTGTTAAAAAAGACAGTTAATGTAAAGTAGTGTTATGAAATAAATACTGCCATATCTGGAGCCTCTTTTTCAGACGCCCTAATGTGAATAAGACGTGTGAATGAATTTATATATCTTTGTATTATAAATCACAACAATCATCTTTCTATTCTAGCTGTCTGATAGCTTATGTCCTGGAGTGAATAAATGCTTAAGTAGTCCGTGATCGCTGTATGACCACACAGATGAATCGTTCTATTCCACACATGGCTGCTAATGTCTCTGTTTCTGTTTGAGAATATCTACGTACTAGCGATCAGCTTATGGCGTGCAATACGTCATTGCGCGTGTGTATGAACTTTTGTTTTAGCTGTTCAAAGTGTTGTTCATCCCATACAAATTGTTCAATTCTACAACTTAGCTTTCTAATTGTCTCTTATTGTGTTGCACAAGTCGGAAGGAACTTTGGCAATATGACATTAGTCCTAGGGAAACGTTTCACTTTCTTCACATATTTGTGAGGATTTGTCTCCAAAAACAGCCGCAATTTTGTCATTGTGGGGGAAATAATCCGTCTAATACCAAGATATAGAGTTGAACAAATTTTGTCTGTGGCTGAATATAGCATTTATCCGTACTCAGGGCAAGGTTATTGTCCATCAAGCGACATTCTTAATGACCTTTCATGATGCTGTTTTGCTTTTACGAAGACAATGATGTGATCGGAAATATGTTTGCAGCTGTCGAGTATGTTTTTGTTTTATTATTCTTTGAAATAGTTCTTGCGAGAACGAGATTCGAAATATCAAGTTCTTGTACATATGCCACATATGTTTATATTCAATGACTACTCATCAAGGTCGAGCTGGTGGGGTCCATGCGATAGACCCATTCTCAAGAATTACTGAGTGTCATTCTCTGTTTCAAGAATGTCCACTATATCCGGCATTGGGACGCGTTCCCGTTCAGTTGCATTGTTCACATGTCGCATGCCCACACATATTTCCTTTTGGAATTACTACCACCGGACTAAGCCATTAAGTTGGTTTGGAATTACTACCACCGGGCTCAGCCATTAAGTTGGTTTGGAATTACTACCACCGGGCTCAGCCATTAAGTTGGTTTGGAATTACTACCACCGGGCTAGGTCATTAAGTTGGTTTGGAATTACTACCACCGGGCTAGGTCATTAAGTTGGTTTGGAATTACTACCACCGGGCTAGGTCATTAAGTTGGTTTGGAATTACTACCACCGGACTAGGTCATTAAGTTGGTTTGGAATTACTACCACCGGACTAAGTCATTAAGTTGGTTTGGAAGTACTACCACCGGACTAGCCATTAAGTTGGTTTGGAATTACTACCACCGGCTCAGCCATTAAGTTGGTTTGGAATTACTACCACCGGACTAAGCCCACTAAGTTGGTTTGGAATACTACCACGGACTAAGCCATTAAGTTGGTTTGGAATTACTACCACCGGACTCAGCCATTAAGTTGGTTTGGAATTACTACCACCGGACTAAGCCATTAAGTTGGTTTGGAATTACTACCACCGGGCTCAGCCATTAAGTTGGTTTGGAATTACTACCACCGGACTAAGCCATTAAGTTGGTTTGGAATTACTACCACCGGACTAAGCCATTAAGTTGGTTTGGAATTACTACCACCGGGCTCAGCCATTAAGTTGGTTTGGAATTACTACCACCGGACTAAGTCATTAAGTTGGTTTGGAATTACTACCACCGGACTAGTCATTAAGTGGTTTGGAATTACTACCACCGGCTAGCATAAGTTGGTTTGGAATTACTACCACCGGACTAAGCATTAAGTTGGTTTGGAATTACTACCACCGGACTAAGCCATTAAGTTGGTTTGGAATTACTACCACCGGACTAAGCCATTAAGTTGGTTTGGAATTACTACCACCGGGCTCAACCATTAAGTTGGTTTGGAATTACTACCACCGGACTAAGCCATTAAGTTGGTTTGGAATTACTACCACCGGACTAAGTCATTAAGTTGGTTTGGAATTACTACCACCGGACTAAGCATTAAGTTGGTTTGGAATTACTACCACCGGACTAAGTCATTAAGTTGGTTTGGAATTACTACCACCGGACTAAGCCATTAAGTTGGTTTGGAATTACTACCACCGGACTAAGCCATTAAGTTGGTTTGGAATTACTACCCGGACTAAGTCATTAAGTTGGTTTGGAATTACTACCACCGGACTAAGCCATTAAGTTGGTTTGGAATTACTACCACCGGACTAAGCCATTAAGTTGGTTTGGAATTACTACCACCGGACTAAGCCATTAAGTTGGTTTGGAATTACTACCACCGGACTAAGTCATTAAGTTGGTTTGGAATTACTACCACCGGACTCAGCCATTAAGTTGGTTTGGAATTACTACCACCGGACTAAGTCATTAAGTTGGTTTGGAATTACTACCACCGGACTAAGCCATTAAGTTGGTTTGGAATTACTACCACCGGACTAAGTCATTAAGTTGGTTTGGAATTACTACCACCGGACTAAGTCATTAAGTTGGTTTGGAATTACTACCACCGGACTAAGCCATTAAGTTGGTTTGGAATTACTACCACCGGACTCAGCCATTAAGTTGGTTTGGAATTACTACCACCGGACTAAGTCATTAAGTTGGTTTGGAATTACTACCACCGGACTAAGTCATTAAGTTGGTTTGGAATTACTACCACCGGACTAAGCCATTAAGTTGGTTTGGAATTACTACCACCGGACTAAGCCATTAAGTTGGTTTGGAATTACTACCACCGGGCTAAGCCATTAAGTTGGTTTGGAATTACTACCACCGGACTAAGCCATTAAGTTGGTTTGGAATTACTACCACCGGGCTCAGCCATTAAGTTGGTTTGGAATTACTACCACCGGACTAAGCCATTAAGTTGGTTTGGAATTACTACCACCGGACTAAGTCATTAAGTTGGTTTGGAATTACTACCACCGGGCTCAGCCATTAAGTTGGTTTGGAATTACTACCACCGGACTAAGTCATTAAGTTGGTTTGGAATTACTACCACCGGACTAAGCCATTAAGTTGGTTTGGAATTACTACCACCGGACTAAGCCATTAAGTTGGTTTGGAATTACTACCACCGGACTAAGTCATTAAGTTGGTTTGGAATTACTACCACCGGACTAAGCCATTAAGTTGGTTTGGAATTACTACCACCGGACTAAGTCATTAAGTTGGTTTGGAATTACTACCACCGGACTAAGCCATTAAGTTGGTTTGGAATTACTACCACCGGACTAAGTCATTAAGTTGGTTTGGAATTACTACCACCGGACTAAGCCATTAAGTTGGTTTGGAATTACTACCACCGGACTAAGTCATTAAGTTGGTTTGGAATTACTACCACCGGGCTCAGCCATTAAGTTGGTTTGGAATTACTACCACCGGACTAAGCCATTAAGTTGGTTTGGAATTACTACCACCGGACTAAGCCATTAAGTTGGTTTGGAATTACTACCACCGGACTAAGTCATTAAGTTGGTTTGGAATTACTACCACCGGACTAAGTCATTAAGTTGGTTTGGAATTACTACCACCGGACTAAGTCATTAAGTTGGTTTGGAATTACTACCACCGGACTAAGTCATTAAGTTGGTTTGGAATTACTACCACCGGACTAAGTCATTAAGTTGGTTTGGAATTACTACCACCGGACTAAGTCATTAAGTTGGTTTGGAATTACTACCACCGGGCTCAGCCATTAAGTTGGTTTGGAATTACTACCACCGGACTAAGCCATTAAGTTGGTTTGGAATTACTACCACCGGGCTCAGCCATTAAGTTGGTTTGGAATTACTACCACCGGACTAAGCCATTAAGTTGGTTTGGAATTACTACCACCGGACTAAGCCATTAAGTTGGTTTGGAATTACTACCACCGGACTACGGGCTAGCCATTAAGTTGGTTTGGAATTACTACCACCGGGCTCAGCCATTAAGTTGGTTTGGAATTACTACACCGGACTAGTCATTAAGTGGTCATTAAGTTGGTTTGGAATTACTACCACCGGACTAGGTCATTAAGTTGGTTTGGAATTACTACCACCGGACTAGGTCATTAAGTTGGTTTGGAATTACTACCACCGGGCTCAGCCATTAAGTTGGTTTGGAATTACTACCACCGGACTAGGTCATTAAGTTGGTTTGGAATTACTACCACCGGACTAAGTCATTAAGTTGGTTTGGAATTACTACCACCGGACTAAGCCATTTGGATATATCTCAGTCTTTCCAATACTATCCAAATCTTCCAACAGCTTAGTTCCAGCTTAATCTCGCTCTTTCATTCATAATGGTAATTTACGAGCGGTATGTACAACTTGTAGTGCATCTTATTTGCGTGTAATTTCAGGCATTTCAAATGTTTCCGTTTTCACACCAAATCCTTCCTTTATATCGATAGCCGTAGCCATTCAATAGTGCTTGGTTACTATCTTGCATTGTATTCACCCGCAGTTTCAATAGTGGGACCATCATGGCCGTTGATTTCAAATCACATGCCCCTTTCCGCATTACGTTCTAATCCCAACTGGTCGGTGATTCGACAAGGATGTCCGTACATTCCAGAACTACTGCAAGGAGATGGCCCCGGGGTAATATAACAGCTGGAGTGTCGTCATTAGGTGCGACCTAAACCCAAAATTAATCAAAACAAAACTCCTATTCCTGTCACATTAGCCAGGTCTATGACAATACTGCTGTTGATGTTGCTGTTGCTGTTGATGTTGCCCTGTCATTTTAATGGCATGCGTGGCGGCCATTTCGTAAATCCGTGCTATTACCCGTGTTTTATCAAAGGTCTGCTCTTCTTCTGTTGATATGTTTTCTTCAAATCCGTTAATGAACATTGTTCTACCATTTGATCGATCTCTAATCATGTCGTTAACAGTGGTATCCGTAAGGTCACATGATACTGATAGCAGTCGTGATAGCGCAGTGGATGCGCGTTCGCTTCAGGTGCGAAAGGTCCGGAGTTCGAGCCCCACTGGAGCCGTTACGATTGTGCCCTTAGGCAAGGCATTTAAATTCCACATTGCCTCTTCTCTCTCGCTCGTGGCGATGGATTCCATCAGGAATGAGGTCTCGAGAGTGATTTATATAAGTTGAAATAACTTGTTTCGCAATCGAGCTAAAATAAATGTGTATAAACGATACTGATAGCTTTCGGCAATCTGACGACAAAATTGTCTCTTCTTTTCCCAGGCACTGATGCAAAATTAGCCTTAAGCATTAGTGTATTTTCTTAGAATGTATTTCCTGGAATATCCAATTTTTCAAATTATGTCCGACAGGTGTAACAAGAGTGCCGTTTTCTGCTATCCTTTATAACACCAGATGCCGCTAATTAACTCGATGTTCCAAGTACATACTAAGTTGTCATTTTTACCTAACACGTCGACGAGTTTTGGTGTTGGTAATTCAAACGCTTACATTAGTGCAATCTTCAACATTATTTAGACCAGTACTGGTAATTAGTCCAGTAATGACACAGAGTTTCTCAATTAAATATATCTTGAAATGGCAATAATTTAAGTGTTAATTAAGTAATAATAAGTATCAACCGTGGTATATCGCAGAATAACCCGAGTTTGAAGTTATTATGCATAGAAATATATCACGAAGGCCGAACTCTAGCACGATTTACTTCTAATAATTTTAGACGAGAATCAAAGGAGTATTTTCTTCAAACGCGGTGCTATTCCTCTGCATTTGGCTTTCGAAATTTCATCCCGCGTAAGGGGTGATGACGTTATTTTGTATGGAAAATATAAATCTAGTGCATAAATGAACAAAAGTTGTAACTGATCAATAATTTTATTTATCTTGTCAAATAAAACTGTACAGAATAGTAACTGAAACGTTACTTAACAGAAAAACATGACGGACAAGAGATTATCTGATTCTAAAAATAGCTCACTTCCGCGAATTCCCACGGTAGTATTTACAAACATCACGTGACTTTCATTCATAAAACTTTACACGCATTGTATAAATGGAATAGCCAAAACACGGTGCGCGCGCAGCATAGTTCAAGGTAGGTATATCGCAGAATAACCCGAGATAGATTTTACTCTACAAGTATGTATGTTATTAGCTGGGTCGTGTTAGAATAATTAATAATTTAATATTCCTTTTTTGAATCACTATTAGATCATCCTCGTCGCCAAATGTTATATGTGAGCATAGTAGGCTTATCGAATACCTAGAAGTCTTGATATATGTTGCTATGCTATTTTATGAAAGTCGTGATAGCGCAGTGGATGCGCGTTCGCTTCAGGTGCGAAAGGTCCGGAGTTCGAGCCCCGCTGGAGCCGTTACGATTGTGCCCTTAGGCAAGGCATTTAAATTCCACGTTGCCTCTTCTCTCTCCCTCGTGGCGATGGATTCCATCAAGAATGAGGTCTCGAGAGTGATTAAATATAAGTTGAAAGAACTTGTTTCGCAATCGAGCTAAAATAAATTTGTATAAACTAAACTATGCTATTTTATTATGCATCTGAATCAGATCTAACTCAACTTTCCAGTATTATAATCTAAACGTGCTCATCGAGAGGTTAATGCCGTTGACTTCAAATCACTTGCCTGCCTGCCCCCAGTCGTTGTAGGTTCGAATCCCTCGAATGGTTCAATGTGAGGGTGCTAACTAGCTGACTTGTGGAAGGCCGGTGGTTTTACATGACTACCCTCTGAAATACTTCTCGGAGGGATATTCAGGGTCTTCGTCCACCAATAAAACTGGAGAGTCGTGATAGCGCAGTGGTAGTGCGTTCGCTCCAGGTGCGAAAGGCCAGGAGTTCGCGCCCCGCTTGAGCTGTTACGAGTGTGCCCTTGGGCAAGGCATTTAAGTTACACATGCCTCTTCTCTCTGTCACTAGTGGCGATGGATTCCACCAGGAATGAGGTTCGATCCCCCGTCTGACCCTAATAAAATTAACAGTCTTTCAGATGGGACGTTAAACCGAGGTTCTCGTGTCGGTGCTTTACACCGTGCACGTAAAAGAACCAGAGGAGACTCTGGAATGGGTCTCTATCTGTATCATTGCACTATCCTCCAAAAATCTGAAATGATTAATCTGTTCAGGAGTCGTCGCTCATATGGGCAACCGGTAGCGACGATAAATAAACGTAAAGCACACACATTATGGTAGATACCGATCTGATTAGTATAACACATACTATACGTCTGTTGCTCTATTTGTCTATAACTCTATATTCATGATTGCTTTTGCATTGCTACAAATTTGATATTTGAGGAATGTCTACTAAACATGTCGTAACTTTGCTGGAACTAATTGTCTATCGTCTCACATTCCAGGTAATCATCGTTTAATTATCTGTGTTTAGTCTCGTCCTTATAATGCATGGATACTGCTGCTGACACAGCACTTCTTGTAACGTTGTAAGTAAATACGGTTTTATCTGTATTACTAAGACAGCGACGAACATTTTCAACTGATCGTCTAAAATAGTTTTGGTCAACATACAACAGTTTGGAGAAATAATAACTACACCTTATATACTTCGATTCTCACCAATGTCACCCGGATTCGATCCTCGGACCGGGAAGTATGTGAGATGGTACGGTGATCGCCAGATCGGACAGATGGGTTTTCTCTGGGTACTCCGGTTTCCTCCCACAAGAATGACCACATATACGCTTTCATCCGCCCCAACGAGAGTGATTAATATGAGTTGTTAAAACTTGCTTCGCAATCGTTGTAAAATAAATACAGTTTAAACGTAGGTGTCATATAATTATATGATCCTAGCCTGCGAACAGGCATTGATATATTTTGCCTGGTCAGTCATATACATATTTATTTAACACCGAGATCATTAACGCTCGCCGGAGGCGAGGGTAAATAAGTTCAATCATCATCATCATCAGATCATTAATTGAACCGTATTGAAATGTTTGGTATGTTATTTTGCCAGAGGTAAAAATGTGAAAAGTCGACACACTGGAACCCCGGCTAATATTATCCTACAGGCGCGTCGGAAGGCACAAGTTGCACAAGTAACCGGTTCAAATGATGTTTTGCAGTAACATTTCATGATTTGGAGAACATTTATATTTGAAGGCTAATTAGATCTACTGTTGAAAAAACAAAACTAGGTTTTGGGTGGGTTGCTTCCATAGTCCCATGCTTAGTGTGTGTATGAGCGTATAGGGCGGGTGTCGGACGGCGAAATACATTGGTGTGGCATAAATCAAGTGTAAGGATTAATCTCCGCACAACCTCGAGCCATCTTGTCAAAATATTGGGACCGCCTCGGCAAAATAATGGGGCCATGTCGCCCAAATATTGGGGCCGCGTCGCCCAAATATTGGGACCGCGACAGCGGCCCCTGCGGCCCCACTTGCGACGCCTCTGTCCTAATAAATGCAATGGTGTAGTGATCTATTCACAGAGTCAATACAACTAGCCTGGAGAACAAGCGTCGATATATTTTGCCCGGTCAGTCAATTAAATATATTTTAACACCGAGACTATTAATTGGGCCGTATTGAGTTTCTGATCATATCAACTAGCCTGTGGAACAGGCGTCGATATATTTTACCTGGTCAGTCAATTAAATATATTTAACACCGAGACTATTAATTGGGCCGTATTGAGTTTATGATCATATCAACTAGCCTGTGTTCTGTTCTGTAACAGGCGTCGATATATTTTGCCTGAACAGTCAAATAGATATATATTTTAACAACGAGACTCATTTTGCCAGAAGTTAAAACGTGACAAATCGACAGACTGGAACCCCGGCTAATATGATCCTAATAAAGGCAATGATGTAGTGATCTGTTCATAGTATCAATACATAATGCGGTACGTTGATCAGCTCTCGTATTAATGCATTAATCATCTACAATGATCCCACATGCGTATGTGATTGTTCATGCCCTGAATAATGTAACAACTATTTAATGCATAATATAATATCGTGCCACGGTATTGCTACAAGGAATTAGTTATACAAATTTATTTTAGCTTGATTGCGAAACAAGTTCTTTCAACTTATATAATCACTCTCGAGACCTAATTCCTGCTGGAATCCATCGCCATTAAGGAGAGAGAAGAGGCAATGTGGAATTTAAATGCCTTGCCTAAGGGCACAATCGTAACTGCTCCAGCAGTGCTCGAACTCCGGATCTTTCGCACCAATAGCGAACGCGTATCCACTGCGCTATCGCGACTTCCTACAATGAATTACGGCAATTCTCCTAGCCTGGGAACAGGCGTGATATATTTTGCCTGGTCAGTCAAATAAATATATGTTAACACCGAGACTATTAATGGGCCGTATCGAGTTTCTGATAATATCAGAGTCGTCTTGCCAGAAGTTAAAACGTGATAAAATGGACAGACTGAAACCCAGGCTACAATTCCAGAGTCTCCTCTGGTTCTTTTACGTGCACGGTGTAAAGCACCGACACGAGACCTCGGTTTAAAGTCCCATCTGAAAGACTGTTAATTTTATACACGTTTTGTAAGCCTATTGAGAGGCCTGTGGTGTTGAAAGGGTTAATGTGTTCATATGTGTGCACACTAGTTCCAGTGCCCAACAAGTGTCCATAGGTCAAATCATGTTCATGTACATTCATTCAGCTGAATCTACATTTTTGTGCAAGTCTAATAATAATAATAATAATAATACTAAAGACTTTATTTAACGAGAGTACTCATTTAACAAAAGTTAATCTACTATGAGGCACTCAACATATATACAATCAAATGCAATCAAAAGATAGGACTATAAGTGAGAACTGCACATTGGAATAATATAATAATGTAAAAGTCTATTTAGTTCCAGTGCCCAACAAGTGTCCGTAGGGTAAATCATGTTCATATACATTCATTCAGCTGGATCTACATTTTTGTGCAAGCTTATTTAGAAGTATGTGGTGTTGAAATGGTTAACGGTATTGCCTATAAGCACTAGAAGTGCATACTTTAATTGAAAGTGGTATTCCCGTGTATAATCCATAAATACTTAAATAGTGACTACAAAGCAAACGTCACATCGATTATACAATTAGCAATGAATCTGCCAATACACAATCCGCGAGTGTCGCATTGCGAATAAGCACATTGAAGGGAACACATTTAGTCTCACAGGATAGGAGGATCATGATATACAGAGCACGTGGTACTGAAGAATGCAATTGATGAAATGTCAAGTTGTCTGTAGACTACAAACCGATATGTTATTAAGGCCTGAAATGGTTTGGTTCGGGTAACGCGCCGACCCTAGCGTTTTTAGAGATCGATCCGAAAAAGAAGAAAAAAACGTTAATTTCGTTGTTTGTCCTTTTCGAGCTTTACTGTACTTTTCGCTACTTTTCGCTCAGTATCACGTAGACGATCATAAAGGCGTTATGTCTATGAACACTGTAACACTGAACGACAAAATAAAAATTTCGGTTATAAATATTTGGAGAACGCATACACGGAAACACGGTTTGGACACCATCTTGACCCAGATTCTTATAAACAGGTAAACAAACATTAAAACCGTTTGTTATAAAATCACCGGTTTAGCGTATTTTGGCAATATACTACCTTCGACATACTCTGTTTACGTTGGTAGTTTGTTTTGTAACTGTATTCTATCCGTATTTATATAATTACTGATAACAAGTGAATATTACAGAGTAAACACGAATTCACGTACTAGTTTCGTCTATAAACCCCTTTCGTCTAACGATGATTTCGGGTAGTAACGTATTCATCCACATATACTGGGTACTCCCAGCACACACTACTGAGTATGACAGGGTGGCGCTTGTCGGGGACCGTTGATAAACATCTCATTTGAGACACAGAATGTTGAAAATAACCACATACTAAGGTCAAAAACAGTCCCGAGTGGCCAGCCGCTCAGCAAAAATGGTAAATGCTGGGGCTGGACTGTACATAGTATCTTATACTAATCTATCTATCTATCTATCTATCTATCTATCTATCTATCTATCTATCTATCTATCTATCTATCTAATCTATCTATCTATCTATCTATCTATCTAATCTATCTAATCTAATCTAATCTAATCTATCTATCTATCTTCTATATCTATCTATCTATCTATCTATCTATCTATCTATCTATCTATCTATCTATCTATCTATCTATCTATCTATCTATCTATAATATCTACCCTTCGCGGGGACGTAGACATGTTGCGCGTCAAAAACCGCAAAGAAAAAAAAAAAAAACAAAAAAAGTAATGAAAATAAGTTGTGGTAAAAGTTTAAAAGCAGCTGCGCAGAACAACTAGGGACTGGCATGATCAATATATCAAACTGCCGTATTGAATTGCTCTATGGTAGGGAGATGGACAATGCAAAATCCAATGGTAGATTGTTCTTGGAAAAAAGGAAAACTTGTAGTAGTCTGTAGTTGCTGTAATTAACCTATAACTTAAGGAATGGCAATGGCGAGCAGGACGGGAGAGGGGAACTAGGTAATTTTCAATGGGAATAACAACAAGATCATTATGAATTTTATACATAAGGGATAACCTATAGTCAATACGCCGTTGATCTAGTCTGCGTAGATTTAGGGAATACAGCATGTCTGTAACACTAGAGGTACGATAGAAGTCAGCCTTTATCCAACGGGCTGCTCTTCGCTGATCTATGATCTATCAATGATTGGGCATGGGGCAACCAGATCTCGGAGCCATAATCAAGCTGGGGTCTCACTAGTGTCTGGTAAGCCATGGACTTAAGGGGTCAGATTTCACCTGGATGTTTCTACGTAGGAATCCTAATGTTTGGTTTGCTTTCTTAGTTGACCTTTTTATGTGAGTGTCCCACGACAGGTTATTTGAGATATCCACGCCAAGGTATTTGGCTGAGGTGACCGACTCAAGTAGGACTCCATGAAGTTTATATTGACTGGGAATAGGATGTTTCCTTCTGGTGACGTGGATAACTTGACATTTGGAGGGGTTAAATTCCATGTCCCACTCCAACTCCCACTCTTCTAATCTCTTAAGATCGTTTTGGCGTGTGACCGATTCATTTGCAGATGATAGATAGACTGCAGTATCATCTGCAAAGATACGGACTTTGGAACTGATGTTTTGTGGGAGGTCGTTTATATAGGCTAGGAAAAACAGGGGTCCAAGTACGGATCCCTGTGGTACTCCAGAGGAATGGCATGTGAACTAATACCATTAAGGACAACTGACTGGAGTCTATTATCTAGAAAACTCTTAATCCACCTTAATGGTTGACCTCTGACTCCATAGTCATGCATTTTTAGTAGTACTTTCTCGTGATTGACCTTATCGAAAGCCTTACTGAAGTCTAATAGGATGAGATCTACCTGATGCTTATTGTAGACAGAGGTAACCAAGTCATTGATTAGCATTACTAATTGGGTCACGCATGACCGTTTTTTCTCTAAAACCATGCTGCAAATGGTACAGTGGTTAGTGAAGTGTTTTACTATCGAGAAGGAAACTAAGTATATATTCTAGAACCTTGCATAGAACACATGTCAGTGAGATATGCCTATAGTTGGCGGGGTGTGACTTGTTCCCTTTTTTGTAAATGGGATCAACATTTGCTGACTTCCACTGGGCCGGCAGTGATCCTTCGTTGAGGGTAGGGAGGCCATTTCAATGTCATGCGTTAATATAGTTAATATGGTGCGTGTGACCTAAATGTTACTAATGCATTCAATTACTTATGTACATTGTATGTTTTATTGATGCCAAGCACCTTGTGGGGACCTTGACATGTTTTTTGGACAGGCTTAGCAGACTAAAGTCACTAACCAGTACTGAGATGCCTCACTCAATGACACTATATGTGCCCCAAACTAGTATCAAACCCGGGACCCTTTGAATCCAAATAAGACACTCTACCACTGTACCACGGGACATTGGACGGCACACTAAGTAATTCTCTGAACCATATAACCCATATACATTCGTAGGAACAGATATTGCGTCTAACTACTGGTAAATTTCAAGATTATGTGACACTTGGGTGTGTCATTCCTATACGAGTAATGCATATTTGCGTTTGTTTACCTGTTAGTCTCGTTTTGGCGAAAGTAGGTCAAAACGGTGCGCGCTATATAATAAGCCAAACCGTGTTCCCGTGTATTGCAGTCAACATAACACCCCAGAAAGGCGTGTTTATAAAATGTTTTCACCATCAACAACATTCGCACAAATCGAAGAAGAATATCAGTGTACACCAACTGGAGTGTCAGAGGTGTCGATGGCAAAAACCGCCCACGGACCATGGACCAACTTGAACGACAAAAAAAAGAGACTAACACTACCTAGTAATGTTGGGCATGTTACCCGAGCCAAACCATTTTTAGGCCTTAAATTAAGAATGGGATGCAGCAAATGCAGATATCGGTAGACTGTATGACAGGAATGGAACGGGAGAATACCTTAGAAAAGTAGATTTCCAAGAATGCTGTGATGTACACAATGCAAGTCCCTTCGTCCGTCTTCTCTCGGACAGCAGTGGTTTGCTCACTCGCTTCTCGACAATGCAACCCGGGTTCGATCCTCGGACCGGGAAGTATGTGAGATGGTACGGTGGTCGCTAGATTAGACAGGTGAGTTTTCTCTGGGTACTCCGGTTTCCTCCCACACGAATGACCACAGTTACGCTTTTTATCCGCGCCAACGAGAGTGATTAATATAAGTTGTTAAACATTGCTTCGCAATCGTTGTAAAAGAAATAAAGATTAAAACAAAAGAAGCTATATGTTCAGAGTTAGTGTCAGAAAAACGCCGACAACACTCCTGTGTGTTTTACGTTTATTTATCGTCTCTACCGGTTGCCCATATGAGCCCATATGAGCCCATATGAGCGACGCCTCCTGAAGAGATTAGTCATTTTAGATTTTTGGAGGATAGTGCAATGATACAGACAGAGACCCATTCCTCTTGTTCTTTTACCTACACTGTGTAAAGCACCGACACGAGACCTCGGTTTAACGTCCCATCTGAACGACTGTTAATTTTATTAGGGTCAGACGGGGGATCGAACATGCGACCCCTGGATTACCAGTCCAGCGTGTTACCACTGGACTACAGATCCGTCTGTACACTCCTTCCGCCAACACTCCCTTTATTCCACAGCCAAACAAATATTAACGTGGCGGTAATCAATAATAAAGCTCATATTGAAAGGTTAATACATTCATAATTAGATTGTACTAGATAATTATACTATTTAGAATAGCTAGTTCCATAAACTAATTTCCACCAAACCAATATTGTGGAATTGTTTGGTGGATATATTTTTGGAAAAGGTGTGTCGTTTGACAAAAATAGATCGAGGATCGTAATAAAATGTAAAAAAGATGATATTATTGGAAAGCAAACGAGAAAAGGGGAATGAATACAATCAAAAAGAATAACTATGAATACTTTCGACCAAACCAATATTGTGGAATTGTTTGATGTGAATAAATTCAAAATAATATTATTAATAAATGGAATTGATGTGAACTCATTCCTCATATCATATCAGACTAAGGCGGGGCAGCTACAGCAATGGAAAGACTCGCCGGAGAACCCGCGGGGCAGCTACAGCAAAGGCAAGACTCGCCGGAGAACCGGATGTAGAATTGGGCAATAAGCATGAGCACATGTGTACAAGTGGAAGTCATGATAGCGCAGTGGTAGCGCATTCGCTTCATGTGCGAAATGTCCGGAGTTCGAGCCCCGCTGGAGCCGTTACGATTGTGTCCTTCGGCAAGGCATTTAAATTCTAAGTTGCCTCTTCTCTCGCCCTCGTGGCGATTGATTCCATCAGGAATGAGGTCTCGATAGTGATTAATATAAGTTGTAAGAACTTGTTTCGCAATCGAGCTAAATAAATTTGTATAAACTACATGTGTATGAAACATTTGGCTGTCCGATTAGCAGCGAGGTGGTTAACGCACTCGCTTCTCACCAATGCAATCCGGTCAGATCAGTCACCATGGTAACTTATACGTGCCACCACTTGGAATTCCTTACCAGAGTAAAATTGTATACATTGGTAATAATAATCTGGAACAGAAATTAAAAAAAAGATTCAGTGACACACGTGTAAAAGTATTCATTGATTCTTAGATATATTTGTATATTTAGGAACGTGAGGGAGGGGGAAACATGAAAATATGTTCATTTGTACATTTCTAGTCTATGGTAGACACTTGATGAATAGAAGTCTTGTTTGGACAGCCAAACGAACTACGTCACAAGGATTTATTCAAATTAAATTCCCATCATACCGTGCGAATGACACTAATTCAAATTTAAAAAATCCCATCATACATTGCGAATGACACTAATTCAAATTTAAAAAATCCCATCATACATTGCGAATGACACTAATTCAAATTTAAAGAATCCCATCATACATTGCGAATGCCACTAATTCAAATTAAAAAAATCCCATCATACATTTCGAATGAAAATCTTGTATTTCGTCTACACGGTGGTATCGTGGTTAACCGCAATCAATTTGCCACTCGTTAATAGGTTATTACCTCGTGTTGACATTCAAATTGACCACTATTCACCAAGCTCTACATTATCTGCATCCAATGACACGAGTTAACATACAATCTGTGTTCATCCTACCAGAATAATGTTGTTGCCGTCGTTATAGTTATGATTATTGCTGATTGACAATGTAGTTGTTGCCAATGACTTCCT
Organism: Archivesica marissinica; assembly: GCA_014843695.1. Classification (NCBI taxonomy): domain Eukaryota; kingdom Metazoa; phylum Mollusca; class Bivalvia; order Venerida; family Vesicomyidae; genus Archivesica; species Archivesica marissinica. The sequence continues at coordinate 17,924,857 of CM026395.1, read as the reverse complement.
TGGTGAGTTGATTAGTGTTTATGCAACACCACGCTCTGGCATTGTAATTAAGTTCAAGAATCTGTCATTCACGTCCTCCAGCTAAATAATGTCATACAATCAGGACATGTCGTTCGAATAACAGTACATACGGATCTGGTG
>CM026395.1:17696471-17911471 GCA_014843695.1 Archivesica marissinica | reverse complement strand
TATGTTATGTTATGCTATGTTATGCTATGTTATGTTATGCTATGCTATGCTATGCTATGTTATGTTATGTTATGTTATGCTATGCTATGTTATGTTATGTTATGTTATGCTATGTTATGTTATGCTATGTTATGCTATGTTATGCTATGTTATGTTATGTTATGTTATGTTATGTTATGTTATGTTATGTTATGTTATGTTATGCTATGTATGCTATTATGTATGTATGTATGTATGTATATATGTATGTTATGTTATGTTATGTTATGTTATATTATGTTATTATATGTTATGTTATGCTATGTTATGTTATGTTATTATATGTTATACTATGCTATGCTATGCTATGTTATGTTATGTTATGTTATGCTATGTTATGTTATGTTATGTTATTATATGTTATGTTATGTTATGTTATGTTATTATATGTTATACTATGTTAAGTTATGTTATGTTATGTTAAGTTATGTTATTATATGTTATGCTATGCTATGTTATGTTATGTTATGTTATGCTATTATATGTTATGCTATGCTATGTTATGTTATGTTATGTTATGTTATTAAGTTATGTTATATTATATATGACTATGTTATGTATGTTATGTTAGTTATGTTATATATGTTATGTATCTAGTATGTTATGTTATGTTATGCTATGTTATGCTATGCTATGTTATGTTATGTTATGTTATGCTATGTTATGCTATGCTATGTTATGCTATGTTATGTTATGCTATGTTATGCTATGTTATGCTATGCTATGCTATGTTATGTTATGTTATGTTATGCTATGCTATGTTATGTTATGTTATGTTGTTATGCTATGTTATGTTATACTATGTTATGCTATGTTATGTTATGCTATGTTATGCTATGTTATGTTATGTTATGTTATGTTATGTTATGTTATGTATTATATGTATGCTATGTTATGTTATGTTATGTTATTAATGTTATGCTATGTTATTATATGCTATGTTATGTTATGCTATGTTATGCTATGTTATGTTATGTTATTATATGTTATGTTATGTTATGTTATGTTATTATATGTTATACTATGTTAAGTTATGTTATGTTAAGTTATGTTATTATATGTTATGCTATGTTATGTTATGTTATGTTATGCTATGCTATGTTATGTTATGTTATGTTATGTTATTATATGTTATACTATACTATGCTATGCTATGCTATGTTATGTTATGTTATGTTATGTTATGTTATTATATGTTATGCTATGCTATGCTATGTTATGTTATGCTATGTTATGTTATGTAATGTTAAGTTATGTTATTATATGTTATACTATGTTAAGTTATGTTATGTTATGTTATGTTATGCTATGCTATGTTATGTTATGTAATGCTAAGTTATGTTATTATATGTTATACTATGTTATGTTATGCTATGTTATGCTATGTTATGTTATGCTATGCTTATGGATTATCTAGAAATGCGACCAAACGCTCATCACCGGGACTTCCCGGAATATAATGTATATAATACTTATACATATTTATTTTAGCTCGATTGCGAAACAAGTTCTTTCAACTTATATTAATCACTCTCGAGACCTCATTCCTGACGGAATCCATCGCCATGAAGGAAAGAGAAGAGACATCTAGAAGTTAAATGCCTTGCCTAAGGGCACAAGCGTAACGGCTCCAGTGGGGCTCGATCTCCGGGTCTTTCGCACCTGAAGCGAACGCTCTACTACTGCGCTATCACGACTTGTTTACATATATAGTATGCCATAGAGCAATTCACGTGATTAAAATTTATAACTTTTAACCAATGTTTGTTCTAATCATCATGTTAAGAATTAAATTTTATTTATTTTACAACGATTGCGAAACAAGCTTTAACAAGTTATATCAATCACTCTCATTGTCCAGAGCGGATGAAAGCCGTAAATGTGTTCGTTCGTGTGGAAAGGAAACCGGAGTACCCGGAGAAAACCTATCTGTTCGATCTGGTGATCACCGTAACATCTCACATACTTGTTTCGAATAAAACTCATTTACAGCGCAATTGGAAAAAGCATGTCAATATACTTGTTTATGGGTCAATAGCTAGTATTTTCGCGACAAAGACACACCACGATCAAGTAGTGTTTCCATTTGTTCCAAATACTACTCTATGCAACACTGGATATGACACAAAACATACTTGACATAAACTCACCGTTTCCGGTTCGGTAATTTGAGGTTATTTGTGTTGTTCAGTATAAGTTAGGAATTTATCTCATCGAGTGAACTCCGGCAGGCCCGTCGCTGGGCATACGCAAGTACGCACGTGCGTATCATTGGTCTCAGAAAATGAAAACTCCAAAAATGCCATAAAACCGCAAGGGGTAGTAGAGATACATAGGCGCCGTGATGTGTGGAGTGGTGGAATAATTGAGCCCATTGCAAATATGGTGCATCTCGAAATTTAGTTTGTGCTATTTTACGTGCTTGTTTAATTGATAAGGGCGATAGATCATGTATATTATTACATTGTCGTAAGAACTTTAGTACTGCAATTGTATGTTACAAAATGCATTGAAATGCAGGAAATTGCATCCTCATTTCAAAAAATCTCACCCGGACCCCCTAGCATACTAGCTCGCTATGCTCACTCGACAAACAAGCATATTTGGCCGTGCGTATCATCAAAATAGCTCCAGCGACGGCCCTGTCCGGAATAATGAAAATATTAAGAATTTATCTCATCGAGTGAACTCCGGAATAATGAAAATACACTGTTTCGAAGCTCACGAGATGAGATAATACTCAAGCCTTACACTGAGAAACACAAACGTTCTATTTATTTTATGTTTTCCAATGATAATTGCGTATTTTAGTGACCTGGGCCCGATGTTTTTTGTTCCCCCCGCTGAGAGCCCCTCACATTAAAAAAACCTCATTACTACCAATCAGTACACACTTGAACTAGTTCGTATTCATCTGGGGCCAAGACCTAGCATTCATCTGGGGCCAAGACCTAGCATATCCTAGAACTCATATCCCTTTAACAAAGATCCGTATTGATTTACAGTCCGTTGATTTTTGAGACGGTGCTATTCTCTGTTCTCGTGGGAAGCAAACATGACTGACAAGCCCTGTAATTTACTGAGCCTTCCTATGTTTCTAATTGACTTTTGGCGCCATATTGGGACTCACTGAACTAATGAACTACCCGAATTGGCAGACATAATCACAGTAATTATCAGTATTGAATAGATCCTGTGTTGAATGCACCAACCTTGCTATACCACGACAATGCTCTTGGATTCCCATGCGTGTCCATGTGGTTACTCTATGCAAAGTGCACCAACCTTGCTATACCACGACCATGCTCTTGGATTCCCATGCGTGTCCATGTGGTTACTCTATGCAAAGTGCACCAACCTTGCTATACCACGACCATGCTCTTGGATTCCCATGCGTGTCCATGTGGTTACCTTATGCAAAGTGCACCAACCTTGCTATACCACGACAATGCTCTTGGATTCCCATGCGTGTCCATGTGGTTACCTTATGCAAAGTGCACCAACCTTGCTATACCACGACAATGCTCTTGGATTCCCATGCGTGTCCATGTGGTTACCCTATGCAAAATGCACCAACCTTGCTATACCACGACAATGCTCTTGGATTGACATACGTGGTCCATGTGGTTACTTTATGCAAAGTGCACCAACCTTGCTATACCACGACAATGCTCTTGGATTCTCATGCGTGTCCATGTGGTTTACTCTATGCAAAATGCACCAACCTTGCTATACCACGACAATGCTCTTGGATTCCCATGCGTGTCCATGTGATTACTCTATGCAAAGTGCACCAACCTTGCTATACCACGACAATGCTCTTGGATTGACATACGTGGTCCATGTGGTTACTTTATGCAAAGTGCACCAACCTTGCTATACCACGACAATGCTCTTGGATTGACATACGTGGTCCATGTGGTTACTTTATGCAAAGTGCACCAACCTTGCTATACCACGACAATGCTCTTGGATTCCCATGTGTGTCCATGTGGTTAGTCAATACAAAGTGTACCAACATTGCTATACATGTATGCCAACTTTATAGTTCAGAAGTGTACCTTATTTTCGTCCCATCGCCCTGGTGCTAGATAATAATTTCAAGTTCTCATATACATGTTCCTTTTCCATGGAAGGTCTCATTGCCTTTACATTGCATTGTGTTAGGCGCACCCCACATCCTGCACCGTTGTGTGTTTTACGTTTATTTATCGTCGCTACCGGTTGCCCATATGGGCGATGCCTCCTGAAGAGAATAGTCATTTTAGATGTTTGGAGGAGTGCAATGATACAGACAGAGACCCATTCCAGAGTCTCCTCTGGTTCTTTTACATGCAGGGTGTACAGTACCGACACGACACCTCGGTTTAAAGTCCCATCTGAAAGACTGTTAATTTTATTAGGGTCAGACGAGGGATCGACGCTCAGACCGTGTCTCTTTATATGAAAAAGTTTGAAGCTTATTACGGAGGTTTGTGCATCAAGTACTGGCTAACCGCTGAAGCCGTCGCTCAAAGGGCTTCCGGTAGCGACGTTAAATAAACTTAAAATAACAAAATAAATAATCGGGTCGATACATTATTTCCCCAATGTGTGCGTTGCGTCAACATGATGTGAATCCAATAATCTGTCAGGCAGATTTTAATATTCCTTAGAATATTCTCAATTAATTGTATATATGGGTTATCTAGCTATTTCAGGACAGTTCACGATAAACCCATTAGTCTATGATACGGAATAAATCAATTTGCATAATGCAGCTGATTGAAGTCTCCCTTCTATCATACGTAAATCCCTATATTACGGGGACACATTGCCGCTTCCAGCAACACATTTATGTAGCACACAAACATAAGCGACGCCACGATACGGAATGATATTTGAAATTGAGAAAATTATTTCTCCACCCCCATCGGGACGGCATTTTTGTGAGAGAAATCGCGAATTGGGAACATTATTTCTCCACCCCATTGGGGCGGCATTTTTGTGAGAGAAATCGCGAATTGGGAACATTATTTCTGCACCCCAACGAGGCGACAACTTCACATTACGAGTACTAGATGATCAGGGGCGTAACTAGCGATTTTGCATTATTTGCAGACCCGACTAATAAATTCAACACCAACGGATGCGATTTGGGTTGTGATGACATGCTCTCCCAGGAAAGATTTGAATCCTAGAACATCAATGGTGCTCTCTGGCGCATTTACTTGACATTTACGTCTACGCAATGCAGGGACGCAATGTATGCAAATTAACATGACCAGACGGTTGTCATTTAGTTTATACAAATTTATTTTAGCTCGATTGCGAAACAAGTTATTTCAACTTATATAAATCACTCTCGAGACCTCATTCCTGATTCCAACGTGAAATTTAAATGCCTTGCCTAAGGGCACAATCGTAACGGCTCCAGTGGGGCTCGAACTCCGGACCTGAAGCGAACGCGCATCCACTGCGCTATCACGACTTCCACTGTTCTGTCATTTGAATTTTAGCTGTAATTCCAGCAGTTCTAGAGTTACGTGTATTTATCTGCACTGTGTTAGTTTATTCAAATTTATTTTAGCTCGATTGCGAAACAAGTTATTACAACTTATATTAATCACTATCGAGACCTCATTCCTGATGGAATCCATCGCCATGAAGGAGAGAATATGCACTATGTTAGTTTTGTCGTGCGGCGGCTCGAACGTGCATAATATCATACATGTTTCACTATTCAAATAACTCATGGGGAGGACCGAATCTAATGTTGTTATAACTTGTGGTCCAACCCATTTGTGTATGTATGTAATACCTGTATGATTGTGTGTATGTATGTAATACATGTATGATTGTGATTGTATTTATGTATACATATACAATAAAATATGATTAAACATTCAAATAACTAGTTCATTGGTGCTTTGTTCACATGCCAAAATGGCTGAATATGAAACATCTGTATTTTTATTTCTATTTTATAATGTCGAATAATCCATTTCTGAGTTTGACCGGCAGGTTCCTTTCTTTCACTTTTTGGACATACTCAATCCCGATGTACACAACCCACCCAGAATATCGGAGACGGCAATGTGGAAGTTGAGTGCCTTGTCGAACTGAACTATCATAACGGCTATAGCTGGGCGCGGACTCCGTGTTGCATCATAGGTTAGGCAAACAAAATAGGGCCTGTCGGTAAAAAATGGTTTGATTTTTTTTTTTAGTTGCATTTTTTTTTTTTCCCAAAAATAATTCAGGGTCAGGGGTAAAACACGGCTCGATCGGGAAACGGTAAACACGGGGTTTTTGTTGGCCTTATGTCTATGTATTTTGTATTCCAGCCCAGTCAGAGGGGGATAGAACTGTTACCCTGCAAGTAGACGGAGATGAGTCCACATTAGAATTCCTACAATCGGAAGACTTCCAGGTAACTGGTTTTAATTAATTTAACATGCTATTGAGGGCACTACTAGATGAAAGCCACATGCATCCGGCGCATGCCCTGGATATTTACTACATTTCAGGACCATGTTGCAACTCAAAATACATTGTAGCATCAATCAAATACCATGTGTAGACAAGAACACACATTATTTTCTTCTCAGAAATGTGTGTGTTTTTCCATTTATAAAATATATATCAAACGCCGGATGCCTGTGGTTAAAGCTAGAAAATACTGCATGCGGTTCTATCATCCATAGTGTCTATGGGATCGGATGTAAATATTAAACATTAATATACAGCGAAACCTATGTTAGTGGTCACCTGTATTAAGCAGCCAACCTGCATTAAGCAGCCAGCTTCCAAATTCCCAATATCTTGTTTTATTATGCATTTGACCTCTAATAAGCAGCCGCCTGTGCTAAGCAGCCGCTTTCTGTGATTCCCTTGATTGGTTGCTTTTAAGACAGGGTTGACTGTAGATGTTCCAAGTACAAACAAAGTTGTCATTTTTACCTAACTCGTCGACGAGTTTTGGTGTTGGTAACTCAGACGCTTATTACTGCAATCTACTGTAATCCAGTTTATTAAGCAGCTACCTGTGCTAAGCAGCCACTTTCTGTGATTCCCTTGGCTGGCTGCTTAAGATAGGTTTGACTGTATGTGTAATAATATCAATGTGATCAAGTGTGTATGCCTATGTGATACACTAACTTATGTCTCCTGTAATTCAATGTTAATGAATGGCTATGTACTGTTGTATACATACTGTTCATATTATGTGTTATTAGTTGTATAATAGTATGTACATAGATGAGACACTAATACAGATTAAAACACTGCTACGTTATAAGCGTCTGGTGCGGGTGTAGTTTTAATTTGATTGACGCGATATATACCGGTAGGTTTTAGTTAGCTCCCTCATTCTTTAATTATATGTTTGATTTCCTGGGAGGGATTCAAATTACAAATTACAACTGTGCTTTCTTTCTACCTCTGATGTAGGCTTACAATTATGCGTGTGTTTTACGTTTATTTATCGTCGCTACCGGTTGCCCATATGAGCGACGCATCCGGAAGAGATTAGTAATTTTAGATTTGTGGAGGATAGTGCAATGATACAGACAGAGACCCATTCCAGAGTCTCATCTGGTTCTTTTACGTGCAGGGTGTAAAGCACCGACACGAGACCTCGAAAGAAATAAAGTGTAATTGTAATCATGCTCTAGCTGTAGTTTAAACTTTATTTATTTTACAACGATTGCGAAGCAAGTTCTAACAACTTATATTAATCACTCTCGTTGGCACGGATGAAAGCGTGAATGTAGTCATTCGTGTGGGAGGAAACCGGAGTACCCGGAGAAAACCCACCTGTCTGTTCTGGCGACCACCGTACCATCTCACATGCTTCCCGGTCCGAGGATCGAACCCGGGTTGCATTGGTGAGTGAGAAGCGAGCGCTAATCGGACAGTTCTCGCATCCATTGTAGCGCAAAACGGTGAACATGGTTAAAGTGCTAAGCTAACTTAGATGTTTGCAAAGCACATCTGGAATTGTTTTTTAGAAGAATCGCACGACTTTTTTCATGCAATATAATTAAATGATGCGACGCCTTGAATACGGAATCTAATTAGATACGCCAGCGCGTCATAGTAGAATACCAAATTCTCTTTCTCGGTACAGTACAAATAAATCAGTAGCATGTATACCAATGAACGATTTAATGAGAGACATTTCTAATTTTCTATTACCTCCCTTGGCAGATAAAGTCTGATTTATTCGAAAATGTGAATAGGTCCTATTAGTTGGAATCCTTTGTTTTTACTGTTGTTCCCAGATGTTGCGGTATGATACATGTGATTTTATCAAAATCGTGTAAATTAACTGACATTCTTTTACGTATAAGTACCCATTGCATATACTGTAGGAGATCTGTCGAGATATAGTAATTTAATAATCATAAGAAGCGATAGTGAGCTAAAAATGCTAGCATGTTGTGCAAAGGAAACAACGATAAAAACAGAGGAAACAGTTAATAGGACCTATCTACTTTTAGGGAGTATTCAGGGGCAGTAACTGACCGATGTCTCTCATAAGGTTTATGCATACTTTAATATACTATAATACTGTAATGACGTTCTGGGTAGATCCAACAATCCAATATGCGGGAAGATGGTGGCTTAGACTGAGCGGGTAGATGGAGAAAGTGCTATGCATGTATCAACATTGCGTGCTAAATAACTTCTTGGAACCGTCGTCGTGAAATTGGTACCGTGAGATCGATCCGGCCAGACCCACGGTTGTGTCGGTGTCCTTAAATCCACAATGTCGTTCTCGCACCATCATGACCATGGGATCTCAAGAGCGGATAAGCTAATGTTACAAGAATTTTCGCGTTCGACCTAATATATTCAGTAAATAATTGTATAAAGTTAATAGCTACATACGTGTCGGACATATTCACTGGAATAAAGTGATTTCGTAGTAAGCAATAAAATACCGTATATTACATCCGCTTATTGCTCTGGAGATTTATACCACTCAATTTTCGAGTGTATTTGACTGCCCCCTGAGACACCGGTTAGTGTTTTCTAGGAAATTACTAGATTAAGCGATAACATTTTATGTGATCAATAAGTGGTGTCCAAATAAATTGAGCCTGTATACTTGTTTATCAAAGTCAAGACACCGAGCGTATTTCGAACGCTTACAGAGTGTTGATGGATCTGTGCTCAATACAGCTTACTTAAAAATATACAGCGACATAATAAACATAACATTATGTCGTTCGTTTACATCTAACCACAGGTCAACGAAGTCCGGAAGTGCAAATGCGCATTCTTAGAATTGATGCACACCATTCAGTGAACTCTCATTGACCTTAGTTACTTCTATGTTTAACCAAATCAAATCCTAATACGACAACACGTTTGTAAAACCGCAGCAACAATTGTTACCATGGTAACATAATAGTTAGAACGATAAAATATTAGTTACCACGTCAACGGGTTAGCAGAGTGTGTGCGTGATACAGTTGTCGAACTTCGGATTTCAAATTGATCCGTCTCGGGTTCGATACTCGGTCACGGCACGACTGTGGTTGTCTTGAGTAGGACACCCCACATTGCTTATTACTGGTCAACCACTTAAGCTGCCTATGCATGACCAGCAGTACATGTATAGATCTCCGCATGGGGTTGATATACATTTTATAAATGGAAATAAATTAGTTACCATGATAAAAGACTAGTAACTAACGTACTGTCGGCTATCAGTGGTTAGCACGTTCGCTTCTCATCAATGCAACCCGGGTTCGATCTTCGGACCGTGAAGTATGTGAGATGATACCAGATCGGACAGGTGGGTTTTCTCCGGGTACTCCGGTTTCCTCCAACACGAATGACCACATATACGCTTACATCCGCGCCAACGAGAGTGATTAATATAAGTTGTTAGAACTTGCTTCGCAATCGTTGTAAAATAAATTGAAATTAAATGTTTAAACTTTAAACTGTGTGGAAAAGTCGCTAAGAAAGCGCCACAGCGACTTGGTTTGGTTTAAGACGTAAATTGAAATGCGTCAAGATTGCACCATTGACGTTCTATGATTCAAATGTTTCCTGGTTGGAGCTTGCCACCAGCATCTTCTAGCAAAGTCCGCATCCGTGGTCGAGTTGTTAAGGTCGCTGACTTGTTTACCCCTGTAACCTATCATCACTGATAGTCACGTGTTCGAGCCCCGCTCAGGCCGTGTCTCTTATATGAAAAGTCGGCAGATTTTTACGGAGGTTGGTTTAAACATATTTATTCTTTCATAATGTACAGTACATATCTATTGTATACAGAATGAAAATGGATTTAATCGAAAGCGTAAAGCTTATTGAGATTATGTCCATAATATATATAAATGTGTGCACTATATGCGACTAAGGCATACACGTATTATGTAGTAAGACCAAAATATATAATAAGTGTATGAAATTATAGCTAGATAAACGGGGATGGGAGGGGGTAGTAAGCGATGAAATAACACATACAGTTGTCATGGTGTATCACTATGCAAGCGCGTCAGTCCCTGTTTACATACATATTGTTAGAAACGTTTAGACTTTTCTATGAATCTATGGACAGCTAAGACTATTATTTTAATACTCGATAAGATGACAACACTCGATCAAGAAATACACAATTTTATTACGTACTAACATGGTATCTATGATATCTACTAAAATATATATGTGGATAGAATAGGCCGCTCAAGACAATACCGGATACCCGTGAATGTCTGTAAATCCTGTCGACCGAAAGGAAAACTGATGTTATATGCTATTTGATTATAAGATCTCACTTATTATTCTATTACTTTTCGAGATGTACTACGCTATTTACAGTGCAAGCCACAAGCCGTGGCTGTGCGTAACATAGCGACCCAACTGTACATCGATCAACAATCAGATCCCGATCCCATCCACACCGGATACCACGTGAGTGAATGAGACCGCAATCCGAAGCCGATCGAATATACAGCATGGAAAGCATCACACCGATGCAACAACACAGAACCACCAACCGTGGCCGTATCATATCGACTTACTTTGCCACACACCGTGGCAGTGACTACACAACCAACTTACTTTGCCACAAGCCGTGACAGTACACAACCAACTTACTCTGCCACAAGCCGTGACAGTACACAACCAACTTCCTCTGCCACAAGCGGTGGCAGTGCGTGAATCAACTTCGGCCCAAAAGTATCACGCAACTATACTACCGCGTATAGCAATATAAGCAAAGCAAACACAACGCAGGAATTGCCATTAGAGGGCAAAACCTATTACTACCCAGCGGACCCAGCGGACCCAGCGGACCCAGCGGACCCAGCGGACCCAGCGGACCCAGCGGATCAACCGTATGACACCTTTCCGTAGTACATCGTAAAATCTCAACCAATTTAGATTCCCTATCAGAGGTCCCTCATTCCCAAGTTGGATTGATTCCCAGAAACGAGAAGAGGAGCCCTGGTCGGTTAAACACATTTAAACTACACTAATTATTTAATGTTATAGGAAGAAACCTATGAAGGATCCGTTTGCCTCTCGCTCGACAGAATTAATTTTTTTTTGCGGCTTAATTCCGTTAGAGCGACAATATTTATAGTTATGAAGTTACCAACAAATACACTTAAAGTTTACATATTATCATGTACACCAAGTAATGTCAATATAGTCTGGAGAGCACCATGGATGCAACCATGTAGCGCTAAATCTGGAAAGTCAACAACGCACGCGCACATACCAGTCAGTACACCAAGGCTTACACTTAAAACTCATCACTATCCAAAATTTACGTGAATAATAACTGAGGAATCACCAAACCAAATGTTCCCTGTTCTCCTACATCCTAACACCGTGGTTGACGAAAGTTCGCAGACGGAATCATCCTAACACCAATGACTGACGACTGAGTTTGTTGTTTATTTTGTCGTCGTGGTAACATCTCCAGTGCACTGTATAGTGTATAACCATCGTGCTCTCCAAGTAACGAAAATATCAATGTCATGTCAACATATGTTACGCCAAAACATCCTGTAAAATATATATACTCCACAGCAGTTACCAGTTCTAACATGTCATTAAACAAATATGATATTGTTTATCGAACTATATGGATACATTATGAAACCTGCTACCAATGATATAACACATGATGTGACCGTTTGGCTCCTCTGGTTTATACATACATGAACTGTTTTCGCTTTATAACAGCACACAATGGGTTCACATGTAGCAATGTTAACAGAGTAATTATTTTAAATACAATCAACAGTAAACCCGATCTTAATATGGTAATATCTGATATATTAAACAATATAAAAGAGACAAACATAAAAACCATAACACTGGTCAACATATAATGGGGTGTGGCGGGAGGGATAACAAATACAGCCCGACTGTCAGAGAATATCTAAGCACGTGGCATTAGCACGATTTTTTACCTCCGGTTGGTATCCGACTTTGATACCTTCGTACTGCAATACAAACAGAAACCAGTAAAATCGGTCGACTATGACTAGTGTAATTTGAACAAAGCCGGTGCGTAGCCAACCACATTTCTGAAGGGGATCTCGAAAAATAACTGAAATTATTTAAATTCTGATTTTTTTTTGGATTATTTCATTTTATGTCCAGGTGCCAAGGTACTATCACCAAATAGGATAACTTTTAGAGATATTTGACTGAGTTGAGAAATCGTGTTGACTAGTTCAATGTGTATATGGTAGTATTTGTAACATTCAAAGAAATAATGATAAGTTGACTCAAGCAAGCGGCTTTGACTATTGCGTAGTTTTGAGTTTAGTCAAGCCGATTAAATGCAAAAATGATTACCTTACATAATAATATGTAATATAATAACATGTAAAATATATTCTAACACGACCCAGCTAATAACATACATACTTTTAGAGTAAAACCTACCTCAGGTTATTCTGCGATATACCTATCTTGAACTATGCTGCGCGCGCATCGTGTTTTGGCTATTCCATTTATACAATGCGTGTAAAGTTTTATGAATGAAAGTCACGTGATGTTTGTAAACAATACCGTGGGAATTCGCGGAAGTGAACTATTTTTAAAATCAGATAATCTCTTGTCCGTCTTGTTTTTCTGTTAAGTAACGTTTCAGTTACTATTCTGTACAGTTTTATTTGACAAAATAAATAAAATTATTGATCAGTTACAACTTTTGTTCATTTATGCACTAGATTGATATCTTCCATAAAAAAAATAACGTCATTACGCGGGAGGAAATTTCGAAAGCGGCGTTTGAAGAAAATACTCCTTTAAAATTATTAGAAGTAAGTCGTGTTAGAATCGAAATAATAAGTATCAAAAAATAACGTCATTACGCGGGAGGAAATTTCGAAAGCGGCGTTTGAAGAAAATACTCCTTTAAAATTATTAGAAGTAAGTCGTGTTAGAATCGAAATAATAAGTATCAACCGTGGTATATCGCAGAATAACCCGAGTTTGAAGTTCTTATGCGTAGAAATATATCACGAAGGCCGAAAGGAAAGGCCTTCATGATATATTTCTACGCATAAGAACTTCAAACTCGGGTTATTCTGCGATATACCACGGTTGATACTTATTATTTCTTAAATATCGTCAACTCTAGCTTATGTGGCTTTTGCAACATGTATGTTGAAACACCAAATCATCTTTTTGGGGATTGCATCTTTAGTCAGAATTTAGCCCAACCCATTTGCTTTTTCCCCAGATTAAATAGTATACAGCAATAGTAATAAATCCTAATATAATTTCATATTGTTTTCTACGTATTTCATTGTGTGTATAATTGCAATGTAATGTATGGGGGGGGGGATGCAATAAAATATTATTTTTTTAAAGTCAGAATTCTGGTCTAGACTAAGCAAGCTATATTTTTTTTAGTTTAATCATATTTTTATTGTTTTTTTTCTATTTCTTGAAAATGGAATAAATATAACAATAAACTACCAGCTAGTTGTATTTTGGTTATTTTATGAAGATACAGTTTGAAAAGCTTATTAATTTTATAATTATCTACGGTACATACTATGCACTCAACAAAATTCCTAATCGATCAGCTGGTGTTTTATAATATTGGGAACCAACTAATAATCGTACAATACCTTTATAATATTGGGAACCAACCAATAATCGTACAATACCTTTAAAAATATTGGGAACCAACCAATAATCGTACAATACCTTTATAATATTGGGAACCAACCAATAATCGTACAATACCTTTATAATATTGGGAACCAACCAATAATCGTACAATACCTTTATAATATTGGGAACCAACTAATAATCGTACAATACCTTTATAATATTGGGAACCAACCAATAATCGTACAATACCTTTATAATATTGGGAACCAACCAATAATCGTACAATACCTTTATAATATTGGGAACCAACCAATAATCGTACAATACCTTTATAATATTGGGAACCAACTAATAATCGTACAATACCTTTAAAATATTGGGAACCAACTAATAATCGTACAATACCATTAAAATATTTTCATTTAATGCATTTTATTCCATATGATTATACAGCAATTCATTGCATATATAAATCTGTAATAAAATGCATCAAATAAGATGATACATGATTGCATGAATATTGATAATATATGGTTATTAGTTTGCACAAATACTGTAAAACACCGATTAGGAATTTTGTTGAGTATATATTCCAATGTAAAATGAGTAATAATGTTCCAGGGGTGTATACACTATTTAAAAGAGAAATAAGAGGAGAAGAATTATATAAGACTATGTGTCTTCCATTCTAATCCTGTTTCTGTATTCTGTTTATGTGTGATTGTTCAATGGGAAATAAAATATGTTTAAACTAAAAGAGAAATAAGAAAAAACATAGCCATTATGAGAAACAACATGACTGTGCACATTAGAAAATGGTATAATTTTGCATTGTAATATAACATGGCTTGATCTTGATCTATATTACTGTAGCATTATGGTTACCGGAAGTCACCTTTTCACTAATTCGCTCTGTCTTCAATGTCTCTCTATTCCTCTATGTCTTCAATGTCTCTCTATTCCTCTCTGTCTTCAATGTCTCTCTATTCCTCTCTGTCTTCAATGTCTCTCTATTCCTCTCTGTATTCAATGTCTCTCTATTCCTCTCTGTCTTCAATGTCTCTCTATTCCTCTCTGTCTTCACTGTCTCTCTATTCCTCTCTGTCTTCAATGTCTCTCTATTCCTCTATGTCTTCAATGTATCTCTATTCCTCTCTGTCTTCAATGTATCTCTATTCCTCTCTGTCTTCAATGTATCTCTATTCCTCTCTGTCTTCAATGTCTCTCTATTCCTCTCTGTCTTCAATGTCTCGCTATTCCTCTCTGTATTCAATGTCTCTCTATTCCTCTCTGTCTTCAATGTATCTCTATTCCTCTCTGTCTTCAATGTCTCTCTATTCCTCTCTGTCTTCAATGTCTCTCTATTCCTCTCTGTCTTCAATGTCTCTCTATTCCTCTCTGTCTGCAATGTCTCTCTATTCCTCTCTGTCTTTAATGTCTCTCTATTCCTCTCTGTCTTCAATGTCTCTCTATTTCTCTCTGTCTTCAATGTCTCTCTATTCCTCTCTGTCTTCAATGTCTCTCTATTCCTCTCTGTCTTCAATGTCTCTCTATTCCTCTCTGTCTTCAATGTCTCTCTATTCCTCTCTGTCTTCAATGTCTCTCTATTCCTCTCTGTCTTCAATGTCTCTCTATTCCTCTCTGTCTTCAATGTCTCTCTATTCCTCTCTGTCTTCAATGTCTCTCTATTCCTCTCTGTCTTCAATGTCTCTCTATTCCTCTCTGTCTTCAATGTCTCTCTATTCCTCTCTGTCTTCAATGTCTCTCTATTCCTCTCTGTCTTCAATGTCTCTCTATTCCTCTCTGTATTCAATGTCTCTCTATTCCTCTCTGTCTTCAATGTCTCTCTATTCCTCTCTGTCTTCAATGTCTCTCTATTCCTCTCTGTCTTCAATGTCTCTCTATTCCTCTCTGTCTTCAATGTCTCTCTATTCCTCTCTGTATTCAATGTCTCTCTATTCCTCTCTGTCTTCAATGTCTCTCTATTCCTCTCTTTCTCTCAAGTTCAACTATTTATTTCACTCATGCACTCTCCCTCCAAACTATTTCTCTCACGTTTTTTTTATATATTTATGAACACATTTGTAAAACATAATGCATAATAAGTGTATGTTTTGTTGCTGTTTTTTATGTTTAAATGTAATACAAAATGAACATATTAAAAGGAATATATAAACAAATAATATATATATTATTTCATCTGCTATAAAAGTGTCTAAATAGAAGTTATACACCGACAAATCTTAGATATCCGTTATCCGGTACGGTACGGCAATGATATTATTTACCAACCCACATTTATACATCACTTAATTCACGCGAACTTCCTCTAATGTAAAGCGGAGAACGTCGATATTTCTAAGTGCAATTTATGCAAATTAGCTGAGCATGAAGATTGACGTCTGAAACTTAATGGAATCCCATAATATAAGCTATGCTACAGATTGGTAGTTTAAATAAAAAAAAATTTCTTCTGAATTTAAGTGATGCTATTATATATATAGAGAATATTAGATTACTATCTTATAAATTTTAATTTATTAGGCGAGTCGGAGAAAAAATACAAGGCGAGGCTCTGCCGAGCCTTGTATGCTTTCGGAGACGAGCCTAATAAATTAAAATTTATAAGACAGTAACCTAATATTCTATTTATCCTACATTCTGAGTGTGCACCCGACACAAAAACAAACAAACTAGCCATGACAGCTTACAAACTCGCTACGCACTTGGTAATATGTTGCGCATTGATATTTCTATTTATAGATAAATGATAAATGACATTTCTCTGACAACAGTAGTTTCCAGAGGGGTATCATCGAGTGCTGTTCATTCATCCCAGTCATGAGCCCGTATCAAACCAGAAAAAGCCGTATCATAACTAGTTCCTGAGAGTCAAACGCATTCGCACCGGTGCTAGTTTGATTACTCCCCGTAGTGTATCAGCGTGTCAAATTTAACAGATAACAGATGTTTGTAGCTTCGTGGTAATATTTCAATAGTTTTCGTGCATCTAATTTCAGTAATTGTGATTTATTCCTGATAAATGGATAACGGAGAGCATGATTTCGATTATTAACTGTTCAAATTCCTATCAAAGTAATACAGACGTTATTACATGGCTAGTTGCATATCAGCCTCGGTAACTTGAGTATACCTTCAGTCTCGGGTTGATATCAAGTTATCGATCTATGCTGATATGAAATAAGCCACGTAATAACCAATCTATGTAAATTTTAGATAATAAGAACATTGGGTGTTTTGTGCGCTCGCGTGTGCGTGTGTTTTGTTTTTATTTATAGTCGCTACCTGTTGCCCATATGAGCGACGTCTCTTGAAGAGATTGGTCATGTTAGAGTTTGGAGGATAGTGCAATGATACAGAGATCCATTCCAGAGTCTCCTCTGGTTCTTTTACGTACACGATGTAAAGCACTGGCACGAGACCTCGGGTTAAAGTCCCATCTGAAAGACTGTTAATATTATTAGGGTCAGACGTGGGATCGGACCTGTGATCCATGGATTTATAGTCCGACGTGTTAACCATTGGATATACTGACCCATCTTTGAACAATTTTGGAAGCAAACTAAACTGTAATGAAGATATTAGTGTGCAAATGTGGTTTTATTTAATTTAAGTTTGTTTAAAGTCGCTATAGGCTGCCCATTTGAGCGACGGGCAGTTTTCGTAACAACACCTTTGATGGGTTAGCGCCAACTTTTTCATATAAAGAGACACGGTCTGAGCTGGGCTCGGACCCGTGAACATCAGTTATGATAGGTTACAGTGGTATACAGGTCGGTGAACGTGTGAATGTGGATGCTGTGTTTAAACACTATATCAAGACGGAAGTCATATTTGAATAACAAGATTTGTCTTCCTATTATAATATAATTATAATAATTTATTCCACTCAGTTCAGTCAAGTACATGACAATATATCAAAATATTTGAAATGCACATAAGGATCATTTCGGAGTACACTAGAATAAGGTATAAACCTGTCATAAGCAGCCAGCCAATAGAATCACAGAAAAGGCTGCTAAGCACATGTGGCTGCTTAATAGAGGTCTACTGTGTAATAGTTTATACACTTTATTTTAGCTGGATTGCGAAACAAGTTCTTACAACTTATATTAATCACTCTCGAGACCTAATGTCCTGACTGAATCCATCGCCACGAGGCACACTCGTAACGGCTCCATCGGGGCTCGAACTCCGGAGCCGTTCGCACCTGAGGCGAACGCGCTATCACGACTTCCACAAATGTATAATGAAACAACATATTGGAAATCTGGAAACTGGCTGCTAAATACAGGTTTGCTGCATAATATAGGTGACCACTAATAATAATAATAATAATAGTAATAATAATAATAATAAAGACGTTATTTAACAAGAGAACTCATTTGAACAATTAAGTCAATCTACCATGAGGCCCTCAACAAATTAAAACAATGAAATAGCATAATGAAACATGTAAACAGTAACCAGTAAAACTTTCATAGGAAGTAAGATATATCACGTGTTTGACTGTATACGGAATAACATATGCGTGATGGTCCATGTGATGCATGGAGATTGTTTGAGCAATGTGATATCAATTGCAATACAGAAACCATGTACGATAATTTACACATCGCATGCGATCATATTAGCGATATCCGCTGACCTTTCTTTGTTCCATTAATAATGGACTGTGATCAATAAAACTGTGATTTGTCTTTTAGAGATAAGTGCCATTACTATCAAACTTCTCGTGGGAAAAATAAATGAAGTAACAACAGTGTACTGCAAAACAAAAAGATCAAGCGATGGATTATATTATACAATCTCACTAATTGATCGAAGTATATTATCTTGAAACTGAACGGAAATTGAAGTATGGTGACATTGGTACTAGATACACTCTTGTACGGAATGTTATTTACTAAATGTTAAGGCATTTGTTAGTGGTGTTTTACGTTTATTTATCGTCGCTACCGGTTGCCCATATGAGCGACGCCTCCTGAAGAGATTAGTTATTTTAGATTTTTGGAGGATAGTGCAATGATACAGAGAGAGAGACCCATTCCAGAGTATCCTCTGGTTCTTTTACGTGCAAGGTGTAAAGCACCGACACGAGACCTCGGTTTAACGTCCCATCTGAAAGTTTAGTCATTTTATAGTGCAATGATACAGACAGAGACCCATTCCAGAGTCTCCTCTGTGGTTTTTACGTGCACGGTGTAACGCACGGATTACCAGTCCAGCATGTTACCACTAGACTACATATCCGTCTGGCATTTGTTACATATATGTCTATATATGCCGTGGACCGAGACGACCTTGCAAAAAGAGTATCTCTTGACATTTCCAATGGAAACCATTAGTGAAAGGAACAAAGAACATCATATCAACGTTAGTTAAATCGCTCTAGAGGCCTCATTCCTGATGGAATGCATCACCACGAGGGAGAGGGAATGTGTGTTTTACGTTTATTTACCGTCGCTACCGGTTGCCCATATGAGCGACGCTCCTGAAGATATTAGTAGTTTTAGATTGTTGGAGGATAGTGTAATGATACAGACAGAGATCCATTCCAGAGTCTCCTCTGGTTCTTTAACGTGCACGGTGAACAGCACCGACACGAGACCTCGGTTTATTAAAGACTGTTAATTTTATTAAGGTCAGACGAGGAATCGAACCTGCGATCCCTGGATTACCAGTCCAGCGTGTTAACCACTGGACTACATATCCGTCTGTAGAGGAAATGTGGAATTTAATTACCTTGCCTGAGGGCACAATCGTATCGACTACAGATGGGCGTGAACTCCAGGCCCATCACTTTTGATTGAAACCTTGCAAACACTGCGCTATCACGATTTCCAAACGACAAACAGTTCAATGACTAAACGTATTATGAAGATAATGCTTTGTCACTTCAGTGGTCATTGTCCGTAATCTACTTATATTTATCGGGTGCTTGGTGTCCAGAGGCTGGTTGAACAGTTACTCAGCATTAATATCCATCCAGAGACGCACTAATTACTGTTGATATATTGCTGCTCAGTTCATCTAGTTTTAATTCAAGTCAATGTACGGTCACATCTCCTAATTAATATAGTCAATGGTCAGTCAATCCTCCTAATTAATATAGCCAATGATCGGTCAGTCCTCCTAATTAATATAGACAATGGTCAGTCAGTCCTCCTAATTAATATAGCCAATGATCGGTCACAGCTCCTAATTAATATAGCCAATGATCGGTCACATCTCCTAATTAATATAGCCAATGATCGGTCACATCTCCTAATTAATATAGCCAATGATCGGTCACATCTCCTAATTAATATAGTCAATGATCGGTCACATCTCCTAATTAATATAGTCAATGATCGGTCACATCTCCTAATTAATATAGCCAATGATCGGTCAGTCCTCCTAATTAATATAGCCAATGATCGGTCAGTCCTCCTAATTAATATAGCCAATGATCGGCCCGTCCTCCTAATTAATATAGCCAATGATCGGCCAGTCCTCCTAATTAATATATTAATATAGCCAATGATCGGTCCGTCCTCCTAATTAATATAGCCAATGATCGGTCAGTCTCCCAGCGTAAAGCACCGACACGAGACCTCGGTTTAAAGTCCCATCTGAAAGACTGTTAATTTTATTAGGGTCAGACGGGGGATCGATTCTGCGATACCTGGATTACCAGTCCAGCGTGTTACCACTGGGCTACAGATCCGCCTGTATTTATGCAATTTATCATTTATATACAGACACTCAATACATTATCCGAGTGTGTATTATACAGATTATATGTAATGGTTGTTCTTGTTATCTATATATGGCGATACGTTTCATGTTAATTTTCGCACGTAAACCCTCGGGCCAATATCGGATAGGTGTGCCAATATCCACAAATGGCCCACCGCAGCCGTTTAATAACTTCTGTATTGCATACATAGCCGTATGTTTCTTCTGCTGTTATTGGCTTATTTCGCTCAGCCATTTTACCGTCAAGAGACAACAATCTGTCAGACAACGACTTTAGTGTTGCTTCGACGGCCATGTTTACACAATGTAGTTACTATGTTGTTGCTACCTGTGACACGTGCTCGTGATTCGTTCTCGGCGCGTGCCGGGCCAATATCGAATATTGGCCCGTGGCCCGGCGGAGCCGAAAATCGAAATATATTGCCCGCGTCGACCAGATATTTTGCTTTTCTACCATTAAATTTGTTACTATTTATAGTAACGTATGCAATAATGGTTTTTATTACTCTATTTTTAGTTCAATTGTTCCAGATGAAGTTTCTGTATATTCTATTAATTAGGTCCCCTTCTATAAATAACAAAAGAAATGCATACCATTCCATGTGCGTACATTTCGCCTATTTAATATATATCACACACACATTTTCGTGTTTCCATTTACCTTCTCTTCGCTTATTCGTGTACTTGAACACCGCCGGCAAATCTTCTGAACAGTTACTTCAAATAGAACAAGCTTACATTCGTAATGCCAATATACTACCAGATCGCGGGCAACCTGATTAATTATCAGACATACCATACCCTATTAAGAAGCTTAAATACTATTAGGTTAATAATGGTCTGGTGGCGTAAGCAACAACAGCCTCTAACCAACGTTCCGTTCTACAATATACCATATTCAAGCTTATTCAATTCACCCGTGCACATTATAGTGGTTCCAGATATAATTATGGAAAGCTGCATATGTGACAGGTGGCTTGAAAGATGGAGCACATATTATCCTGGGAACTAGCGTTCGGTTTCTGCTAAACACTTCATAACAAGTATCGCAGGTTCGATCCCCCGTCTGACCCTAATAAAATTAACAGTCTTTAAGTTAGGACTTTAAACCGAGGTCTCGTTTCGGTGCTGTACACGCAGTGCACGTAAAAGAACCAGAGGAGACTCTGGAATGGATCTCTGTCTGTATCATTGCACTATCCTTCAACAATCTAAAATGATTAATCGCCTCAGGAGGCGTCGCTCATATGGACAACCGGTAGCGACGATAAATAAACGTAAAACACACACACTCTACCAAATATATGATATACAACGCATTGGGTAATGGTCATGTCAGATCAGTCTTTCTTAGCTACTCAGTGCATTTGATAAAGTGCAGCACAGAGGTATGGTGTCTAAAGTCTAACGTGTCTGTTAAATGGTTTTCAGGTTGTTCTTATTCGAACTGCCGACAACATATCGGAGGCGCGTGGCTCCTATAAGGCACTGAAGGCCCGGGAGCCTGTAAACTGTCACAGAAAATTCCAAATAGGTTAAAATTGCAATACAATGACGGGTGGGTATGATATAGATTATAGACCAGCGGTAACATATCAATCTAGTGCATAAATGAACAAAAGTTGTAACTGATCAATAATTTTATTTATTTTGTTAAATAAAACTGTACAGAATAGTAACTGAAACGTTACTTAACAGAAAAACAAGACGGACAAGAGATTATCTGATTCTAAAAATAGCTCACTTCCGCGAATTCCCACGGTAGTATTTACAAACACCATCGTGACTTTCATTCATAAAACTGTACACGCATTGTATAAATGGAATAGCCAAATAACCGTGCGCGCGCAGCATAGTTCAAGGTAGGTATATCGCAGTATAACCCGAGGTAGATTTTACTCTACAAGTATGTATGTTATTAGCTGGGTCGTGTTAGAATTAAACATATATTAGTACAAATCAATAATCTATGTATATAGTAATTGTATGCTCAATTTGGTAACAGTTTGAAAAATACATCGACATTTGAACGTCCATGACGTGTCAGAGTGTGAACCATCGATGTTCTGGGATTCGTTTTTTGTGTGGGGGAGTATGCATGCGTTAACGGACCCATCCAGCACCACTGTACATTCGGTGCTTGATTTAATAGTCGGGCTTATACATTCAAAGCGGCTAGCTACGCCCCCTGATCGGTTCACGTGGTACGTCTTCCAAATG
The DNA here is from genome assembly GCA_014843695.1 of Archivesica marissinica. NCBI lineage: Eukaryota > Metazoa > Mollusca > Bivalvia > Venerida > Vesicomyidae > Archivesica > Archivesica marissinica. The sequence goes on along the minus strand of CM026395.1, from coordinate 17,888,365 downwards.
GGCGTACATTTTACATCCGCTATGTCAAAGTCGGTTATGTCGAATTATCCGGTTATCTCGAAGTCGGATCATTAAAGTCCCTTTTCAGACACTATCATTTTACATATAACTGGCTCTGTTTATATCGAATTTCGTTATGTCAAGCTTCAGTTATGTCGCAGTATGTTGTTCGGTCTGACGGAATTCGACATAACGGATATAGACTGTATATTCGAACTGGCGTCCGTCGAGGATCAATTAGCGGTTATCTACTTCCAGGCCCGTCGCTGGGCATACGCAAGTACGCACGTGCGTATCATTGGTCTCAGAAAATGATATAAAAAGGAAAACTCCAAAAATGCATTAAAATACCGGGGGGTAGTAGGGATACATAGGCGCCGTGATGTGTGGAGTCGTGGAATAATTGAGCCCATTGCAAATCTGGTGCATCCCGAAATTTAGTGTGTGCTAGTTTACGTGCTTGTTTAATTAATAAGGGCGATATATCATGTATATTATACATCTAGCCTTAATTTATACCTTTATACCGATTGTCGTAAGTACTTTAGTCCTGCAAGTGTATGTTACAAAATGCATTGAAATGCAGGAAATAGCTTTCTCATTTCAAAAAAGCTCCGGGGGATATGCCCCCGGACCCCCTAGCGTACTCGCTCGCTATGAGCACTCGACAAATAAGCATATTTGGCCGTGCGTATCATCAAAATAGCTCCAGCGACGGCCCTGACTTCCCAGTGTCTTCATAAACGACACTGTCGACGAACATTAGAGGGCCTTAAGACGGATTACTCCAAAACTAATTAGGACATCCGCTATAAATAAAGAAATCTATCTATCAACTTTGAAGATCAATTATTTTATTGGTGTAACAGAATAGTACAAGTGCTCCCTCCATACACGCCAATATACTAATTATAGTTGATCTCGGTATCACCATATGTTCTTGAAAGATTGGCGTAACGTAAAGTCACATGTATTCGCGACCATGTACGCCCCAGTGTCAAATATTGGGACGACTGGGATAGTTCCGGTAGGTAGGCACAGTTCCGGTAGGTAGGCACACTTCCGGTAGATAAGCACAGTTCCAGTAGGTAGGCACAGTTCCGGTAGGTAAGCACAGTTCCGGTAGGTAGGCACAGTTCCAGTAGGTAGGCACAGTTCCAGTAGGTAGGCACAGTTCCAGTAGGTAGGCACAGTTCCGGTAGGTAGGCACAGTTCCAGTAGGTAGGCACAGTTCCAGTAGGTAGGCACAGTTCCAGTAGGTAGGCACAGTTCCGGTAGGTAGGCACATTTCCAGTAGGTAGGCACAGTTCCAGTAGGTAGGCACATTTCTAGTAGGTAGGCACAGTTCCAGTAGGTAGGCACATTTCCAGTAGATAGGCACATTCCAGTAGGTAGGCACAGTTCCAGTAGGTAGGCACAGTTCCGGTAGGTAGGCACATTTCCAGTAGGTAGGCACAGTTCCAGTAGGTAGGCACATTTCTAGTAGGTAGGCACAGTTCCAGTAGGTAGGCACATTTCCAGTAGATAGGCACATTTCCAGTAGGTAGGCACATTTCCAGTAGGTAGGCACAGTTCCAGTAGGTAGGCACAGTTCCAGTAGGTAGGCACATTTCTAGTAGGTAGGCACAGTTTCGGTAGGTAGGCACATTTCCAGCAGGTAGGCACATTTCCAGTAGGTAGGCACAGTTCCAGTAGGTAGGCACATTTCTAGTAGGTAGGCACAGTTCCAGTAGGTAGGCACATTTCCAGTAGATAGGCACATTTCCAGTAGGTAGGCACATTTCCAGTAGGTAGGCAGAGTTCTAGTAGGTAGGCACAGTTCCGGTAGGTAGGCACAGTTCTAGTAGGTAGGCACAGTTCTAGTAGGTAGGCACAGTTCCAGTAGTTAGGCACAGTTCCAGTAGTTAGGCACAGTTCCAGTAGTTAGGCACAGTTCCGGTAGGTAGGCACAGTTCCAGTAGGTAGGCACAGTTCCAGTAGTTAGGCACAGTTCTAGTAGGTAGGCACATGTCTGGTAGGTAGGCACAGGTCTGGTAGGTAGGCACAGTTCCGGTAGGTAGGCACAGTTCCAGTAGGTAGGCACAGTTCCAGTAGGTAGGCACAGTTCCGGTAGGTAGGCACAGTTCTAGTAGGTAGGCACAGTTCCAGTAGTTAGGCACAGTTCCAGTAGGTAGGCACAGTTCCGGTAGGTAGGCACAGTTCCAGTAGGTAGGCACAGTTCCGGTAGGTAGGCACAGTTCCGGTAGGTAGGCACAGTTCTAGTAGGTATGCACAGTTCCAGTAGTTAGGCACAGTTCCAGTAGGTAGGCACAGTTCCGGTAGGTAGGCACAGTTCTAGTAGGTAGGCACAGTTCTAGTACGTAGGCACAGTTCCAATAGGTAGGCACAGTTCCGGTAGGTAGTCACAGTTCCAGTAGGTAGGCACAGTTCTAGTAGGTAGGCACAGTTCCGATAGGTAGGCACATTTCCAGTAGGTAGGCACAGTTCCGGTAGGTAGGCACATTTCCAGTAGGTAGGCATAGTTCCAGTAGGTAGGCACATTTCCGGTAGGTAGGCACAGTTCTAGTAGGTAGGCACAGTTCTAGTAGGTAGGCACAGTTCTAGTAGGTAGGCACAGTTCTAGTACGTAGGCACAGTTCCAATAGGTAGGCACAGTTCCGGTAGGTAGTCACAGTTCCAGTAGGTAGGCACAGTTCTAGTAGGTAGGCACAGTTCCGATAGGTAGGCACATTTCCAGTAGGTAGGCACAGTTCCAGTAGGTAGGCACATTTCCAGTAGGTAGGCACAGTTCTAGTAGGTATGCACATTTCCGGTAGGTAGGCACAGTTCCGGTAGGTAGGCACAGTTCCGGTAGGTAGGCACAGTTCCGGTAGGTAGGCACAGTTCCGGTAGGTAGGCACAGTTCCGGTAGGTAGGCACAGTTCCAGTAGGTAGGCACAGTTCCGGTAGGTAGGCACAGTTCCGGTAGGTAGGCACAGGTCTGGTAGGTAGGCATAGTATGTATTACTATACAAAGCGTATACCAAAGGAAGCTTCATATAAATCAAGAATGCACTATACGTTCATTAAACAGACGGATCTGTATTCCAGTGGTTAACACGAATGGGTCTGTGTCTAATCTCTTCGGGGAGCGTTGCTCATATGGGCAACCGGTAGCGACGATAAATAAACATACGTTCATTATTATTTCAGGAACATGAGGAAGGGTTCCAGATAGATGGTTTCGTCGTTGTTTATTGTATAACAGAACGAGTGACGTTCCACATCGCTACTGATCTCATGAAGCAGATACGGGACGAGGTGGGCTCAACCAAGGCAATAATATTAGTGGGAAACAAATCCGACCTCGTGCGCAAGAGAACAATCAGCCAGGAAGGTGATACTATTGATCTATTTTTTCGTTGTCTGGTGTGTCTTTAGCTAACCTGATAAAACGATTTAGTTTAAACTTTATTTTTTTTACAAAGATTGCGAAGCAAGTTTTAACAACTTATATTAATCACTCTCGTTGGCTCGGATGAAAGCGTATATGTGGTCATTCATGTGGGAGGAAACCGGAGTACCCGGAGAAAAACCCACCTGTCCGATCTGGCGACCACCATACCATCTCACATACTTCCCTGTCCGAGGATAGAACACGGGTTGCATTGGTGAGAAGCGAGCGCGCTAATCACTGCGCTAATCGGACAGCCAAACGAATTGCCATCTCTAATTAAGTAGTCGGTCAAAACCATAAACGTCCCTTCCCAGGCGGACGTGACGTTTAGCGGTTACGAGTCAAGACGTTTAATGGACTTTTATGACGTTCAGTGGTTTTTTGACGTTCAGCGGTCTTTTGACGTTTAGCGGTGACACGGTTATTTCTAGCTATGCGTGTCTTAACACCACAACTCAGTATTTATTGCTATGACGGGACAAATACAGTATTTACATATATCTTATAATTATGTGTCACGTGAAATGTGACATATGCACCGTATTATGACCACTACAATGATACCCAAACAGTTCCGAAAAAATGGCTGTCCGATTAGCGGGCTGTCCGATTAGCGCAGTGGTTAGCGCGCTCGCTTCTCACCAATGTAACCCGGGTTCGATCCTCGGAACGGGAAGTATGTGAGATGGTACGGTGCAAAGTCGCCAGATCGGAAAGGTGGGTTTTCTCCGGGTACTCCGGTTTCCTCCCACACGAATGACCACAAATAGGCTTTCATCGGCGCCAACGAGAGTGATTAATATAAGTTGTCAGTCATATTAGAACTTTTATTTTCACGAATTTTCAGTATAAAATGTGAATATTACATATCGATAGTCCTCGCGTTGTCCTAGCGTAGAGGTGACTTTTATTACGTTTATTTATCGTCGCTACCGGTTGCCCATATGAGCGACGCCTTCTGAAGAGATTAGTCATTTAATATTTTTGGAGGATAGTACAATGAAAGGTCTAATGCTGATATCAAGTTACAGAGGATCGATACCTAGGCTGATATGAAATTAGCCACCGTAATAACCTCTAAATATAAACTATTCAGTCTACATTCGATATGTCAAATTCCGTCGGACCTAGCAAAATACTTGGACATAACCGAAGTTTGACTTAACGCATTTCGATATAAACAGATCCAGTTATATGTAAAATGATTCTGAAACGGGATATGTGTCTGAAACGGGACTTTGATCCGACTTCGAGATAACCGGTGAATTCGACATAACCGATTTTGATATAACGGATATAGGCTGTATGACTAGATATGTTGTGTATATTATTGAAATTATTTTGTGTTACAGAGGGCCGTTCCGCAGCGGATGGGTACGGATGTAAATATATAGAACTCTCCGCCGCCCTCAACCACCGTGTGGACGAACTGCTCGTCGGTATACACAAACAGATAATGCTGAAATCCGACGCCGACATCGACCAGTCGGATTGTGACATTCCCAAAGACAAAGATAGAAAAAGCTCATTTAAGAAAACCAAACGATTTCTGGAGAAAGTGTTTCTTGGTCATAGTGGGAAGGACAAAAACACGGAAAACTTGTATGTGGATTAAAGCAGCATTACATCGTAATAAAGGATGTTTTGGGTAAAATATAAATACTAATATGTGTGTGTTTATAAAAATCTAAATAGTCGCTCAAAAACGATAAAATTCCAATAAATTTAAACCGTCGTATACACGAATTTGTTTATCAACACACGAAATGTAAACACGCACAGCGCGCATGCGTGAAACAACAGATGATGTAGAAAACAACGTATATATTTTGAATATGAAAGACTATCTATCTATCTTCCTCTAATGTCGAACCCATCGCGGGAATGTAGAACATTTCCCTAAAGGCTTAGCTAACAGAGGTATGAATCAACATATCAAGTAATTTAATTAAAAAAGACAACGTGGGACAAATTGGAACGATGCATTCCGAATGTAAACAAGTGCGGACGATGCGTTCCGGTTGTAAACAAGTGCGTGACCGATCGACTCGGAAAGTCCTACTGTCGGTTTCGAGTTTGTTTTATCGCCAAAAATCACTGTTTACAAAATGAACATAAGCATATAAAGTATAATGTTAGAATGTGTAGCAGCATTGCTACCCATATGCAAAAATTGAATATTTCAAATATCTTTTATTTCATACGATGTAATGCTGCTTTAACCCTTTCAACCCCACAGGCCTCTAAATAGGCTTATGAAAAGTGTAGATCCAGATGAGCCGGCTCGTAACGAGCCGTCTCATCAGGATCTGCACTTTTTTGCCAGTAATAGTTATTACTATTTTTAGATAAAATTACCCATTTTGATAAATGAACTGATCCAAATATAATTTTGTTATTAATTTATTGGTCTAAAAATATCATGGACTAGTCCATGTCAGTTACTTGGGGTTGAAAGGGTTAATGTGTAGTTTGTGTGTGTATATTAGATTATATAGCCAATGGGTGGGGTACTGCGTAGTCTGAATGAGAGTGTTCGGGGTACGTGGGACCCCCGTGGTTACAGTCGTTGACTTCACAAATCATGTGCCGCTGTGGGTTCGTGTCCCACTAGGATGTCGAATTCTTTCAAGCTAAAAAGGCTTGCAGAAGGTCGGTGGTTCTATCGGGTATCAGACCATGTCTGAAATACTGCTAATAGTGGCACAAAACAGCATTTAAATCATTTTAAAGAGACATGTGAAACACACTGACTGGACTCGCGTTTTAGTCCATGTTTGCTTATAAACACGCACTCATAAAATGGTACTTTCGTGGCTAGGAGAACAAAATGTTTACTGTCTATTGTCTAATGCTCTAATGTTAGGGGTTAAGTGGCTATACAAACTTTTATGCGGCTATCAATTCCTTTTATGTGGCTATAGGGAGCCAAGGAATAGCCACTTAATTTAGATGTTGGGTACGTCCGATGATATGCACGATGTAAGTCACGTGATTCGAATTCTTATAAATACACGTGTGTAATATAAGGACATTCGTAGTGGCTATATTGATTCGGAAACAAGCTAGTATACGTATATTGTGAGAACGCAGACGTTGCAGTGTATATTTACGAGTTACCTTCAAGCGGGATTACATCGCACAAAGCAAATAAAATGCATTTTTTCACGTATGAATGCATTGCTACTACACATTCTTCCGAATACATTCGACCACTAACATTGAATCAATAAACAGTGTTTTTGTGGTCTATAAACTTTCAAAATTTAAAGCATGATTTCATATAACGGTCATCCACGATCCTGAATTGGAGTTTATTTGTCTTCGGAGTCAATACTAAACACGAGATAATGTCGTTTAGAGATTATTTAACTTCTAAGATTAGTCTACAAATGAATAGGCACACATGTGAGATATACCGGTAAATATGTACCATAAAACATGTTATTCAGGATACACGAGTTGTATTATGCATGTATGTCGACCCTATTTACATTGTTTTGTTATGTCAACAAACCGCGTATACGACGTTTGTTTATTAGTTGAAATACTCAGTTTGAGGCAACTATTTTGAAAACAATTATACCATATAATAGGAAAATACATTCTGTAGAAATTTGAGTTTTCACTGATGTAGTGTCGCTTTAACTGAATGCCTGCAATGCATTTGTTTGGATAAGTGAATCTACGAGGGTCTGTCTTGTTCCATGAACTGCTGGTTCCCCATATTAGCTGCGGTACCAGGCGTATCATTTAATTACTATATGTTGTAAAACAACAAATAAATTGCCTATTAAATACATAGTAAAAAGTAAAAACATATTTCCAATCTTTCATTTCTTCTGATACCACATCCACTGCGAAGAGGTATTCAAATCAGCGTGAAACACAACAAGACTATTTCAAATGTTATGTTTCAAATAACCAGTGCTCGCCTGTGAATAACGTCACTGTGTTTACACACTCCGCAAAATAATACAGTATACCAACCTTCAGTTTGCAATGGCCTGAATTCTTATACCACATCTTTTATACACATCAACTAGTCTGGAGTCTTCTCAAGTGACATAATTTCTCAAAAAACACTATACACTGCCTGTCATGAAAATGCATTTTTACCAAAAAGAAAAATTAACTATATTAGTTAATGGGACTACAGTCAAACCTGTCTTAAACAGCCAGCCAAGGGAGTCAGGGAAAGTGGATGCTTAGCACAGGTGGCTGCTTAATAAAGGTCAAATATATCATAAAACAACTGATTGGGAATCTGGAAACTGGCTGCTTAATACAGGTTGGCTGCTTAATGGAGGTGACCACTAACACAGGTTTGACTGTACATACTAGTTCCGTATATACAACATATATAGTGCAATGATAAGACTGGAGGTGACCAAACATCAATAGTTATATTCATCTACATTAAAGATACGACAGCTCGACAATACGAAAACCATAATCTATAATTGTTATTAAAATTATATAACACTGTAACTGTTGCTGTGTCTGTCGGTCAAAATATATATGTCAAACCTGTATTAAGCAGCCAGCCAAAGGAATCACAGAAATCGGCTGCTTAGCACAAGTGGCTGCTTAATAATGGTCAAATGTATAATAAAACGACCTATTTGTTCAATCCACATATCACGATATAAATGTATGTTTCTGTATATTTCTCAATGTATATTACATGTATCCTGATAAATAAACATGTTTAAACCAACATATTGGGAATATCAAAACTGGCTACTTATTGTAGGTTGGCTGCTTAATGGAGGTGACCGCTAATACAAGTTTGACTGTACATAGCTTATGTTAATTGTATGTACCATGCCGACAGAAAAAAAATTCATTTGATTTGATGGTACCAATAGCAGTGAGTGCCTCCGTGGTCGAGTGGTTAAGGTCGCTGACTTGTACACCACTGTAACCTATCATCACTGATGGTCACGGGTTCGAGCCCCGCTCAGGCCGTGTCTCATTTATATGAAAAAGTTGGCAGTTTCTTACGGAGGTTGGTGCACCCAAGTACTGGTTAACCGCTGGAGCCTGCCCAGGAAAGGTGTTGTTAAGTAAACTGCCCGCCGGCGATATAGCCCGAAATGGTGCTGATACAGGCATAAAACCCGAAATATAACATAACATAACATAGCAATGAACATGAAGAATTTATTCTCCATGTTTGTGTTATACTTGTAGTACAATTATTATTAATATTGGACTGCTGTCAAAATGCCACAGTATTATATTAAATCCTACGCGTACATGTACGAAATAAACAATTTTAAGTAGTAGGATCTTGTTATATAAGTGTGTGTTTTAAGTAAGATATAAGCCTCAAACGGGTCCAATATGTAAAATATTGGTTGTGTCTCCGGCACTACGCTCCTCATACAGTCCTAGTGCGGGTCGGTGTTTCTGGTGCGGGCCGGTGTTTCTGGTGCGGGCCGGTGTTTCTGGTGCGGGCCGGTGTCTCTGGTGCGGGCCGTTGTCCCTGGTGCGGGCCGGTGTTTCTGGTGCTGGCCGGTGTTTCTGGTGCGGGCCGTTGTCTCTGGTGCGGGCCGTTGTCTCTGGCGCGGCCGTAGTCTAATGTTGTTAAAACGTGCGGCCCAAAACATTTGTATGTTCATGCTATATACTGTATCTTTACGTGTATCAGGGGAGTAGCTTGGCTGGAATCGATGTGTGGGCCAACTTAAAACTTAAGACGGGAGGAGGTCCATGGGTCGTCCCCAGGAAAACTATTAATAGCGTATATAATTTTATCCTGGCCTCCCGATTTTTGTTGCAGATTTGGCATTTTTATTGTTTCGATTTTTCGGGGGAAAGTGTGGGCCACGGCCAATGTGTATGACATATGTACTATTGATTTGCAATAGAGTATGGTGAAATAAACACAGTCCAATATTTTACATATTGAATCGTTTTCGGCCTATATCCTATGCATACATAAGTTATAAAGATACCAACTAAACATACATCGCTGACAACAACGACAGTATTAGCGTAGTTAGTAAAACAGAGTTATCTATCTTAGGCCTTACACTAGCTTGACACGCTGCACTAACTTTTCTGTCGTCTATATTATGCTATCTATGAATTGTATTTGTATCAAATAAAAGATTCCAAATGTTATACCAGAACCAGACTACGAAATACTGTGTCTGAGAGGTCATGGATATAGTAAATATATAATAAAAATATCTGATATACAGTGTGTGCTTTTCTATTGTGTATTTCATTGTATTATATCTCCTTAAAGCGATACTACATCAGTGAAAACGCAAATTTATACAGAATGTAATTTCCTATTGCATGGTATAATTTGTTTCCAAATAATTGCGGAGTATTTCAACTAATAAACAAGCGTCGTATACGCGGTTTGTTGACATTACAAAATAATGTAAACAGGGTCGACATCCTAGCGTAATACAACCTGTGTATCGCGAATAACGAGATTTATCGTACAGATGTACCGTTATATATTACATTTGTGCATATGCATATTTATTTGTTGACTACATTTATCTCTAAGAGACAGTATCAAATGTTTAGTATTGACTACAATGACAAAGAAATGTCAATTCAGGAGTGTGGATGACCGGTATATGAAATCCTACATTCACTTTTGAAAAGTTCGGAAGAATTTGTAGTAGCAATACGTGAACAATGCATTTTTTGGGGGGCTTTTTGCCATGTAGTGTCGCTTTAGGATTCATGCAAAATATGCAACATGTCATCATAAAGAGTACTACAGCAGTTCAGGCTATGCATACAGCTCTTGTTTCAGCACTGTATCTCGACACACGTACGGATACCCCGATACATCAACACACGTACGGATACCCCGATACATCAACACACGTACGGATACCCCGATACATCAACTCACGTACGGATACCCCGATACATCAACACACGTACGGATACCCCGATACATCAACACATAGACTGATACCTTAAAGCAATGACGCAGTTTAAAGATACATCAACACATAGACTGATACCTTAAATCAATGACTCAGTTTAATGCTACATCAACACATAGACTGATATCATAAATCAATGACGCAGTTTAATGATACATCAACGCATAGACTGATACCATAAATCAATGACACAGTTCAATGATACATCAACACATAGACTGATACCATAAATCAATGACTCAGTTTAATGATACATCAACGCATAGACTGATACCATAAATCAATGACGCAGTTTAATGATACATCAACACATAGACTGATACCATAAATCAATGACGCAGTTTAATGATACATCAACACATAGACTGATACCATAAATCAATGATGCAGTTTAATGATACATCAACACATAGACTGATACCATAAATCAATGATGCAGTTTAATGATACATCAACGCATAGACTGATACCATAAATCAATGACACAGTTCAATGATACATCAACACATAGACTGATACCATAAATCAATGACTCAGTTTAATGATACATCAACACATCGACTGATACCATAAATCAATGACGCAGTTTAATGATACATCAACACATCGACTGATACCATAAATCAATGATGTAGTTTAATGATACATCAACGCATAGACTGATACCATAAATCAATGACACAGTTCAATGATACATCAACACATAGACTGATACCATAAATAAATGACTCAGTTTAATGATACATCAACGCATAGACTGATACCATAAATCAATGACGCAGTTTAATGATACATCAACACATAGACTGATACCATAACCCAATGACGCAGTTTAATGATACATCAACACATAGACTGATACCATAAATCAATGACGCAGTTTAATGATACATCAACATATAGACTGATACCATAAATCAATGACGCAGTTTAATGATACATCAACACATAGACTGATACAATAAATCAATGACGCAGTTTAATGATACATCAACACATAGACTGATACCATAAATCAATGACGCAGTTTAATGATACATCAACACATAGACTGATATCATAAATCAATGACGCAGTTTAATGATACATCAACACATAGACTGATACAATAAATCAATGACGCAGTTTAATGATACATCAACACATAGACTGATACCATAAATCAATGACGCAGTTTAATGATACATCAACATATAGACTGATACCATAAATCAATGACGCAGTTTAATGATACATCAACACATCGACTGATACCATAAATCAATGACGCAGTTTAATGATACATCAACACATAGACTGATGCCATAAATCAATGACGCAGTTTAATGATACATCAACACATCGACTGATACCATAAATCAATGACGCAGTTTAATGATACATCAACACATAGACTGATACCATAAATCAATGACGCAGTTTAATGATACATCAACACATAGACTGATACCATAAATCAATGACGCAGTTTAATGATACATCAACATATAGACTGATACCATAAATCAATGACGCAGTTTAATGATACATCAACACATCGACTGATACCATAAATCAATGACGCAGTTTAATGATACATAAACACATAGACTGATACCTTAAATCAATGACGCAGTTTAATGATACATCAACATATAGACTGATACCATAAATCAATGATGCAGTTTAATGATACATCAACACATAGACTTATACCATAAATCAATGATGCAGTTTAATGATACATCAACATATAGACTGATACCATAAATCAATGACGCAGTTTAATGATACATCAACACATCGACTGATACCATACATCAATGACGCAGTTTAATGATACATCAACACATAGACTGATACCATAAATCAATGACGCAGTTTAATGATACATCAACACATCGACTGATACCATAAATCAATGACTCAGTTTAATGATACATCAACACATAGACTGATACCATAAATCAATGACGCAGTTTAATGATACATCAACATATAGACTGATACCATAAATCAATGATGCAGTTTAATGATACATCAACACATAGACTTATACCATAAATCAATGACGCAGTTTAATGATACATCAACACATCGACTGATACCATAAATCAATGACGCAGTTTAATGATACATCAACACATAGACTGATACCATAAATCAATGACGCAGTTTAATGATACATCAACATATAGACTGATACCATAAATCAATGATGCAGTTTAATGATACATCAACACATAGACTGATACCATAAATCAATGATGCAGTTTAATGATACATCAACACATAGACTGATATCATAAAGCAATGACGCAGTTTAATGATACATCAACACATAGACTGATATCATAAATCAATGACGCAGTTTAATGATACATCAACACATAGACTGATACCATAACGCAATGACGCAGTTTAATGATACATCAACACATAGACTGATACCATAAATCAATGACGCAGTTTAATGATACATCAACACATAGACTGATACCATAAATCAATGACGCAGTTTAATGATACATCAACACATAGACTGATACCATAAATCAATGACGCAGTTTAATGATACATCAACACATAGACTGATACCATAAATCAATGACGCAGTTTAATGATACATCAACACATAGACTGATACCATAAATCAATGACGCAGTTTAATGATACATCAACACATAGACTGATACCATAAATCAATGACGCAGTTTAATGATACATCAACATATAGACTGATACCATAAATCAATGACGCAGTTTAATGATACATCAACACATAGACTGATACAATAAATCAATGACGCAGTTTAATGATACATCAACACATAGACTGATACCATAAATCAATGACGCAGTTTAATGATACATCAACACATAGACTGATACCATAAATCAATGACGCAGTTTAATGATACATCAACACATAGACTGATACCATAAATCAATGACGCAGTTTAATGATACATCAACACATAGACTGATACCATAAATCAATGACGCAGTTTAATGATACATCAACATATAGACTGATACCATAAATCAATGACGCAGTTTAATGATACATCAACACATCGACTGATACCATAAATCAATGACGCAGTTTAATGATACATCAACACATAGACTGATACCATAAATCAATGACGCAGTTTAATGATACATCAACATATAGACTGATACCATAAATCAATGATGCAGTTTAATGATACATCAACACATAGACTGATACCATAAATCAATGACGCAGTTTAATGATACATCAACACATAGACTGATACCATAAATCAATGACGCAGTTTAATGATACATCAACACATAGACTGATACCATAAATCAATGACGCAGTTTAATGATACATCAACACATAGACTGATACCATAAATCAATGACGCAGTTTAATGATACATCAACACATAGACTGATACCATAAATCAATGACGCAGTTTAATGATACATCAACACATAGACTGATACCATAAATCAATGACGCAGTTTAATGATACATCAACACATAGACTGATACCATAAATCAATGACGCAGTTTAATGATACATCAACACATAGACTGATACCATAACGCAATGACGCAGTTTAATGATACATCAACACATAGACTGATATCATAAATCAATGACGCAGTTTAATGATACATCAACACATAGACTGATACCATAACGCAATGACGCAGTTTAATGATACATCAACACATAGACTGATACCATAAATCAATGACGCAGTTTAATGATACATCAACACATAGACTGATATCATAAATCAATGACGCAGTTTAATGATACATCAACACATAGACTGATACCATAACGCAATGACGCAGTTTAATGATACATCAACACATAGACTGATATCATAAATCAATGACGCAGTTTAATGATACATCAACACATAGACTGATACCATAACGCAATGACGCAGTTTAATGATACATCAACACATAGACTGATACCATAAATCAATGACGCAGTTTAATGATACATCAACACATAGACTGATACCATAAATCAATGACGCAGTTTAATGATACATCAACACATAGACTGATACCATAAATCAATGACGCAGTTTAATGATACATCAACATATAGACTGATACCATAAATCAATGACGCAGTTTAATGATACATCAACACATAGACTGATACAATAAATCAATGACGCAGTTTAATGATACATCAACACATAGACTGATACCATAAATCAATGACGCAGTTTAATGATACATCAACATATAGACTGATACCATAAATCAATGACGCAGTTTAATGATACATCAACACATCGACTGATACCATAAATCAATGACGCAGTTTAATGATACATCAACACATAGACTGATACCATAAATCAATGACGCAGTTTAATGATACATCAACACATAGACTGATACCATAAATCAATGACGCAGTTTAATGATACATCAACATATAGACTGATACCATAAATCAATGACGCAGTTTAATGATACATCAACACATCGACTGATACCATAAATCAATGACGCAGTTTAATGATACATCAACACATAGACTGATACCATAAATCAATGACGCAGTTTAATGATACATCAACATATAGACTGATACCATAAATCAATGATGCAGTTTAATGATACATCAACACATAGACTGATACCATAAATCAATGATGCAGTTTAATGATACATCAACACATAGACTGATACCATAAAGCAATGACGCAGTTTAATGATACATCAACACATAGACTGATATCATAAATCAATGACGCAGTTTAATGATACATCAACACATAGACTGATACCATAACGCAATGACGCAGTTTAATGATACATCAACACATAGACTGATACCATAAATCAATGACGCAGTTTAATGATACATCAACACATAGACTGATACCATAACGCAATGACGCAGTTTAATGATACATCAACACATAGACTGATATCATAAATCAATGACGCAGTTTAATGATACATCAACACATAGACTGATACCATAACGCAATGTCGCAGTTTAATGATACATCAACACATAGACTGATACCATAAATCAATGACGCAGTTTAATGATACATCAACACATAGACTGATACCATAACGCAATGACGCAGTTTAATGATACATCAACACATAGACTGATATCATAAATCAATGACGCAGTTTAATGATACATCAACACATAGACTGATACCATAACGCAATGACGCAGTTTAATGATACATCAACACATAGACTGATATCATAAATCAATGATACAGTTTAATGATACATCAACACATATACTGATACCATAACGCAATGACGCAGTTTAATGATACATCAACACATATACTGATACCATATATCAATGACGCAGCTTAATGATACATCAACACATAGACTGATACCATAAATCAATGATGCAGTTTAATGATACATCAACACATAGACTGATACCATAAATCAATGATGCAGTTTAATGATACATCAACACATAGACTGATACCATAAAGCTATGACGCAGTTTAATGATACATCAACACATAAACTGATACCATAAATCAATGACGCAGTTTAATGATACATCAACACATAGACTGATACCATAAATCAATGACGCAGTTTAATGATACATCAACACATAAACTGATACCATAAATCAATGACGCAGTTTAATGATACATCAACACATAGACTGATACCATAAATCAATGACGCAGTTTAATGATACATCAACACATAGACTGATACCATAAAGCAATGACGTAGTTTAATGATACATCAAGTTAGTCATTAACACATAGACTGATACCATAAAGCAATGACACAGTTTAATGATACATCAACAAATAAACTGATACCATAAAGCTATGACGCAGTTTAATGATACATCAACACATAGACTGATACCATAACACAATGACGCAGTTTAATGATACATCAACACATAGACTGATACCATAAAGCTATGACGCAGTTTAATGATACATCAACACATAGACTGATACAATAACACAATGACGCAGTTTAATGATACATCAACATATAGACTGATACCATAAATCAATGACACAGTTTAATGATACATCAACGCATAGACTGATACCATAAATCAATGACGCAGTTTAATGATACATCAACACATAGACTGATACCATAAATCAATGACGCAGTTTAATGATACATCAACACATAGACTGATACCATAAATCAATGATGCAGTTTAATGATACATCAACACCAACAACCAAACCAAACCAAAAACACAACACATAGACTGATACCATAACGCAATGACGCAGTTTAATGATACATCAACACATAGACTGATATCATTAATCAATGATGTAGTTTAATGATACATCAACACATAGACTGATACCATAAATCAATGATGCAGTTTAATGATGCATCAAGTTAGTCATTAACCCATAGACTGATACCATAACGCAATGACGCAGTTTAATAATACATCAACACATAGACTGATACCATAACGCAATGACGCAGTTTAATGATACATCAACACATAGACTGATACCATATATCAATGACGCAGTTTAATGATACATCAACACATAGACTGATACCATAAATCAATGATGTAGTTTAATGATACATCAACACATAGACTGATACCATAAAGCTATGACGCATTTTAATGATACATCAACACATAAACTGATACCATAAATCAATGACGCAGTTTAATAATACATCAACATATAGACTGATACCATAAATCAATGACGCAGTTTAATGATACATCAACACATAGAATGATACCATAAATCAATGACGCAGTTTAATGATACATCAACACATAGACTGATACCATAAATCAATGATGTAGTTTAATGATACATCAACACATCGACTGATACCATAAAGCAATGACGCAGTTTAATGATACATTAAGTTAGTCATTAACACATAGACTGATACCATAAAGCAATGACGCAGTTTAATGATACATCAACAAATAAACTGATACCATAAAGCTATGACGCAGTTTAATGATACATCAACACATAGACTGATACCATAACTCAATGACACAGTTTAATGATACATCAACACATAGACTGATACCATAAAGCTATGACGCAGTTTAATGATACATCAACACATAGACTGATACCATAACTCAATGACGCAGTTTAATGTAGCATGTGTCGCGTATCATCACTTGTGCTGTATTTACAGTAACCTGCTGATATATATAGCAGACGGATATGTAGTCCAGTTGGTAACACGCTGGACTGGTAATCCAGGGATCACATGTTCGATCCTCCGTCTGACCCTAATAAAATCAACAGTCTTTCAGATGGAACTTTAAACCGAGGTCTCGTGTCGCTTCAGGAGGCGTCGATCATATGGGCAACCGGTTGAGACGACAAATAAACGTATAAAAAAACAACACACACACACACACACATATTATAAGATATAGTTACTGACTCCTTTAATCATTTAATATATAAAATATCAACTTCCGCATTTTAATATACATCTTGCTGTTGCGTACGTGACCTACTTGTATGGTATGACATTGCTAAATATTTCTGATCAATGACATGAAATGTGCAACATCACGCAATGCGGTGTCTATAAGGCGCTAAGATAAACACGCGGACCTAAAGTAAGTTGTTGTTTTTTATTTTATTGCTGGTCACCACTGGCGAACCAGACAGAGACCCATTCGAGAGTCACCACTGGCGAACCAGTCAGAGACCCATTCGAGAGTCACCACTGGCGAACCAGACAGAGACCCATTCGAGAGTCTCCTCTGGCGAACCAGACAGAGACCCATTCGAGAGTCACCACTGGCGAACCAGTCAGAGACCCATTCGAGAGTCACCACTGGCGAACCAGTCAGAGACCCATTCGAGAGTCACCACTGGCGAACCAGTCAGAGACCCATTCGAGAGTCACCACTGGCGAACCAGACAGACAAGCTTTCCTAGTTGTTTAATTTCGTACCAAGCACCATATATTCATTATCGTAAAGTAATGTTCAGTATATGTAGTTATATGTTATATTTCGGGTTTTACGCCTGCATCAGCACCATTTCGGGTTATATCGCCGGCGGGCAGTTTACCTAACAACACCTTTCCTGGGCAGGCTCCAGCGGTTAACCAGTACTTGGGTGCACCAACCTCCGTAAGAAACTGCCAACTTTTTCATATAAATGAGACACGGCCTGAGCGGGGCTCTAACCCGTGACCATCAGTGATGATAGGTTACAATGGTATACAAGTCAGCGACCTTAACCACTCGACCACGGAGGCGGATTCAGTAGATGTAGAATGTCCAGTAGAATGATGTTCTTGAAATGGATGTTGATCGTACGGTAAAATGATGACGACGACTGGTCTTGTTGAGGCTTCATTCTTCTTTTCTAAGTCCTGGCCCCAAGGTTATAAAACTTTCCTCCAATCTCAACTCATTCTCAATCTATTGATTGGTTCTGTCTACTGTCTGTGTAAAACTCAGACTCAACCAATCAAATTTCTCGAGCTCGAGTTTGAGATCTGAGAATAATTTTATAACATCCGACCCAGGTGTTACTATCTTTAGAAATGTTCCTGTTAGGGTCACACTCCTTACTGTTGGTCGTACCGCAGCAGCATGACAACGGATCTGGTAGGGTACGACCATACTTCCACCCCTTCTGTAGAACAGCGAAGGTGACGCGTTTGCCCCCTTTCCCTTTGGAGCAAGTTCGACAACCAGAAGATCCCATAATCCTACGTGCTACTGCGAGATGCGCCCCAGGCCCGATATACACGCCGTGAGATCAGTCGGGAACACTTCCAGTAAAGGTATATACATGTAAAGTCTTGCACCCGTTCGGAACTATCGGAACTAGCTATAACCTTATATTTTCTTTTATTGAAATAAACACTCGAGTGTGTGTGTTTTACGTTTATTTATCGTCGCTACCGGTTGTCCATATGAGCCACGCCTCCTGAAGAGATTAGTCATTTTAGATGTTGGAGGATAGTGCAATGATACAGACAGAGACCCATTCCAGAATCTCCTCTGGTTCTTTTACGTGCACGATGTAAAGCACCGACACGAGACCACGGTTTAATGTCTCAGCAGAAAAACTGTTAATTTTATTAGGTTCAGACGGGGGATCGAACCTGCGATCCCTGGTTTAAATAGTTGGTAGAGTGAAACGGGAGTAACACAGGAAGGTAGCTTCACCAGCAGGAAGGAACACGTCTGATTTGTTGCCTTGAAATCGGATATCTCAGGATATATCGAGAAACTGTCAAGTTTAAGTCTTAATAAAGCATTCCTCTTCTTCTTCTTCTTCTATATCCAGCATACGCCACGACCTTTTAAATGCAAACTACTTGTAGACACTACTTTGCTAATTAGAAGAATGGGACCATCTTAATTGTATTTATACTAAGATATTTCAAGCATGAGCCAAAGTGCATATAATATGGAGTTGTCATAGTAATACGTATATGATGTTGTTATGGCTATGTATAATATCTGGCAACCGTCATACAGGAACACTACACGTACTTGAGGCGTATAACTGGACCTTAGACTGTTACACATAGGCGGTGTTGATACACATCGAATAGGTTGACGCCTTACACAGTGTGAGTGACCTGCTCGTGACGATAATGGACCCTGTCTAAAGGCCGCTGAAATGTATGTCCCACGAATTCGCGTTTTGAAGTCTGTATAATGGACAGGAATTAGTATTTTGAGCTTGCTTGTTTTCAAATCCAAATATTTTTTTCTTTTGCAGCACTTGCAGTCCATACAATCAGAAGAAGATTTTATTAATATTAGTGAAATGCACGTGCTAACTGTCATACACATAACACCTAATAACACGAACATGTGAATAATGTCAATCGAAATGGAGCATGTTTTTAATAAAAACAATTATCCCACATTTGTTGCATTCATTTAGTTTATAGAAATTTATTTTAGCTCGATTGCGAAACAAGTTATTTCAACTTATATAAATCACTCTCGAGACCTCATTCCTGATGGAATCCATCGCCACGAGGGAGAGAGAAGAGGCAACGTGGAATTTAAATGCCTTGCCTAAGGGCACAATGGTAACGGCTCCAGTGGGGCTCGAACTGCGGACCTTTCGCACCGAAGCGAACGCGCATCCACTGCGCTATCACGACTTCCTGCGCATTCATCATGGCGATGTGTCCCAATTAGGAATAAGGTCTTGAGAGCGATTCATCTAATGTTGTAAAATTGTCTTGCATTTGTCTGATAAGACCGACAGCCAGAAAGACAAAACTGTCAAGCTCAATACATTTCCCTCACCGGAGACATTAGTTTATACAACTTTATGTTAGCTCGATTGCGAAACAAGTTCGTACAACGTATTCTAATCACACTCGAGACCTCATTCCTGATGGAATCCATCGTCACAAGGCAGATAGAAGAGGCATGTGGAATTTAAATGCCATGTCTAAGATCACAATCGTAACGGCTTCAACGGGACTCGAACAAAGTCAATAGTTTATTTAAACATCTTAGATAATTTAATCACCCAAACGCATGTATGCGGTGACAACTTTGAACAAACTTATATACTTAGTTAGATTCACCATGCCAACGGCGTGTTACGATATAAAAGGAAGTAACTTATGCACGATCTCTATCTTATGTTAACAAAATACAAAACGTCTTATTTCACAAACCGTAACCATAGCAACTTTGCACAATCTATTTTTTTATTTATTTAATCCTTACTGTGCTGGAAACGTGTATATTCGTGTTTGCAAACAGCATAGAGCCTGACCATATGGCATAGACTGTGCCATTTGATCAGGCTATATGCCTTTTGATATTCAGATACTGGAGCTAAAACACTTGGCTGAATAGCAAACAACACAGATCCTGATCACACGTGGCGTTTTGTCGAGGCAGATCTGGATCTATATTGTTTACACATTCCTTCCAATTTATTCAGCATTTTAAGGGTTAAGGTAGGAAAAACAATGAACACAATGAAACTATAGCAACACAAACTATTTACGCATACATGCTATTGTTTAGCCTGTGAACAGGCGTTGATGTATTTTGCCTGGTCAGTCATATACATATAGTTTTTAACACCGAGATCATTAATTACAGACGGATCTGTAGTCCAGTGGTAACACGCTGGACTGGTAATCCAGGTATCGCAGGTTCGGTCCCCAGTCTGACCAAAATAAAATTAACAGTCTTTCAGATGGGACGTTAAACCGAGGTCTCGTATCGGTGCTTTACACCATGCACGTAAAAGAACCAGAGGAGACTCTGGGATGGATCTCTGTCTGTATCATTGCACTATCCTCCAAAATCTAAAATGACTATATCTTCAGGAGGCGTCGCTCATATGGGCAACCGGTAGCGACGATAAATAAAAGTAAAACACACACAGACCATTAATTGAGCCGTATTGAGTTTCTGATAATATCAACTCTCATTTTGTCAGATGTAAAAAAAAATGAAAAATCGACAGACTAGAACCCATGCTATAGCTAGTGTTGCTAGGATGCGTATCTGCAATAAATGTTAAATTAGGTGTCTGCTCTCGTTAATGGGGGGAAGTAAAAGGTGTCTAATGCGAGGTTTAATATTATAAAGTAATATAATCTAGTAGTCTACACCAAGCAATTCAAGTGATTCCCCCACCAAACGAGCTAACGACACTGAAGCCAATAGATGTAAGTTGTATGCGCTCTTGGGTTATATATATATAATGTTCAACTGTCAAAATTAGTCATAACTTGTGTAACAAATCGTAGATGACATCGATATTTCAGTTAAATAAATGTTGATGTTAATTGAAGCTTAACGTGTAAAAGGTGTATTCAAATTATTGGTTATTAAATTGTAAGGCGTAATTAAATATTTAACTTTGCGTGTAGATGAGGGAACGTGTAACTGTTGCTGAATTTGAACAATAGAAGCAATTAAACAACTGAGGAGCAGATTAACAGCTGTGATTAGACTAAACCACTTTGGAAATATTCAACTGTTTATATAGTGGACAAGAATATGTGTCTTACTTAAAAAAGAATTTCAAAGGTAACGTATTTATACATTTATTTGTTTAATTAATTAATGGCCTTCTTTTGCGTTAAACTCTTTCGTCGCCAATGTCGCATAAAAGCGGCTTTGAAAAACGCAGATATCTCGATCAGACACCTTGATCCACCCCAAAGGAGGTATATTTATATTTTTCCACCAGAAACAAGATAGCTTAAAAAGTTTATCTAGTCATACAAATCTTCTCAAAATATAATTAAACGGGTGGTTCACCACCTTTGACCCATTCAACCCCAAGTAACTGACATGGACTGGTCCATGATATTCTTAGACCAATAAATGAATAAGAAAATTACATTCGGACCAGTTCATTTATCAAGATGGGTAATTTTGTCTAAAATTAATAATTATTACTGGCAAAAAAGTGCAGATCCTGATGAGACGGCTCGTCACGAGCCGGCTCATCTGGATCTACACTTTTTCATAAGCCTATTTAGAGGCCTGTGGGGTTGAAAGGGTTAATACGTTATCATTTAGTATTTAGATACTAAATATTTCTAATTAACGTCATTGACAAAATAAAAATGCTTGACTCTCCATGGATCCCCAAATCTATTAAATTTCGTGTACCAATGAAAAGAAAGACAAGTGTTCATTTCACGATCTCCTCTACTATACTGCACCTGAACATCGACTAATTCTCTATCTCAACAATAATAGTACTACATGTATAATGTTTAGTATTTGCAACATATCATGTTATTCCAGCCTCGTAAATATTTGTTATCGTAAGCCTGATTCTTTCATGTATGCATGTGAAATGAGAGAATAAAATGTGTTTTGACTTGACTTGACAGAACAGAACGTGCCGTCTGATCAGACTATATGCTGATTGCTCTTCAGACAGTGGAGCTAAAGCACCTGTCTGAATAGCAAACAACATAGATTTTGATAAGACGTGGCGCTACGCCCGGCTGATCTGGATCTATGTTGTTTACACATGCTCTGAATTTTATTCGGGCGCTGAAAGAATTAAAGTATGGGGTACGGGTATGTGCGTTGGATCCGTGAGATGTCCCAAGTAATGTCTATATATCTATATATTTGAGTGATCACTAGTCCAGCATATATCGCTGAACTTTCGAATCACTACAAAACTATTGTTATAATTGGCCGGCGACACACGAAAATGCGCACTCGGACATAATTAAGAAAAATCAACAAAAAGTAGATATAGCAGGTCTCAAAAAGAAATCCTGAATATTTCAACTTGATATGTTACCAATTGAGAAAGTTGTGACTTGTTTAGTGGCACACATATATAGACGTATGTTTTTGAAAGAACGTTTGAAACGTAACGCCAACATTAATGACATTCTATAATCTGTAATTTTGGTCGCTTATCTTACTATCAATTTAAGAAATGCAAGGGGACTCACTTCTGCACCCACGATTCGTTCAGGCTAATACAGATTGCCGATTATATATTGATGACAGGAATTTGATCATTAGCCACACTTTATTTGTGTTATCGCATATTTATTATCACAAATCTACTGACATTAAAATAATTTATCATTTATTTGATTTTGTGTAGGCCTACATATCAATCCTATGCAGAATCTAGCAAACGTTCCTTCTTCTAAAGTGTCTTCGATATGCTTAACTCTTTGCATGCTGGGTAAAATAAATGCTATGAATAATTCAAATAAGTGTAGCAGACGACAATTCATTAACGTGTTTTCTTATTTGTAACGGAAAACTCTGGATATATGTCATGGAATTTAATTAGAATTGTGTCGTTACGATTCACAGACGGATCTGTAGTCCAGTGGTAACACGCTGGACTGGTAATCCAAGGATCGCAGGTTCGATCCCCCTTCTGACCCTAATAAAATTAACAGTTTTTTCAGATGGGACTTTAAACCGAGGTCTCGTGTCGGTGCTTTACACCGTGCACGTAAAAGAACCAGGAGATTCTGGAATGGGTCACTGTCTGTATCATTGCACTTTCCTCATACAGCTAACATGACTAATCTCTTTAGGAGGCGTCGCTCATATGGGCAACCGGTAATATGATGATATATGAAATTGTCTAGTAGAGTAGACAAGGGGAATGGGAGACAATTAATGACAATAAATCTATATGACAGTGTGCAGATATGACTTATAGAGGCATCTTGAAAATATGTATGAAATCAGCTTAAAGACAGCCATTCACAGAATCTAGTAATTTTAACTTGAGTTGATCGACTTCGTAATTTGTGAAGAAACTGCTTGTCTGAGTGGGAACTACTTTATCAAATTGCGGTATGCCTCTATTTTAATATAGGTCTAACTAAAAAAAATCAAAATCAATAATAGCATCAATAGCTAGTACGAACCCGGGTAGTAGCCCCTCCCCCACCGTTGACATGTATGACGCTTGTTCTGTGGTGTTGGTGTCGTTTGTTTGTTTTTTACGTTTGTTTATCGTCGCTACCGGTTGCCCACATGAGCGACGCCTCCTGAAGAGATTAGTCATTTAAGATTTTTGGAGGATAGTGCAATGATACAGACAGAGACCCAATCCAGAATCTCCTCTTGTTCTTTTACGTACACGGTGTACAGCACCGATACGAGACCTCGGTTTAAAGTCCCATCTGAAAGACTGTTCATTTTATTAGGGTCAGACGGGGGATCGAACCTGTGATCCCTGGATTACCAGTCCAGCGTGTTAACCACTGGACTAAGATCCGTCTGTGTTGGTGTCTTTTTCACAGTTCGGATCGTTATATACGTCACCACTACTAGCAATATTGGAGACATGCGTATAACACGGTTAATGGTTTATAATTATATTTAATAGTTCAAACAATATCAACATTAGGCCGTGTCTCATTTATATGAAAATGTTGGCAGTTTCTTACGGAGGTTGGTGCATCAAGTACTGGTTAACCGCTGGAGACTGCCCAGGAAAGGTGTTGTTAGGTAAACTGTCCGTCGCTCAAATGGGAAACCGGTAGCGACGATAAATAAACGTAAAACACACACACACACATATACGTTCAGCGAAAATGCAACAGTGGTGTATAAACACTTTAGAGTAAGCTACTTCACGGCTTTTAACTTAAGTCAATATACAGCTGAATGGGTGAAAATAGGACCATGGTATAATAATATGTGTGTCTTTAATTGAATATTTTATACCATATTGAATTACAGAACACCTTGTTATAAAACATCGCGCACCATTTAATAGAGTTAATGGCCCGCCTCTGTGATCGAGTGGTTAAGGTCGCTGGCTTGTATACCACTGTAACCTATCTATCATCACTGATGGTAATTGGTTCGAGCCCAGCTCTTACGGAAGTTGGTGCACCCAAGTATTGGTTAACAGCTGGAGCCTGCCCAGGAATTAAGGTGTTGTTAGTAATAATTATTACTTAGATATGAATTTAGCCTATTTTATTGGTTTAATCCTTTTATTCCCACTTGCTGTTGTCCAGTAGACATATATGTCATATGCATACAACTTAAAGTTATGGCGAATGCACACGTTCAAATTGAGTTTGTCCGCAACAAACGCGGTGGACACAGTCTTGTTGTTGGTGGTTACAGGTTCATGGTATGTATATATATAGTTGCTGTCTGTCTGCATGCCTGTCCGTCCGTTTGATTGTATTTGATCTTAAACACTCTTAAACATATTCTGTCTGTCTGCATGTCTATCCGTCCCACACCCGTTTTACCTAATGTTATATAAGTGGGAATCTGTCTGCATGTCTATCCGTCCCACACCCGTTTTACCTAATGTTATATAAGTGGGAATCTGTCTGCATGTCTATCCGTCCCACACCCGTTTTACCTAATGTTATATAAGTGGGAATCTGTCTGCATGTCTATCCGTCCCACACCCGTTTTACCTAATGTTATATAAGTGGGAACAATAGGACTACACCATTTTGTTTGGCTGTTATTTGCATTCCACAATCTACTTCCCAAGTTGATGCGGTGTTTTCCAGTATGATAATAATAATAATAATAATAATAAACACTTTATTTAACGAGAGTACTCATTTAACAAAAGTTAATCTACCATGAGGCCCTCAACATATATGCAATCAAATGCAATCAAAAGATAGCACTATAAGTGAGAACTGCACATTGGAATAATATAGTAATGTAAAAGCTGAAAAATAGAGAAACTATATTTAATATGTAATGGAATATGATGATATATGGAATTGGCTAGCAGAGTAGAAAATGGGAATGAGACAATTAATGATACTAGATCTATCTAACAATGTGCAGATTTGACTTGTAGTGGTATCTTCAAAATATGTATGAAATCAACTTAAGGACAGCAATTTTCCGATTCTAATAAATATAGCAATGGCAATACACGTTTATAATAACAGTAGAAGTACGCGATTAGTTTGAATTGTTATAATACGTTCGTTCGTTTTTGTAATTGTCATGTTCTGTATTCACATGTGCATGTAAAACGAATCAAGCAAGGAAATATGCGTAAATTAAACATCATCATATTTAATATCATTACATCAACAATAAATTGAAACAGAATATGGACCTTCTAACGTGCATTCACTCAACACTTACTACGCCTTATCGGCTGACTCACTCAGTATCTCCCGCAACACGCTCAGTTTATCTAAGATGGAGTCAAGTAGTTTGCTATGTAGCCTTCAGCGTCGGAAGTCACCATTGAATGCAATTATTAAATTGGAGAGGTCATCGCCACCAGTCACCTAGTTCAATACACACCTGTCACCCTTGTGGCCCTACGTTATATATATTATATACACATATATATTAAATATGTTATCATATGTGTATACAAACTACGCACCTCTATACAACATACCTTACTGGAGAGGACAATCATAAGCTATACAGCTTTCTGTCCAATTCCTTATATCAGTTGTTGTAAATAATCATGTATTGACAGAAAATAAATATGTTTAAACTAACAGACCTTACTGCATTTATAAAACGCAACATTAAAATCTATTGAAATAACTGAGTGGCAGTTTTATCAATATCGTTTCGTGTTGCTTGTATCAATATTATATTATAATATGTTATAGAGAAGGTAACACGCTGGACTGGTAATCCAGTGATCGCAGGTAAGATCCCCCGTCTGACCCTAATAAAATTAACAGTCTTTCAGATGGGACGTTAAACCGAAGTATCGTGTCGGTGCTTTACACCGTGCACGTAAAAGAACCAGAGTAGACTCTGGAATGGGTCTCTGTCTGTATCATTGCACTATCCTCCAAACTCTAAAATTACTAATCTCTGCAGGAGGCGTCGCTCATATGGGCAACCGGTAGCGACGATAAATAAACGTAAAAAAAGAAAAAGAAGATGCTTTGCATCTGGTTGTATATGGCGATAATGAACGCTCGATTTTAATTAATATGTGGACAACATTGGTGACAATCCGATTGAAAGCGTATGTATTAAATATTTTTAGTTTAAACTTTATTTATTTTACACGATTGCGAAGCAAGTTTTAACAACTTATATTAATCACTCTCGTTGGCGCGGATGAAAGCGTATATGTGGTCATTCGTGAGGGAGGAAACCGGAGTACCCGGAGAAAACCCACCTGTCCGATCTGGCGACCACGGTACCATATCACAAACTTCCCGGTCCGAGGATCGAACCCGGGTTGCATTGGTGAGAAGCGAGCGCTAATCGGACAGATAAATGATTGATCAAAACTAATTTGTAAAATGTACAAAGTATAATTGTGGTCTGTATGTGGCATAGCGATATATATACATATATCCGTATTGTCAACAAAATCCGTAATTACGAAACGAACATTAAAATGCAAACAATCAAACATTTTACGACATGAAATAACGCAACTAAAATTAAAATCGTTACATACACTATCGTTCTTATCCAAACTACATGTATATTCATAAATTGCCACAATAAAAGTAAAACTTTCTGCTAGTTAAATACACACGATTACAAGAGCGCATTGTGGAAGTGTCGGCGTATATTTCAAAAGAAAGCAAATAAATGTTGTATTGGTTCTGGTAATAAAGCCCGCATTAAGATATTATATGTCATCCTATCACGACCCCCTCCACTACTATAATACATACCTGTAACAGGCAGTCCCCTAAGTATGTAATATAAACAGTATTTGATTTGGTAAAGCGTTCTAATTAAATAATAATTCGAACATACACGTGCCGCGGTGAGGAACAAGAGAACAACGACCTAAACCACTCGGTCACCATGGCACGACTAAGAGGAGCATGGCTATAGATATGTCGATGTCTCTTATTGGCATACATTTGGGGGGGGTAACTTTATCGATTTTACAACGATTGCGAAGCATGTTTTAACTCTCTAATCACTCTCGTTTGCGCGGATGAAAGCGTATACAAAGTATGTGGTCATTCGTGTGGGAGGAAACCGAAGTACCCGGAGAAAACCCACCTGTCCGATATGGCGACCACAGAACCATCTCACATATTTCCCGGTCCGAGGATCGAACCTGGGTTGCATTATTGAGAAGTGAACAATAGATATCAACACAAGTAACGTGCTTAGATAAGGGTTCAGCAACAGTTTTCGGACACACACAGGACGATGTACGAGTCATGTAGTGTCCTATGCCCGACGGGAGAAATTCTACGTGTCAGATATTGTGATAACACACCTCCAGGTATCATGGCCGTGAAGTGAGCTTGATAACTGGTATACTACAGTAATAATAGTATAGCTAGACTAGTCCGAGACAACTCATCCCTATCTCTCTGATTCGGGGTGCGGTGTTGGAGAGCGGGTAACTGAATGCCATCCATTTTCCAGTAGCATTTTGCTAAAGCATTGAGCTAACCGCGCCTATAACCAGCCCGGGACCCCCGCACAACGACAACCACCAGCACGCACCCTAATCCCCGCGATTGTTTCGCCGTCACAGGTTACCATTATGACAACATGTTTTGAGACACAATATGTTTAATTATATTGCTTTTCTGTCTATAGTAATAATGAAGAGAGTGTTAAATTGGATAGACATCTGAGATCCACTATCTATACTTAACATAATCCATTTGAAATTAATAATAGAATACATGTAGGCCGACTTTATATAGCCAGTGATAACATCTCCAATAAAACCGACCATTACAATATTTACTATTTATTTGTAAGTCCAACATTAATTTCAGTTCAACTTGGTAATTAAAGATAAAGGCTATACACGGAAATGAAACAACCCATACACCCGAACCCATGTTGTATCATCAATATATACTGACACAATGTGTGTGTTTTACGTTTATTTATCGTCGCTACCGGTTGTCCATATGGGCGACGCCTCCTGAAGAGATTAGTCATTTTAGATTTTTGGAGGATAGTGCAAGGATACAGACAGAGACCCATTCCAGAGTCTCCTCTGGTTCTTTTACGTGCACGGTGTAAAGCACCGACACGAGACCTCGGTTTAACGTCCCATCTGAAAGACTGTTAATTATATTAGGATCAGACGGGGGATCGAACCTGAGATCCCTGGATTACCAGTCCAGCGTGCTACCACTGGGCTACAGATACGTCGGTTGCACTAATTTAATTGTCGGTATATATATAGATAGTATCAGGTTAGTGTCCAATAAATTTATTTTATATACACCAATAAATGTATACATTTATTTTATTGGACGCGTTTATTATCCTAGCCTCGGCAGAGTTGAGAAAAGAAATATTAGTAAAGATGTATCTTTATTAGGAAAGATTAACAGATACACAAGATCTCAATCATTGAAAATAGACGTCTATAGTATTATGGCGTCAAAATAAATTGTAACCAACATGGCCTCTCTGTAACTACGAACACGGAGGGGTGCTACTGTATGTACCTTGACCCTTTCAGCACTACATACCTCTAATTATGCTTACAAATAGTGTCTCATCAGGATCTGCACTTTTTGCCAATATTATTACTATTTTTAGACAAAAGTTACCCATTTTGATAAATGAACTGGTCCAAATGTAATTTACTTATTAATTTATTGTTCAAAATAATTATATCATGCACACCACTCCATGTCAGTTACTTGATGTTGAGTGGGTTAAGAACAAAACAATCAAATTATCATAAGGAGGTGATTATATAACCGGTGCATCATGACATTCACATTAAGTGCTAACTACTTCGACTATAATTTGGTCCTCTAAGTCACCAAGTGCAACTCCATCTGCACAGTGAACGATAATATATAACAATTAAAATCATAATTCATCAATTATGACTAGAATTTAGTCCTCTAAGTCACCAAGTGCAACTCCATCTGCACAGTGAACGATAATATATAACAATTAAAATCATAATTCATCAATTATGACTAGAATTTAGTCCTCTAAGTCACCAAGTGCAACTCCATCGGCACAGTGAACGATAATATATAACAATTAAAATCATAATTCATCAATTATGACTAGAATTTAGTCCTCTAAGTCACCAAGTGCAACTCTATCTGCACAGTGAACGATAATATATAACAATTAAAATCATAATTCATCAATTATGACTAGAATTTAGTCCTCTAAGTCACCAAGTGCAACTCTATCTGCACAGTGAACGATAATATATAACAATTAAAATCATAATTCATCAATATATCAATTAAGGATATAAATATACACGTGCATATGCTACGCAACTCGTATTAAGGATTTGTGTAACCCCTATGAATGTGGTGCAAACATTTTCAACTAGGGCTGATATGTTTGCATATCATGAGTGGGAGAGCAAGGAGAATTGGAGAAATGTGGAATTTGATGGATGTCAGCCCCGCGGGTCTGGGCGGACTCGGACTGACAACACGTCCTATTTGGACACACATCCCTATCAAACGATGATAATGAAAGAATATGCCAAGCGATACACAAATGCATAAATAAAATAACTTTAAATGAAGTACCATCCAATATATCAGCAAGCATTTCAGCATCACTAGTTGTTCCCTATAGTCATCCTGCAGTTCTATTCTTACGTCCCGATTGGTCTTAGCAGTCAACGTCCGATTAGCGCAGTGGTTAGCGCGCTCGCTTCTCACCAATGCGACCCGGGTTCGATCCTCGGACAGGGAAGTATGTGAGATGGTACGATGGTCGCCAGATCGGACAGGTGGGTTTTCTCCGGGTACTCCGGTTTCCTCCCACATGAATGACCACATATACGCTTTCATCCGAGCCAACGAGAGTGATTAATATAAGTTGTTAAAACTTGCTTCGCAATCGTTGTAAAATAAATAAATTATAAAAAACAAACTTCAGTTGAACATGAAATAACGTTTTGCTTGCGGTGATAAGCTGAATATTCTTCCATTTATATTCGTACACGTTTCTTAAAGTCCCCCAGACTGACCCTAATACAATTAACCGTCTTTCAGGTGGGACTTTAACCCGATGTCTCGTGTCGGCGCTGTAATCCAGGGATCGCAGGATCGATCCCCCGTCTGACCTTAATGAAATTAACAGTCTTTCAGATGGGACTTTAAACCGAGGTCTTGTGTCGGTGCTTTACACCGTACACGTAAAAGAACCAGATGAGACTCTGGAATGGGTCTCTGTCTGTATCATTGCACTATCCTCCAAAAATCTAAAATGACAAATCTCTTCAGGAAGGCGTCGCTCATATGGGCAAGTGGTAGCGACGATAATCATATGTGAAATATGTTATTATTACGAATAATATATGTTTAAGCCAATCATATGTTTAAACCAATCATATGTCAAAAATCAGAGCGACCACAAAAAGTGATTAGGAATGTTTTTACTTATTATTTAAGTTTATTTAAAGCGACATTACATCGCAAAAAGCAAATAAAATGCATTTTTCACGTATAAATGCAATGCTACTACAAATTCTTCCGAATATATTCGACTATTAACATTGAATCAATAAACAGTGTTTTTGAGGATTGAAAGTATGATTTCATATAACGGTCATCCATGCTCCTGAATTGACGTTTGTTTGTCATCGGAGTCAATACTAAACGCGAGATAATGTCGTTTAGAGATAATTTAACTAAGAATAGTCTACAAATATTTAGGCACAAATGTGAGATATAACGGTAAATATCTACCATAAATCGTGTTATTCAGGATACACTAGTTGTATTACGCATGTATGTTTACATTATTTTGTTATGTCAACAAACCGCGTATCCGACGTTTGTTTATTAGTTGAAATACTCAGTATTTGAGGCAAATATTTGGAAACAAATTTATACCATATAATAGGAAAATACATTCTGTAGAAATTTGTGTTTTCACTGATGTAGTGTCGCTTTAACGTCGCTACCGGTTGCCCATTAGAGCGATGGGCAGTTACCTAACAGCACCTTTCCTGGGCAGGCTCCAGCGGTTAACCAGTACTTGGGTGCACAAACCTCCGTAAGAAACTGCCAACATTTTCATATAAATGAGACACGGTCTGAGCGGGGCTCGAACACGTGACCATCAGTGACGATAGTTTACAGTGGTATACAAGTCAGTGACCTTAACCACTCGACCACGGAGACGAACTGATAGAGAATGGAGTTCGATGAAATAAATGTACACACTCGTCCATTACAATCGTGTTATAAAAACGTCACATCATCACTAGAAATCTATTATAACCGTCCCTCCAAGCAATATTCCTTTCTGTTTGGTCATCAACGTGTCATAGCCAACTTACAGCTACCATCTCAAGGAATGATTAAACCTCAGTGTGTATTTCGTTTATTAATTATTTATGGATATGTACCATAAAACGGTTGGCATAACCTTTGTCAGTTTCGGTCATTTTGTATGACAGTTTGTAGATACTCCACCAGTAACCGGCAGTCGGGACCTGGGAGTTGTTTGTAGATATCTGTAGATACTCCACCAGTAACCGGCAGTCGGGACCTGGGAGTTGTTTGTAGATATCTGTAGATACTCCACAAGTAACCGGCGCTCGGGAACTGGGAGTTGTTTGTAGATATCTGTAGATACTCCACAAGTAACCGGCGCTCGGGAACTGGGAGTTGTTTGTAGATATTTGTAGATACTCCACAAGTAACCGACCGGCGCTCGGGAACTGGGAGTTGTTTGTAGATATTTGTAGACACTCCATCAGAAACCGGCGCTCGGGAACTGGGATATGCTATACTGCCTACTCTAATGTTTAACATATGCATGTGTATAATGGATTAAGCAATATAAACGAAACTGTCCTGGATTACGAATAGCCTGATGACGGTAAGTTGTCACTAAACGTATAAGGTTCCAAATTATATAAAAATATATATATATTTTTTCCATAAACAAATTTGAAAATTAACCATTCGGTTAATATAGATTTAGGTTAATATACTATTATATCTCCATACAAACGACAGCCATTTAGCTATCATGCAGTGGATAAGTAGTCGCCATATCTATCCCACCTCCATAGATATTACTGGGACTACATAGAGATTTAGGTTAATATACTATTATATCTCCGTACAAACGACAGCCATTTAGCTATCATGCAGTAGATAAGTAGTCGCCATATCTATCCCACCTCCATAGATATTACTGGGAGTACATAGATATTTAGGTTAATATACTATTATATCTCCATACAAACGACAGCAATTTAGCTACCATGCAGTGGATAAGTAGTCGCCATAATTATCTATCCCACCTCCATAGATATTACTGGGACTACATGAGATTCTGGGCTTTTATGGTTTGGCTATTACAGTGCCAATGTATGTCGTATTGGTAATGGCGTCAAGAGGTGTTTTTATGAGGGAAAGGGTTAATGTATGTCGTATTGGTAATGGCGTCAAGAGGTGCTTCTATGAGGGAAAGGGTCAATGTATGTCGTATTGGTAATGGCGTAAAGAGGTGCTTGTATGGGGGAAAGGGTCAATGTATGTCGTATTGGTAATGGCGTAAAGAGGTACTTCTATGAGGGAAATGGTCAATGTATGTCGTATTGGTAATGGCGTCAAGAGGTGCTTCTATGAGGCAAAGGGTTAACTTAGTAATACTATAGTTTATTTAATGTTTATACAACTGAATAATGAAAACGTCAATAAAGCATTGCTGGTATCAATTGTCCAATGGTAACGTACATAGCTTTAATATTATTGGTCCAGTTGTAAACTCACATATTAAATTCCACGTTGTCTCTTCTGTCTCCATCGTACCCATGAATTCCAACAGGAATGAGGTCTCGATAATAATCGATAATCGATCATATTAGTTGATTGATTGATACTACAACCTGTTTCGCAATCGAGCCAAATGTGTATAAACTAATTACCAAACGATTAGTAACAAGGGAAGTGTGCATGTATCAGTAACACTTTAGAACTTTACTATGTGCATGTGCACGGAGTGATCTGCTGACTTGAAAGTAAACTACACCCAGTATACGGTTTCTGTGTAGGTTAATGAAGTAGGTGTCAATTACAGCTAACCTCATTTGCAGCAACAACATGATTATATAGATAAGTATCTGGAACACGTGATTTTTGCCGTGTTTTCCAAAGTCATGTATGTGAGAGTAGTGTCTTCTTACCATCCACGTGTATATATTTCCCGTATTGGAGGTAATAAAGGTATAAACATATTAGACAAAGACTATTATATAGCAACTAATTATCGGTTAGCGTGTTACCACTGGACTACACTGGACTACACTGGACTACCAATACATGTACATTGTTTATATACTAGAGGACATAGAAAACGCACACTTCGGATAAGTGTGTTTTTACATGAAAAATAATAACTATATAAATACATAGTTTTAAACATTTTGGAATATTTTTATTTGTTCAGTTTGTGTTTTGTAATAAAGATGTGATATATCTTTGATGGAATCCTTCGTATTTCATTTTCATGTAATAATAATCATATACTGTAGGTATGCGTTTTCTATGTCCTCTAGTATATAATGTAGGTGTGCGTTTTCTATGTCCTATAGTATATAATGTATGTGTGCGTTTTCTATGTCCTCTAGTACATAATGTAGGTGTGCGTTTTCTATGTCCTCTAGTATATAATGTAGGTGTGCGTTTTCTATGTCCTCTAGTATATAATGTAGGTGTGCGTTTTCTATGTCCTCTAGTATATAATGTAGGTGTGCGTTTTCTATATCCTCTAGTATATAATGTAGGTATGAGTTTTCTATGTCCTCTAGTATACAAAGCCACATATTTCTCGTATCAAAATTGTTTCCTAAAGGAGTTCTAAAACCATTACTGTTAAGACAACTATCCAACATACCAGCAGATCTAAATATAGTTTCTGAAATACCAACATTATTTATTTTGTTTATGTTCAATTAATGTCTCTGTATTGTTCAAGTCAGACGTCCTTGTTTCCATACATCTGAGTAGGAGTGTGACGCTTGAATGTGCAAATGTCAAAGATATTCACAATATCTCCTTCCGACTGGTTTGTTCCTAACAGTCTCTTGGTTCCCGAGAACATTTCCGCCGTTTCCAATCTTCCGATATATCTGTTGTCCCATGAATGAAGGTTGCAAACGCTTCGATGCAATCAACATTCCAATGATGTGCCAAGCCAATAATGATCTCTTTGAAGCCACTAACAGGAGTATCACCACGTTGGTTGATATTACAAAGAGTAACGTTTATTTCACTGTTCTGTTTCTTGATGGTTTGTAGTAAGCTGTTGTATCATACTTCGAAGTATTCTATGTCACAATTACCGTTATTAGAAGAATCATTGCCCCCAATATAGGTGACGACATGACTGAATGTGTTCAGGTCGAACATTTGAATGTTTTCAGTGAACCTATAGTGGGTCCACTATAGGACTGCTTACATGAACATATTGATGTAGTCCTCTAGGATATACGCAATTTGTAATCTAATCATAAATGCACAGGTTACTATGATCAATTTTAGACGTTTGTTCTGTCTCGCGTGAATGTGAATGTTGTTTATATTTCAAGATATGCGAATCTACATTCAGTGGTGCAGCACTCTGTTGTTGTGAAGTTTGGAGGTTTGGCACGTGTGCAGCACTCTGTTGTTGTGAAGTTTGGAGGTTTGGCACGTGTGCAGCACTCTGTTATTATGAAGTTTGGAGATTTGGCACGTGTGCAGCACTCTGGTGTTGTGAAATTCGGAGATTTGGCACGTGTGCAGCACTCTGTTGTTGTGAAGTTTGGAGATTTGGCACGTGTGCAGCACTCTGTTGTTGTGAAGTTTGGAGATTTGGCACGTGTGCAGCACTCTGTTGTTGTGAAGTTTGGAGTTTTGGCACGTGTGCAGCACTCTGTTGTTGTGAAGTTTGGAGTTTTGACACGTGTGCAGCACTCTGTTGTTGTGAAGTTTGGAGATGTGGCACGTGTGCAGCACTCTGTTGTTGTGAAGTTTGGAGATTTGGCACGTGTGCAGCACTCTGTTGTTGTGAAGTTTGGAGATGTGGCACGTGTGCAGCACTCTGTTGTTGTGAAGTTTGGAGGTTTGGCACGTGTGCAGCACTCTGTTGTTGTGAAGTTTGGAGATTTGGCACGTGTGCAGCACTCTGTTGTTGTGAAGTTTGGAGTTTTGGCACGTGTGCAGCACTCTGTTGTTGTGAAGTTTGGAGTTTTGACACGTGTGCAGCACTCTGTTGTTGTGAAGTTTGGAGATGTGGCACGTGTGCAGCACTCTGTTGTTGTGAAGTTTGGAGGTTTGGCACGTGTGCAGCACTCTGTTGTTGTGAAGTTTGGAGATTTGGCACGTGTGCAGCACTCTGTTGTTGTGAAGTTTGGAGGTTTGGTACGTGTGCAGCACTCTGTTGTTGTGAAGTTTGGAGATTTGGCACGTGTGCAGCACTCTGTTGTTGTGAGGTTTGGAGATTTGGCACGTGTGCAGCACTCTGTTGTTGTGAAGTTTGGAGATTTGGCACGTGTGCAGCACTCTGCTGTTGTGATGTTTGGAGTTTTGGCACGTGTGCAGCACTCTGCTGTTGTGAAGTTTGGAGTTTTGGCACGTGTGCAGCACTCTGTTGTTGTGAAGTTTGGAGTTTTGGCACGTGTGCAGCACTCTGCTGTTGTGATGTTTGGAGTTTTGGCACGTGTGCAGCACTCTGCTGTTGTGAAGTTTGGAGTTTTGGCACGTGTGCAGCACTCTGTTGTTGTGAAGTTTGGAGTTTTGGCACGTTACTAACAGAGTTTCGAGGCATTGGATTGTTATTTTGCCTAACTGATCGATGTGAACTGCCAGATAACCTAGAGTATTATATGCACAGTGTGTGTACATGTACCACTTGTTTTACTAGCCGTCTAGTTATGTTGGAGACATTGTTCAATAAGTGGCTTACAATTTACTGTCAGAGGGTGCTTTCGCACTTGCGTACTGAAACCTATTTCCGTAACTTTGTCATCTGAACTTCCAAAGCAACTATTACTGAAATAAGTATTTCTATTTGACTATCATTTCATACGGATCTATAGTCCAGTGGTAACATGCTGGACTGGTAATCCATGGATCGCAGGTTCGATCCCCCGTCTGACACTAATAAAATTAACAGTCTTTCAGATGGGACGTTAAACCGAGGTCTCGTGTCGGTGCTGTACACCGTGCACGTAAAAGAACCAGAGGAGACTCTGGAATGGGTTTCTGTCTGTATCATTGCACTATCCGCCAAACATCTAAAATGACTAATCTCTACATGGGGCATCGTTCATATGGGCTACCGGTAGCGACGATAAATAAACGTAAGACACACACTATCATTTCTGGGAATAAGCGGTGTGCTCGTTTCCTGTGGTATATCATCTACTGAGATTGCATCACTAACAGTTTTAGACGCCGTTAACAGCATTTCCTGAATGAAGTCCTGCTGATACATCTTCAGATTCAGAGACGTTCGTGAATCGCCATTACGTGTGCCCTACTCAAGTTACATAAAAAGGTCCCACTGGTTCATCTATTGAAATATATTGAATTCCATATCGCTTACATGAGTACAGAACTGAAGGTTCTCAGCCATACTCCAAGATTAATCCAAAGTCAGATTTGGATTTCTTCAAATATGGGTCCTGACACGTAATAATTATACTGATGTACTTGAATGAACCGCATATATAGTTACCTCCCAATATACACTGTTCGATGCATCTGTACCAATTTTCCCAGGAGGTGTTCAAGATCACAAACAAATCTAACCAAGGGTGAATCAGAACGCACCGAGGGTGAATCAGAAAGTATCGAGGGTGAATCAGAACGCACCGATGGTGAATCAGATAGTACCGAGGGTGAATCAGAAAGTACCGAGAGTGAATCAGAAAGTACCGAGGGTGAATCAGAAAGTATCTAGGGTGAATCAGAAAGTATCTAGGGTGAATCAGAAAGTACCGAGGGTGAATCAAAAAGTACCGACGGTGAATAAGAAAGTACCGAGGGTGAATAAGAAAGTATCGAGGGTGAATCAGAAAGTACCAAGGGTGAATCAGAAAGAATCAGAAAGTATCGATGGTGAATCAGAAAGTACCGAGGGTGAATCAGAAAGTACCGAGGGTGAATCAGAAAGTACCGAGGGTGAATCAGAAAGTACCGAGGGTGAATCAGAAAGTATCGAGAGTGAATCAGAAAGTACCGAGGGTGAATCAGAAAGTATCGAGGGTGAATCAGAAAGTATCGAGGGTGAATCAGAAAGTATCGAGGGTGAATCAGAAAGTACCGAGGGTGAATCAGAAAGTATCTAGGGTGAATCAGAAAGTACCGAGGGTGAATCAGAAAGTACCGAGGGTGAATCAGAAAGTACCGAGGGTGAATAAGAAAGTACCGAGGGTGAATAAGAAAGTATCGAGGGTGAATCAGAAAGTACCAAGGGTGAATCAGAAAGAATCAGAAAGTATCGATGGTGAATCAGAAAGTACCGAGGGTGAATCAGAAAGTACCGAGGGTGAATCAGAAAGTATCGAGAGTGAATCAGAAAGTACCGAGGGTGAATCAGAAAGTATCGAGGGTGAATCAGAAAGTACCCAAACATAAAACGACACTCTAAGTAATTTCTATGAGGATATGATATGCAAAATTGACAGGTCAAATTAGTGTCCTCATTAAATGGAAACTTTATTATGAAAACGAGTAATAGCACTTATAAACAGGTCCACAGCTGTGTGACACAGGGGGCAATATTCATTCAGTATGACTGCAGTCACTAAGCATAGGTCGCACATTATTTCGAAGTCTGCTTCGATTCTAAATGATTTCCCACGAACGTTAATGATCAATTGACATCATTGGACCCCTGCATCTTATGATTAGCACCATGTATAGAGGATCAATGTGTTTTCTCAAGTTGAACGGGAAGCATACGCAACGTATTGAGATGTAATACGGACAAATTAATTACATACAAGCGGTTAACGTGTGCGAGTATTCACTTTGGTTTTCTCTCAGCGCATTTGAAAAGTTGCGGCAAACGTAAGCGGACGTTATTTTACTGTTACTAATTTGTGTTGATAAAAACGTAATTTAGGATTAGAGGATTAGGCATTTGAGCTGTAATACGGACAAATTAATTACTTACAAGCTCATTGTGAGTATTCAGTTTCGTTTTCTCTCAGCGCATTTGAAAAGTTGCGGCAAACGTAAGCAGGCGTTATTTTAATGTTAATAATTTGTGCGGATAAAAACACGTGATTTCGGATCAGCAAAAATGGAGCATTATAAACTGACTGTTCTATTCGGATCATTAAAAATGTGCAATGTGTTTCATTCCATAAGTCTAAATATCAAAAATAGTTTGTGGTGTCATGTCGCTTTAACTTGATATGTTAAACTGATCGGTTCCAAAACTTACAGCACACACAGGACACCAAGTTCTCGAATATATTAGGCTATAAACATTGTAAAATGTTTTATGCCAAATAAAATATTCGTATTCGAATACATGCTTCGTTGTCATATTTCAATCATTTACAGTCAAACCTGTGTTAGCGGTCACCTCTATTAAGCAGCCAACCTGTATTAAGCAGCCAGTTAGCATAATTCCCAATATGTTGTTTTATTGTTCATTTGACCTCTATTAAGCAGCCACCTGTGCTAAGCAGCCACTTTCTGTGATTCCCTTGGCTGGCTGCTGAAGACAGGTTTGACTGTAAGTGTATACAACGTAGACATACGTCTCCAACAGATAGCCGTTCAGTAAAGTTCAGTGACAAGCAATACACGTGTTCACTACCGGATTCATTATAAACACGAAATAAATAGTTTACTACCTGCTCTCATGGTCATTAATCTGTGCATTCGTAACATATACAAATGGTATTGCTTTTTCCTCGATCATACATGTATGTACATAATATTTATACTTGACTATGTTTATTCAAAGAAATAAATATTGCTTAAACTAAAATGATATCAATCACCTATTTAGAGTTCTTTTGTCTACATACATGTCAGGAAAATATATGCAGCAAATTTTGGCAGCATATCAAAGTATCAACATATTAAAAAAATGTATGTTCATGTGTTACTATTTCTGTTGCCATGGCAACCATAGTACTAATCTGATTAGCAAATCAAGGTATTGTGCAGACAATCGTAATTGTCTTGTACCTCTGTTCAAAGCTTGATGAAGATATGTTACATATTTTTGAGTTTATCAAAGGGTCCACATACAATCTACTCTTGCCACTATACCGTCTCGCAGACAAAACAGAATTGCATGCATAATAACCTACCAACTACTTACATTCCGACCTATAGATGTGTACATTGGATACAGCAACCTCGTTTTGAGGACTAGCAAATAGACATGTAAACCGAGTTGATAGACCCCCTTTCTGAGAATTAACACAATATCACACAAGACGCTATAGACGTGTGTACCAAATATAGCGTCATCGTGCTGTGGAATA
This sequence comes from Archivesica marissinica, assembly GCA_014843695.1. Lineage (NCBI taxonomy): Eukaryota > Metazoa > Mollusca > Bivalvia > Venerida > Vesicomyidae > Archivesica > Archivesica marissinica. The sequence goes on along the minus strand of CM026395.1, from coordinate 17,847,118 downwards.
GAACAAGGTCACACAAGACGTATGTACCGAATATAGCGTCCTCGTGCTGTGGGATAGAACAAGGTCACACAAGACGCAATAGACGTATGTACCGAATACAGCGCCATCGTGCTGTGGACTAGAACAAGGTCAGACAATACGTAATAGACGTATGTACCGAATACAGCGCCATCGTGCTGTGGACTAGAACAAGGTCACACAAGACGCAATAGACGTATGTACCGAATACAGCGCCATCGTGCTGTGGACATGAACAAGGTCAGACAATACGTAATAGACGTATGTACCGAATACAGCGCCATCGTGCTGTGGACTAGAACAAGGTCACACAAGACGCAATAGACGTATGTACCGAATACAGCGCCATCGTGCTGTGGACATGAACAAGGTCACACAAGACGCAATAGACGTATGTACCGAATACAGCGCCATCGTGCTGTGGACTAGAACAAGGTCACACAAGACGCAATAGACGTATGTACCGAATACAGCGCCATCGTGCTGTGGACTAGAACAAGGTCACACAATACGCAATAGACGTATGTACCGAATATAGCGCCATCGTGCTGTGGACTAGAACAAGGTCAGACAATACGTAATATACGTATGCACCGAATACAGCTTCATCGTGATGTGGACATAAACAAGGTCAGACAAGACGCAATAGATTTCGAATATTAGTACAACCCGTTAGTTAGTCATCAGTGCGTGCGAAATAGCATTCAAAAACCCGCTAACTTTAGACGAAAAGGGAAACTATCGCTTATAACAATCAAAATAATAACTAGTGAAATAAGGGATACGTATCGAAAACACTCGAGAATATGTTGGAAGAACCGCTGCACTTAACGATAATATGTTATATCACGCGCGCCATCTAATTAGATCACTTGAGTCTAATAATGTACATCAGTGAGCATGCCAATGAACATATACAGTGTACGTTTTTGCAGCAGCACGTTGTCGAACTATCACACAGTAGCACGCTGCTGAACTGTCACGCAGTAGCACGCTGCTGAACTGTCACGCAGTAGCACGCTGCTGAACTATCACATGGTGTGTGATAGCTGAACTATACCTGATCAGTATCATATTGTGCAATAGCTGGACTGTCACGCAGTAGCATGATGTGTAATAGCTGGACTGTCACGCAGTAGCATGATGTGTAATAGCTGGACTGTCACGCAATATCATGATGTGTAATAGCTGGACTGTCACGCAATATCATGATGTGTAATAGCTGGACTGTCACGCAGTAGCATGATGTGTAATACCTGAACTGTCACGCAGTATCATGATGTGTAATAGCTGGACTGTCACGCAGTAGCATGATGTGTAATACCTGAACTGTCACGCAATATCATGATGTGTAATAGCTGGACTGTCACGCAGTAGCATGATGTGTAATACCTGAACTGTCACGCAATATCATGATGCGTAATAGCTGGACTGTCACGCAATATCATGATGTGTAATAGCTGGACTGTCACGCAGTATCATGATGTGTAATAGCTGGACTGTCACGCAGTAGCATGATGTGTAATAGCTGGACTGTCACGCAGTAGCATGATGTGTAATAGCTGGACTGTCACGCAGTATCATGATGTGTAATAACTGGACTGTCACGCAGTAGCATGATGTGTAATAGCTGGACTGTCACGCAGTATCATGATTTGTAATAGCTGGACTGTCACGCAATATCATGATGTGTAATAGCTGGACTGTCACGCAATATCATGATGTGTAATAGTTGGACTGTCACGCAGTATCATGATGTGTAATAGCTGGACTGTCACGCAGTAGCATGGTGTGTAATAGCTGGACTGTCACGCAGTAGCATGATGTGTAATAGCTGGACTGTCACGCAGTAACATGGTTTGTAATAGTTGAACTGTCACGCAGTATCATGATGGCATCTAAGAACAGGTGGCTTCTTAATAGAGGTCAAATATATAACAAAGTACAATATTGGGAATCTGAAAACTGGCTGCTTAATGCAGGTTGACTGCTTAATAAAGGTGACCAATAAAACAGGTTTGACTGTATAATGAGAGACAGTGGTCAGTTACTGCCTCCCCCTCCCTGACTCCCCCCTCCCATCAATACTATTTAAGGAGGATGGGTCTTTTTAATTGGTTTTTTAACAGACGAATATGTAGTCCAGTGGTAACACTCTGGACTGGTAATCCAGGGATCGCAGGTTCGATCCTCGTCTGACCCTAATAAAATGAACAGTCTTTCAGATGGGACATTAATCCGAGGTCTCGTGTCAGTGCTGTACACCATGCACGTAAAAGAACCAGAGGAGATTCTGGAATGGGTATCTGTCTGTATCATTGCACTATCCTCCAACAATCTAAAATGACTAATCTCTTCAGGAGGCGTCGCTCATATGGGCAGCCGGTAGCGACGATAAATAAACGTAAACACACACATTAATTGTTTCCTCTGTTTTCCTTTGCACCACATGCTATCAATTTTCGCTCGTTTTCTCATCTTATAAGGATTAAAGTATTAAATATCGATATATATCCTACAGTATATCCAATAGATACGTTACTGTAAAAATTGTTATCAGCTCATTATTTTAATAAAATCACATGTATCATACTGCAACATCTGTTTATGCAACGACAGGAAAACTAAAAGAACCAATATATTTCGGGATAAATTGGACCTTATCAGCTAAGGGAGGTAATAGGAAATCCCGCATTGTCGCTCATTGTGAGTGACAGTCTAACACATGTATGTATATAAATCATACAGATAAGCCACGATATACTCGATCTATCAACACTACCTAGCTTTGTGTACATTTTATGCTCCATTTGTGACCTTTCGAAGCTTCAATGGATTGGTTTATGCTTGTCCGAGTCTCTGTTTGTATCGATGCACCACTGGCTTGGTGTATGCTTGTCCAAGTCTCTGTTTGTATCGATGCACCACTGGCTTGGTTTATGCTTGTCCGAGTCTCTGTTCGTATCGATGCAATACTGGCTTGGTTTATGCTTGTCCGAGAATATGTTCGTATCGATGCATCCCTGGCTTGGTTTATGCTTGTCCGAGTCTCTGTTCGTATCGATGCAATACTGGCTTGGTTTATGCTTGTCCGAGAATATGTTCGTATCGATGCCCCACTGGCTTGGTTTATGCTTGTCCAAATCGTGTGTCGTATCGATGCATCACTGGCTTGGTTTACGTTTGTCCAAATCTTGTGTCGTATCGATGCATCACTGGCTTGGTTTACGTTTGTCCAAATCTTGTGTCGTATCGATGCATCCCTGGCTTGGTTTACGTTTGTCCAAATCTTGTGTCGTATCGATGCATCCCTGGATTGGTTTACGTTTGTCCAAATCTTGTTTCGTATCGATGCATCCCTGGCTAGGTTTACGTTTGTCCAAATCTTGTGTCGTATCGATGCATCCCTGGATTGGTTTACGTTTGTTTGAGTCTGTGTTCGAATCGAATATAATAGGAATTTAAACTTGATTTAAAATCACAGAATTTTAACCCAATTAGTTTTGTTGTTAGGTAGCTCAGGTGTGTTATTAGTGCATACATATTTTATTCATTGATATTAATCCTGTATTAAGTATGCAATGTGTTAATTAATCCGTTTCTCCTCTCTCTTCAGAAATTACAGTATACATCATGACGTAACTCCACTTGCTGTTAAACAACTTCCGGTCATGAATTCCACACCATTTGCGATCACAGGCACGTCTGTTGATGTTGCTGAACCAACAACAACGACGGTGCTGCCAAACACAACGACGTTGAGCGAAGATGCCATATTTCAGATTCTCGTGCAATACAACGATGAGAAGGCCACGTTATACATCCCTGTTATTGTTTATATGATCATTCTAACGGTAGTCGGAACAACCGGAAACATATTGGTATGTTGCGTGTACTGTTGCAAACCGACAAAAACGTCTTCGCATTTTTTCATAATGGCGCTTGCCGTCCTTGACCTTTTGACGTGTGTAATCGGAATGCCTACGGAGATTACCGATCTTAGATTTCCGTACATGTTCTATGCTTCCGCTGCTTGCAAACTGTTGCGCTTTGTGGAATCTGTTACGACAATCGGATCTTCCACGATTTTGATTTCTGTAGCAGTGGACAGGTACTTACGAATCTGCAAGCTCGGTAGAATGATCTCTGTACAAGACTCAAAACGGATCTGTGTATTTGCCATGTTTGTTGGTGTGGCTCTTTCGTGGCCAGCGTGTTTTATTTTCGGCAAAGCAACGGAAGAGCTGGAACCAGGTATATGGGGAGTGGACTGTTCCACGCAAGACTCCATGCACGGGACGATTTACCCGCCAATTTACTATGGTTTTCTTGGGATTCTGTTCATTTGTTGCCTCGTGTTTTTCTCAATTATATACATAAACATCGGACTACAAATATGGCGACAGAAAAGGGCAAAGATTGGTGAAAAATCGAACAGGGACTCAGCAGTGTCGACAAAATCGGGACGAACATTTAGCAACAGCTCAACACGCGACACGACCGATGCTGCAGAAGAGGCCAAAGTAGAGCATCACGCGGATAATGGATCCGACCCAATCAGCACAGACATGTCGTCTGAACAGATGAACGAATCATATTTAAAGAAAAAATGCATTAAAGACAAAAAAGCTAGAAAGTGTTCATGCATTTCATCCGGAAGTATGAAATCCAACACGCCTAAAAAACGTAAAATCAAAGTCACTCGGACAACTGTTGTTTTGTTCGCTGTGACGGTAGCCTACGTCATCAGTTATTTGCCGTTTCTGATTCTAATGGTTATTAGAAGCGTCAAAAAGGACTTCGAAGACAATCTTACTCCCATGCAGGAAGTATTGTTCAAATTTTGCGTGAAATCCTATTTCATAAATAATGCGATCAATCCGATTATCTACAGTTTCTTTAATATCAATTTCCGGAAAGACGCAAAGAAAATGATTATACGGATATTTGGCTCGTGCTGTTGCTGCAGACGACATAATGACGACTGACTATATGACAGGGGACTAGACTTGGTAAAGAAATATAAACATGTGTCATTCAATGAATCAGTGGATTTGTGCTAAGGCCAAACAAATACCCGTGTTTAATGTTTCATGCAAAAACAACAGGTCGATCGGTCGGTAGGGAATTTTTACCATACTCTTGGGCACAGAAAATTATGAAAAACGAAATTTTTAATTTTGATTTTTTTAAAATTTCATAAATAATGTAATGCAGGGCCGGGTGCAAAAAAACGGGTCGGGGACTAGACTTGATGAAGAAATATGAACATGTGTCATTCAATGAATCAGTGGATTTGTGCTAAGGCCAAACAAATACCTGTTTAATGTATCATGCAAAAACAATAGGTCGGTCGGCATGGCATTTTTACCATACTCAGCACAGAAAAATATGAAAAACGAAATTTTGAATTTTGATTTTTTTTTAAATTTCATAAATAATCCAGGGTCGGGGGGGGGGGGTAAAAATGAATCCTGAAATGTACTCCAATCACTAACTCCGTAAACTCAAGATGGCATTCCAATATATTAAAAGTTGAATGTGTTCAGGCTGTTCGAGTGATGTTCGTAGAGTGGTGAAAGTAGTTGTCAATTATATGAAGGAGATAAATTATGAGAACGTGTGCGCAATGCCAGATTAAAAGTGGGTGTCAAATACATGTATTTGCTCCTGTAGCTTTCAATGCAATCCACTTGTCTTGATAGTTGTATTGTATGGATGTTATATGTACAGTGGCTATATGTCATGTTTATCTTGATAAATAAAATATGTTTAAACCAGATACATGTATTTGCTCCTGTAGCTTTCAATGCAATCCACTTGTCTTGATAGTTGTATTGTATGGATGTTATATGTACAGATGTTATATGTCATGTTTATCTTGATAAATAAAATATGTTTAAACCAAATACATGTATATTAATACAATAATATATTGTCTATCAAAAATGTCGGTATACAGTCAAACATGTATCAGTGGTCACCTCTATTAAGCAGCCAACCTGCATTAAGCAGCCAGTTTTCAGATTCCCAATATGTTGTTTTATTATATACATTTAACCTCTATTAAGCAGCCACCTGTGCTAAGCAGCCACGTTCTGTGATTCCCTTGGCTGGCTGCTTAAGACAGGTGTGCCTGTATACACAGATGCCCGATTTGTCTCTCGGTTTCCAATGCATTCAATATCGGCATATATATTAATTGGTTTTATATATTAATTGGCAGATATATTATATCAAAATACAGTCATTAATAAATCAAAATGCATTAACTCACAGTGATAACTCGCCAATCTTACAAGGCCTGAACATATAATTGAAAACCTGAAAACTGTATTGTATAAACAAGGAATTCTGAAATTAGATTTACGACTGGCAATTATCCCAATGGCTTCATGACCCCGTGGTTTCAGGAGATGTTGATAAGTACAACGTGATGGTTTGAATGGCAATGCGTATGTGAATATAGTGATTAATATAAGTTGCTAAAACTTGCTTCGCAATCGTTGTACAATAAAGCTTAAAATATATATATCCTTACATGTATTCAGCGTATGTGGAAGTCGTGATAGCGCAGTGGTAGTGTGTTTACTGCTGGTGTGAGAGGCCCGGAGTTAGCGCCCATATTTAGCCTGCCGTTACGATTGTGCCCTTAGGCAAGGCATATACATTCTACATTGCCTCTTTTCTTGTCTCACCCTCATGTAATGGCGATGGATTCCACCAGAAATGAGGTATCGACAGTGATTAACATAATGTTGCAAAAACATATTTCGCAATCGAGCTTTAAATAAATGTGTATAAACTACAGGCATTGATAAAAACGAGCAGGACACAGACTAACATGTCCGCCTCCGTGGTCGAGCGGTTAAGGTCGCTATGGTCACGGGTTCGAGCCTCGGCCTCGAGATTATAAAACATTTCTCCTATCTCAAACTCAGTCTCAAGCTTCTGATTGGTTCAGCTGGCAGTAAAACTCAGAATCAACCAATCAAATCATTTGAGCTTGAGATCTGAGAAAAGTGTTTTAACCTCGGGCACAGGTGTCTCATTTATATGAAAAAGTTGGCAGTTTCTTACGGAGGTTGGTGCACCCAAGTACTGGTTAACCGCTGGAGCCTGCCCAGGAAAGGTGTTGTTAGGTAAACTGCCCGCCGGCGATATAGCCCACAATGGTGCTGATGCAGGCGTAAAACCCGAAATATAAAATAACACAGACTAACATACATGGTAACGATCACGTGCAATCCCTATCTGAAGTGTTCAAACACGTGATAGCATGTTGTAGCAATGTTCAATTATGTTACAGCGTATTTAAGTATAGGATATAAGCCGAAAACGATCCAATATGTAAAATATTGGACTGTGTGAGGCGCGTAGCGCCGAAGACAGTACCAATATGGATCCGTTTGAGGCTTATATCTTACTTAAAAGACACACTTATATAACAAGGCCCTATTAATTAAAACTGTTAATTTCGTACGGGTAGGCCTATGATTTAACATAATATTCTGGCCTTTTGACAGCAGTCCAATATTAATAATAATGGACTGCAAGTATAAAGGTATGACGTCACGGTGGTGTTTTATGTGCAATTATTACGTATATAGTTTAAGTATAACTGCTGTTACTATAATATTATTTATATCTTTGTCTAGGTTTTGTTTTATTTTTAAGAGAATAAATTCTATAAAATATGTAGTTGTTAATTTACTGTGATTCAAACCAAAACAAGGATGGTCATTGTGTGTTTTACGTTTATTTATCGTCGCTACCGGTTACCCATATGAGCGACGCCTTCCTATAGTCATTTTAGATTTTTGGAGGATAGTGCAATGATACAGACACAGATCCATTACAGAATCTCATCTGGTTCTTTTACGTGCAGGGTGTACAGCACCGACACGAGGCATCGGTTTAAAGTCCCATCTGAAAGACTGTTAATTTTATTAGGGTCAGACGGTGGATCGAACCTGCGATCCCTGGATTACCAGTCCAGCATGTTACAGCTGGACTACAGATCCGTCTGCATGTATGGACGGTCATACCGATGACGATGCATTTATAGTGTTTCAGTGATCAATGACATTAGATGACGATTGAGTTTATTTACCCTCGCCGCCGGCGAACCATAGTATGAGCGTATCAATGACATTTATCAATCATTGAAACGAATGTATTTGTGAACACTGGCCGAACTGTTAAGGTCGGTGACCTCAAATCATGTGTACCTCATCGCTATAGTTTCCAATCCCACTGGCGAGTTCGAATTTATCCAAGTGAGGAATCTAATCCGACAGTTTTGTGGAAGGTCGCTGATACAGACGGATCTGTAGTCCAGTGGTAACACGCTGGACTGGTAATCCAGGGATCGCAGGTTCGATCCCCGTCTGGCCCTAATAAAATTAACATTCTTTCAGATGGGACATTAAACCGAGGTCTCGTGTCGGTGCTATACACCGTGCACGTAAAACAACCACCGGAGACTCTGGAACGGGTCTCTGTCTGTATCATTGCACTATCCTCCAAAAATCTAAAATGACTAATCTCTTCAGGACGCGTCGCTCATATGGGCAACCGGTAGCGACGATAAATAAACGTAAAGCACACACACAGGTCGCTGATTCTACCCAGGCACGGTGGCCTTCCGTGCCTGAAATACTGCTCAGAGGGGCACCCGGTGTCTTCCTCCGCAAATAATAACAGCAGAGTCGCCGTATGCATGTCTAAGCTGTTTGTGCGACCAAACACCCCCAAAACAAACAAACAAATTTGTGATCCAGATTGAAGCGACATCAAGCGCTTTACTTTCAGGCCCCAAAGGGGATAACCTCATATATTTTCTCCGTCAATAACTAGTAGGGGTCGAGGAGCCATCCTATAGTTACTTTACACTTGTTTTCAATATATAAATAATATCTAATATTTAATATAATATATACATACAATCATTCCATGTAAACTACAATTCAGGGATCGCAGGTTCGATCCCCCGTCTGACCCTAATAAAATTAAGTCTTTCAGATTTGACTTTAAACCGAGGTCTCGTGTCGGTGCTGTACACGTGCACGTAAAAGAACCAGAGGAGACTCTGGAATGGGTCTCTGTCTGTTTCATTGCACACAAATCTAAAATGACTAATCTCTTCAGCAAACGTCGCTCATATGGGCAACCGGTAGCGACGATAAATAAACGTAAGACACACACACATGAATATACTTATATGTATTTGCAAAGAAATACATTAACAATATTTTAATTGAAAGTGTGTGCTGATTATGTTAATGTTGACTTTTGAACGTATATTTTCTGCATGAAAAGGGTGCTATACAAATCTGTTATAATAATTGTCCGGGAGATTATCACAAAACATACCAAGGAGACTGGCCTGGATTCCAGTCTGTCGAGTTTCCATTAAATTTACTTCTGGCAAAAAGACACTTGATATTATCAGAAACTCAATACGATCCAATTAATGGTCTCGGTGTTAAAATATATATATATGACTGACCAGGCAAACTATATCAACGCTTGTTCCCAGGCTACAAGAAGACCGACCATGCTACATCCATTGATAAAACTAAAGCAGGGATGCAGTGTGTGTTTTACGTTTATTTATCGTCGCTACCGGTTGCCCATATGAGCGACGCCTCCCGAAGAGATTAGTCATTTTAGATTGTTGGAGGATAGTGCAATGATACAGACAGAGACCAATTCCAGTCTCCTCTGGTTCTTTTACGTGCACAGTGTAAAACACCGACACGAGACCTCGGTTTAACGTCCCATCTGAAAGACTGTTAATTTTATTAGGGTCAGACGGGGGATCGAACCTGCAATCCCTGGATTACCAGTCCAGCGTGCTACCAGGGCTGTAGGTTACTCTATGAACAATATATAGAGTTGCCATGTTGTGCTGTAACATAATCCTGTAATGACGATTGCAAAAACACGGATGTCAATTTATTAATTTCTGTTTCGCACGAAATACCCATTCTTATGTTAAAATATTTTATTTCCCTTTAGGCATCTCGTTTCAAGGCATTCGTTATATAACAATACTGGATACGTGTAGTTTGTGCGTTGGTCGACAAACAACCAACTATACCCGTTTCTTCTCACGTGGCCGATTTTTATGGACATAATGAAGAAACTAAATTAAGGAAGTATTTCCAAAATAACCAATTAGTCATAACGTTCTTAATTCTCGCCTGGTATTCATAAAACGAAGTTAATATATAAGTATGTAGTATCATTTCGTAGCATACAGTAACTCGTCATTTATTAGAATTCAGCTTTGCGTTCACTTTTAACTTTTACCATTGTATACTGACACAAAAAAGAAACGGTGCACTTGTCTTAAAGGTAAAATTGATATCCTTTTACAAATAAATATAGGCAAATTTGGTATCCAAATGTGCGAAATATTGGGTAAATTAGTGCAATGTGCGAAGGATTATTTTCTACACTCAAGATAGTATAATCCATAATTCTAAAATGTGTACCGAAAAAGTAACGCTCAATATAAAAGTGCACATTTTTTTTTAATGGTGTCAGTATACTTACATTTAACAGTTTTGTTGGTTTTTACTTTAATTTATTTTCTTTATTTTGGCCATGACAATTTGAAGAATCAACTAAAGTCGCTCTTCTTCTTCAGTCGAAATGTACGATCTGTAAGATAGCTTTTTATCACATAACTTTGCTTGTATTCAGTGTAATACAACCATCACATATTTTCTTATATGTCCACACGTGTAATAACGCCTGGAATGATTCTGATTGGTCGCAGTATGACGTTGACAGCTTGCAATACACATTCGACATATACATGTTGTTTTAGTTCATGCTTTATTTGTTGAAAATCAAGATCAATAAAATGATAAATATGCATTAGTTATATAGGCTAAAAAATATACAGAATTTTTTTTTCAAATTTATTATTACCGTGTTAGTTAATGTTATAAAATGGATGTTACACTCGTGGTGATTACATACCATATTTTATGAAACTTGTCATGGCACTAAACGAAAGCATGTTTCAATGAGAGACATTTCTAATTTTCTATTGGTAGATAGTCCGATTTATTCCAAAATGTGAATAGGGCATTTTAGTTAGAATCCTTTGTTTTTACTGTTGTTCCCTAACCAGATGTTGCGGTATGATAAATGTGATTTTATCAAAACCATGTTAATTAACTGAGACCATTATTTTACAAATAAGTACCCTTTGCATATACTGTACGAGATAGGTCAAGATACAGTAATTTAATGCTCATAATAAGCGACAAAGGAATAAAATTGCTAGCATGTTGTGCAAAGGAACAACGATAACAACAGAGTAAAACACTTAATAGTACCTATCTACTTTTAGGGAGTATTCAGGGGCAGTAACTCACCGATGTCTCTCATTGCTTACCAACTGTAAGGACAGAATTGCTGTAACAATTAGTGCCACTATAATTAGTACAATGCCATGCATCTAGAAGCAGACGAAATCCAACATGGCTAACATGACACAGGCTGTCCGATTAGCTTCTCACCGATGCAAACCGGGTTCGATCCTCAGACCGGGAATGTGAGATGGTACAATGGTCGCAAGATCGGACAGGTGGATTTTCTCCGGGTACTCCAGTTTCCTCCCACACGAATAACCACATTTACGCTTTCATCAGAGCCAACGAAAGTGATTAATACAAATTGTTAAAGCTTGTTTCGCAATCATTGTAAAATAAATATAGTTTAAACTTAACATGCAATTTCTAGCTTTAACAGTTGCTAGTCAACGCATGCAAAAGACCAACTGTAAGAATCACAAAGTGACTTTTACTACCGTGCACTTGTGAACATGTGCTCTGTAGTTGCTGAAATAAACATGTGTCGACAAGTGTTAGCTTCACAATTTTGACCACTGTATCTATTCAACAGGTGCTGAACACGTGCTGGTCTATGCTTATCGCTTACGACATGCAACCTTATACTATTTGATGTTTCCGCATTAATTTATAGACGATTTCGATTGAATTGATACAGATGTTATATTGTTTCATCCGAAAATATGATCGACAAGAAATAAAACGCAAGTTTGCATGTGGAAGTGGTGATAGCGCTGTCGCTTCAGGTGCAAAATGCCCTGAGTTTGCGCCCAGCTGTAGCCACTACGATTGTGCCCTTAGACAAGGCATTTAAATTCCAGTGTTTCCTCTCTCGCGATGGGTTCCAAATCCCACATTGCCTCTTCTCTCTCCCTTGTGGCGGTGGATTCCATAAGGAATGAGGTCTCGAGAGTGATTAATATAAGTTGTAAGAACTTGTTTCGCAATTGTGCTAAAATAAATTTGTATAAAATAAATAAAATGGACAATGAATTTTATGTTATGTTATATTTCGGGTTTTACGCCTGCATCAGCACCATTTTTGGGCTATATCGCCGGCGGGCAGTTTACCTAACAACACCTTTCCTGCACAATGAATTTTACTTGGTACAAAGTTTATTTCACAACATATCATAAGACATCACAGACGGGGCATGAATAGCTGTCACAGGGGAACATTACTGGCTACGTGACAAAAACAACACCATTCACCCTAACTCTGCAGACACCAAGCAGGACAAGGCAATGATTGGTGGACGGGATAACGCAGGGTCTACCCGTATATACCGTAGTCACGATCAGGGTGAGATCTATGTTGGAGGTAAAATATGACAACCTGACACTATTGTGTACCTTGTAACATTAGCGATAAAATAAACTGGAAATGATTTCTTGTAAGTGTGTGTGTGCGTGCGTGCGTGGTCAGTTTAAATGTGTTCTGTTTACAAACTGGTCGCTTACAAACTGATCGTTTACAAACTGGTTGCTTACATAACAAACTGATCATTTACAAACTGGTCGTTTACAAACTGGTCATTTAAAAACTGGTCGTTTACAAACTGGTTGCTTACAAACTGATTGTTTACAAACTGGTCGTTTATATTACAAACTGATCATTTACAAACTGATCATTTACAAACTGGTCATTTACAAACTGGTCGTTTACAAACTGGTATTTACAAACTGGTTGCTTACAAACTGGTCATTTACAAACTGATCGTTTACAAACTGGTCGTTTACAAACTGATTAAAGAGAAGAGTACATGTACTAGAAAATACTTGGAAAATAATTGAGTTGCATCAACTTGCATGTAAAAGTTATATTTATATAAAGCATACTAAATGTAAGTACATTATGACGGTTTGGAAACCACAATATCACAAACATTAGAAGACGCCCCGCCGCCCACAAGAATGTCGGGATAAATGCAACTTGAGTTCCGATAATAATTATTAATTATCTAAATGCCATTTGAGATCTGATGAGTGATGATAATTATTAATTAAATAAATTGAGGGTAATTAACTAACTAAATGTCATTTGAGATTGAGGGTAATTAACTAACTAAATGTCATTTGAGATTGATGGTAATTAACTAACTAAATGCCATTTGAGATTGATGGTAATTAACTAACTAAATGCCATTTGAGATTGATGGTAATTAACTAACTAAATGCCATTTGAGATTGATGGTAATTAACTAACTAAATGCCATTTGAGATTGATGGTAATTAACTAACTAAATGCCATTTGAGATTGATGGTAATTAACTAACTAAATGCCATTTGAGATTGATGGTAATTAACTAACTAAATGCCATTTGAGATTGATGGTAATTAACTAACTAAATGCCATTTGAGATTGATGGTAATTAACTAACTAAATGCCATTTAAAGCAGCATTACATCGTATGAAATAAAATATATTTGAAAAATTCAAATTTTACCTATGGGTAGCAATGCTGTTACATATTCTAACATTATACTTTGTATGCTTATGTTCATTTGGTAAACAGTGTTTTTTTGTGCGATAAAACAAACTCGAAACCAAAAGTAGGACTTTCCGAGTCGATCGGTCACGCACTTGTTTACAACCGGAACGCATCGTCCGCACTTGTTTACATTCGGAATGCATCGTCCCCATTTGTCCCACGTTGTCTCTTTAGTTAAATTACTTGCGATGTTGATTCATATCTCTGTTAGCTAAGTCTTTTAGGGACATTTCTACATCCCCGCGATGGGTTCGACAGTAGAGGAAGATAGATAGTCTTTCATGTTCAAAATATATACGTTGTTTTCTACATCCTCTGTTGTTTCACGCATGCGCGCTGTGCGTGCTTACATTTCGTGTGTTGATAAACAAATTCGCGTATACGACGGTTTAAATTTATTGGAATGTTATCGTTTCTGAGCGACTATTTCGATTTTTGTAAACACACACACATTAGTATTTATAGTTTACCCAAAACATCCTTTATTACGATGTAATGCTGCTTTAAGATTGATGGTAATTAACTAACTAAATGTCATTTGAGATTGATGGTAATTAACTAACTAAATGTCATTTGAGATTGATGGTAATTAATTAACTAAATATCATTTGAGATCTCATTCTGATGATAATATTTAATTAACTAAATGCCTTTTGAGATCAGATGGTAACTATTAATTACCTATATGCCATTTGAGATCTGATAATTATTAATTAACTAAATGCAATGTGAGATCTATTAATAAATTTAGGCCAGGGTGTCTAAGATGCTCAAAACAGCAAAGTTGAATAGTGTTAAAGTGAAGGGTCCATCTAATAGTAACATGAGACAAGTAATTCATAACTCATAACCAGGGCACAAGCTTGCAACAAATCTAGCACCCAAATTTTTGGGAGAAGTGAGAATGCGCGCAATTACAATATTTGAATAGAAGTGCTTTACAATTGCCTGTGTATCTTTACTGGACAATATTTTGCCTGAAAACTGTAAAAAAAAAATATATAAATTGGTTTAAATGTTTTATTTTTTTAGGGAGAAGTGGTGGCCCCAGGTGGGCGAAGTCAGGGGCACAAGGGTGACTACCTCGCCCATGTCACCCTCTAGAATAAGCCCTGACTTCAACATAATTAGGTTTAAATTGATTACATAATAACATAAGCAATCATATTATCACGGCGGTTTTCATGCCATGTGATTTCGATATACAGTCAAACCTGTGTTAGCGGTCACCTCCATTTAGCAGCCAACCTGTATTCAGCAGCCACTTTCTAAATTCCCAATATGTTGTTTTACTACACATTTCACCTCTATTAAGCAGCCACCTGTGCTAAGCAGCCACTTTCTGTGATTCCCTTGGCTGGCTGCTTAAGACAGGTAAGGTTTCACTGTACAGTAGTTCATACTGTTGCTAATGAGCTGTCATCCTCGAAACGTCTTGTTACACTTAACAAATTTCAGCTCAGTTATTGACACATACTGCAAAATTTAATAATAGCCGTCATAAGGCGGGGACGTGATGGATGGCAGCTGCTTTAAACACTTGAGCTTCGGATCCTACAAAGACTGGATTTGTGCGGATATGGATTAGTATCATTTTGTTTATGATTAAAAAAGGGCCTTGATGCCAGAGGAGGTTCAATGCTTTAGATATGATGCAGAACACTAGACAAGTTATATGTTTATTGTCAAATGATTCACAGATTTGGTGATGTATATTATCTAAAAGTTGATAAATTAATGTGGTATTTGAATCTGCCCGTTAAAAATACTTGCTAAATGCGCTTCATGACCAGTCTGGATGAAATTAATGTGGTATTTGAATCTGCCCGTTAAAAATACTTGCTAAATGCGCTTCATGACCAGTCTGGATGAAATTAATGTGGTATTTGAATCTGCCCGTTAAAAATACTTGCTAAATGCGCTTCATGACCAGTCTGGATGAAATTAATGTGGTATTTGAATCTGCCCGTTAAAATACTTGCTAAATGCGCTTCATGACCAGTCTGGATGAAATTAATGTGGTATTTGAATCTGCCCGTTAAAAATACTTGCTAAATGCGCTTCATGACCAGTCTGGATGAAATTAATGTGGTATTTGAATCTGCCCGTTAAAAATACTTGCTAAACGCGCTTCATGACCAGTCTGGATGAAATTAATGTGGTATTTGAATCTGCCCGTTAAAAATACTTGCTAAACGCGCTTCATGACCAGTCTGGATGAAATTAATGTGGTATTTGAATCTGCCCGTTAAAAATACTTGCTAAACGCGCTTCATGACCAGTCTGGATGAAATTAATGTGGTATTTGAATCTGCCCGTTAAAAATACTTGCTAAACGCGCTTCATGACCAGTCTGGATGAAATTAATGTGGTATTTGAATCTGCCCGTTAAAAATACTTGCTAAACGCGCTTCATGACCAGTCTGGATGAAATTAATGTGGTATTTGAATCTGCCCGTTAAAAATACTTGCTAAATGCGCTTCATGACCAGTCTGGATGAAATTAATGTGGTATTTGAATCTGCCCGTTAAAAATACTTGCTAAACGCGCTTCATGACCAGTCTGGATGAAATTAATGTGGTATTTGAATCTGCCCGTTAAAAATACTTGCTAAACGCGCTTCATGACCAGTCTGGATGAAATTAATGTGGTATTTGAATCTGCCCGTTAAAAATACTTGCTAAACGCGCTTCATGACCAGTCTGGATGAAATTAATGTGGTATTTGAATCTGCCCGTTAAAAATACTTGCTAAACGCGCTTCATGACCAGTCTGGATGAAATTAATGTGGTATTTGAATCTGCCCGTTAAAAATACTTGCTAAACGCGCTTCATGACCAGTCTGGATGAAATTAATGTGGTATTTGAATCTGCCCGTTAAAAATACTTGCTAAATGCGCTTCATGACCAGTCTGGATGAAATTAATGTGGTATTTGAATCTGCCCGTTAAAAATACTTGCTAAATGCGCTTCATGACCAGTCTGGATGAAATTAATGTGGTATTTGAATCTGCCCGTTAAAAATACTTGCTAAATGCGCTTCATGACCAGTCTGGATGAAATTAATGTGGTATTTGAATCTGCCCGTTAAAAATACTTGCTAAATGCGCTTCATGACCAGTCTGGATGAAATTTGAAATCTAGATCGCCTTTTAACGGTACAAAACTGACGTGAACATCTATAATATTGTCTTTAGCACTGGATGTACTTTTTCTATTGTTGTAAAACAAATGCACGCCTTGTTTCGAGTAATAATCCCATGTGACCTTTTCTCCTGTTCTGATTGGCCGTCTTGGTCCAGTAGTGATCACATGACCATTTCCAAAGTCAAACTCGGCCCATATTGCAACACCATTGCATGGTTCATGGCTGAAATAGTCAACAAAATAATTCTGTGGAATAATGTAGTCAATTATGTTATATTTCGGTTTTTACGCCTGCATCAGCACCATTTCGGGCTATATCGCCGGAGAACAGTTTACCTAACAACACCTTTCCTGGGCAGGCTCCAGCAGTTAACAAGTACTTGGGTGCACCAACCTCCGTAAGAAACTGCCAACTTTTTCATATAAATGAGACACGGCCTGAGCGGGACTCGAACCCGTGACCATCAGTGATGATAGGTTACAGTGGTATACAAGTCAGCGACCATAACCACTCGACCACGGAGGCGGACCGTTTATAAGTCAAATCAATGAATGTATACAGTATCGACACAAAACCTAGCGTTATAGATATCATAACTGAAAGGAATAAGATCAACACAAAATATATGGACATGCAAAATTTAACTTGCAATACATAATCCACAGTATCCAGGGTCCATTCTAGGTAATAATTTTTGGGAGAAGTGAGAAAGGGCGCGATTGTATCCTTAAATTGGAAGTCGTGATAGCGTAGTGGATCCGCGTTCGCTTCAGGTGCGAAATGTCCGGAGTTTGAGGCCCGCTGGAGCCGTTACGATTGTGCCCTTAGGCAAGGCATTTAAATTCCATGTTGCCTCTTCTCTCTCCCTCGTGGCGATGAATTCCATCAGGAATGAGATCTTGAGAGTGTTTAATATAAGTTGTAAGAACTTGTTTTGCAATCCAGCTAAAATAAATTTGTAGAAACTAAACTATATTGTGTCATTTAATAAATGTCAACAAAATATGGCTAAAAGACACAATATGACCATTAAATAAAACATTTGAATATATGGAGTGCTTTATAATGGGCAAGTTCAGTTTACTGGAATATAAATACAAATGTAGTTATCATGAAGTGAGATGACTAACCTGTGGACCTCCAGACAAACACACGTCTCCACAGTTCCGGTCTCCTCAGTGGGTGCAGTGAAATCGACTTGCAACAGGCACCGCTGACTGCCGACTGCTGTACATGGGTACTCCCAGAGCGGGTGTGGCTCCACGGTCTCATCAACTTCATCAGAACTCATCTGTAATATACACCAGAATTAGTCCACCTCATCTGTAATATACACCAGAATTATCCCACCTCATCTGTAATATACACCAGAATTATTCCACCTCATCTGTAATATACACCAGAATTATCCCACCTCATCTGTAATATACACCAGAATTATCCACCTCATCTGTAATATACACTTGAATTATCCCACCTCATCTGTAATATACACCAGAATTATCCCACCTCATCTGTAATATACACCAGAATTATTCCACCTCATCTGTAATATACACTTGAATTATCCCACCTCATCTGTAATATACACCAGAATTATCCCACCTCATCTGTAATATACACCAGAATTATTCCACCTCATCTGTAATATACACTTGAATTATCCCACCTCATCTGTAATATACACCAGAATTATCCCACCTCATCTGTAATATACACCAGAATTATTCCACCTCATCTGTAATATACACTTGAATTATCCCACCTCATCTGTAATATACACCAGAATTATCCCACCTCATCTGTAATATACACCAGAATTATTCCACCTCATCTGTAATATACACTTGAATTATCCCACCTCATCTGTAATATACACCAGAATTATCCCACCTCATCTGTAATATACACCAGAATTATTCCACCTCATCTGTAATATACACTTGAATTATCCCACCTCATCTGTAATATACACCAAATTATCCCACCTCATCTGTAATATACACCAGAATAATTGTACCTCATCTGTAATATACACCATGTACACAAACATTATCCCAAACAAGTTTAAACAATAATAACAAATTACTCCTTACCTGTATAATCTGATCAAATTGCTTCAAACTGAAGCCCTCGCACATACCAACATCGGCACGGATCTTCCATAAATCTGAGTAATTCACAGCTACTCCATATATGATCATTTTCCCTGGTAAGATTGTGCACATGTCTGCGAGTCGATTGGCCAGCTGTTGTTTTAGGTACCAGAAGCACATATTATCCCACGGTAGAACAGATGTCTGGAAGACTGGTTCCCCAACCACTAGATCAATCTGAAATAAGACTGATTCCCATCACTAAATCAGTTTGAAATAAGACTGGTTGCCATCACTAGACCAGTCTAATATATGACTGGTTCTCATATCTAGATAAGTCTGAAATATGATTGGTTCCATAACTAGATCAGTTTGAAATAAGACTGGTTGCCATCATTAGATAAGTCTAATATATGACTGGTTCTCATATCTAGATCAGTCTGAAATATGACTGGTTGCCATCACTAGATCAGTCTAAAATACGACTGGTTCTCATATCTAGATAAGTCTGAAATATGACTGGTTGCCATTACTAGATCAGTCTAAAATACGA
This sequence comes from Archivesica marissinica, assembly GCA_014843695.1. Lineage (NCBI taxonomy): Eukaryota > Metazoa > Mollusca > Bivalvia > Venerida > Vesicomyidae > Archivesica > Archivesica marissinica. The sequence continues at coordinate 17,827,438 of CM026395.1, read as the reverse complement.
CTACATGCTATAGTACCTTGCCTGGTAAATCCACATCTTTGAGTTCATCTGGTCTCTTGTCGAAGAGCATTTACACAATAACTATATGCTAGTGTACCATGTCTGGTAAATCCTCACCTTTCAGTTCATCTGGTTTCTTGTCGAAGAGCATTTACACAATAACTATATGCTAGAGAACCTTGTCTGGTAAATCCTCATCTTTGAGTTCATCTGGTCTCTTTGTCGAAGAGCATTTACACAATAACTATATGCTAGAGTACCTTTCCTGGTAAATCCTAAATCCACATCTTTGAGTTCATCTGGTCTCTTGTCGAAGTGCATTTACACAATAACTACATGCTAGAGTACCTTGTCTGGTAAATCCTCAGCTTTTAGTTCATCTGGTCTCTTGTCTAATACAGTAACTTTATCTTGCAGTCTGTTGTGATTTATAAACTCCCTAACAATTCTATTGCACAGATGGTTTGTCTCTATGGTATATACGTGCTTGGCCCCGAGATGGCTCACAATTAGAGGCAATAAACTTCCATCACTTATACATAGACACGTGGTCTCTGGAGTAATTTTCTGAAATATATACTTATTTTTTAAAATGCTACTAACGCTCTGGAAAAGTCATTTTTATATATATTCTTGTTTTATATTCTTGGCCGTAACTACGTAACAATATTTAATCCTTAAATTAAGCAATGAATCGCGAGTAAATAGGTTCCATTGGGATATGAACTACATTGGGTGTGTTCAAAGTGGGTGGATGGCTTCCACAGTAACTTTTTGCGCAACACACCCAATGTAGTTCATACCCCAATGGAAACTATTAACACGTGATTCATTACTTATATTTACATTAATTATTCTTTTCAATGACACAAAGAAAAACACACTTTCCAATTAAAAGGTATTTAGTCCTAATGTGTAATTTACCGTGTGGCGGGGATCTGGCAATTAGACCATCCTTTGAACAGCGTAAACTGTAAGACACGCCTTTCCTCGCGACAAACGCTGCCTAACACTGCGAATGAGCATATGTCAGCTGCATATCATTAGTTGTGAACCCTCATACGAACATGTATACAAGCAGGGCACATAAATCTACATTCATCGAAGGAAATGCAATAGCAATCTCCCACGGCAACCATCAGCTGCTTCTTGGTTGTTATTCTTATGTTGTTGTTTTTTGATGGTGGAGGGATTAAGCCTTTCCGACATCATTTATTTTAACTCGATTGTGAAACAAGTTTTTACAACGTTTGATTAATCGCTCTCGAGACCTCATTCCTGATGGAATCCATCGCCATGAGGGAGAGAGAAGAGGCAACGTGGAATGTAAATATATGCTAATGACAACAAAAGTTCCAAATAATAAATATGGCCATGGTGGACTGTTTCGGATGGGACAACAAAACACAGTTTGCATGTATAAGTGCCTTACACAATGTAGGCAGGTAATAGAACCAGGGATGATTCTAGAATTGGCGCAGCATTGACATTCAAACAAAGAGAGATTGTTTGTTTGTTTTTTTGGGGCTTAAAGTCACAACAACAGCTTAGGTCATGTGCACCTCTCCAGTCGTTCTTGGTGGCGGAAGACCCTGGGTTTCCCTTAGATGTCAAATTCTAACAAGTAAGGAAGCGCTATACCGTTGGGTTACTGAAGGGCGATGGTTCTACCCAGGTGCCCATCCATGCAGGTTCGAATCCCACTGTGGTGTGGAATTCTTTCAAGTGGAAGCTTTCCAGTTGGCTTGCGGAAGGGCGATGGTTCTACCCAGGTGCCCATCCATGCAGGTTCGAATCCCACTGTGGTGTGGAATTCTTTCAAGTGGAAGCTTTCCAGCTGGCTTGCGGAAGGTTGCTGGTTCTACCCGGGTGCCCATCCCTGCCTGAATTACTGCCTACACACCCAGTCGTTCTTGGTGGCGGAAGATTCCGGGTTTCCCTTAGGTGTCAAATTCTAACAAGTAAGGAAGATGGTTCCACCCAGGTGCCCATCCCTGCCTGAATTACTGCCTACACACCCAGTCGTTCTTGGTGGCGGAAGATTCCGGGTTTCCCTTAGGTGTCAAATTCTAACAAGTAAGGAAGATGGTTCCACCCAGGTGCCCATCCCTGTCTGAATTACTGCCTACACCCCCAGTGGAATTCGAATCGACAGCGGTGAGGGGCAAGCAAGTTGAAATCAGCGACAATGATCACCTGGCCACGGAGGACCTGCCAAATCGAGAAATAAAACGTTTAAACTTTATTTATTTTACAACGATTGCGAAGCAAGTTCTAACAACTTATATTAATCACTGTCGTTGGATGAAAGCGTAAATGTGGTCATTCGTGTGGGAGGAAACCGGAGTACCCGGAGAAAACCACCTGTCCACTCTGAAAACCACTGTACCATCTCACATACTTCCCGGTCTGAGGATCGAACCCTGGTTGCATTGGTGAGAAGCGAGCGCGCTAACCACTGGGCTAATCGGACAGCCTACATAAAAACCACTGTACCATCTCACATACTTCCCGGTCCGAGGATCGAACCCGGGTTGCATTGGTGAGAAGCGAGCGCGCTAACCACTGCGCTAATCGGACAGCCTAGATAAAAACCACTGTACCATCTCACATACTTCCAGGTCTGAGGATCGAACCCTGGTTGCATTGGTGAGAAGCGAGCGCGCTAACCACTGCGCTAATCGGACAGCCTAGATAAATAAAAGCTCAGTAACAGAAAGTAGCTGAGTCATGGCACGATAAAATAAACATTTGATAGAAAGCTCAAACCTCTGTAAGTACATCGATATAGACCTTGTTTCTACCAGGATCACTCAACATGGCCATTCTTGACCTGCCGTACGATATGTGAGCACCACATCCACATATTGGTCTCTCCAACGGGCAATTGTCTTTCCTAGAAAACATATAAAACTCCATGAAACCAGTGCTAGACGTGTGGGAGGAAACCGGAGTACCCGGAGAAAACCCACCTGTCTGTCCGATCTGGCGACCATCGTGAGAAGCAATCGCGCTAACCACTGCACTAATCGGACAGTGGATTGAAGATACTGTCTAGAAAAAAAGCTAACCAATTTAGTAAACATAACAAATGATAACATCAAATAAACACACACAAACCGTATATCAATCTCTGTAATACAAATAACGTATACCTAATACCAGGGTTCATTCTAGGTCAGAATTTTTGGGAGAAGTGAGAAAGCTCGCGATCGCTTCCTTAAATGATGTTCTTTAATATACTTCTGCAAAATAGGGTTAAAATGCACAGTACAACCATTAAATACAACATTTGCATAGAAGGAGTCCTTTATAATGGGCCAGTGTATCTTACTAGACAAAATTTTGTTTGAAAATAGTAAAAACCAAAAAATAATTTTTTTTTAAGGGAGAAGTGCCCCAGAGGGCGAAGTCAGGGTCCCTAGGGCGACAATTTCGCCCACATCGCCCTCTAGAATGATCCCTGTAATACCTTGTTTGTTTTTGGGGTTTACAGTCGCATCATCAGCTTCGGTCATACGGCGACTCGCCAGCTATTATTGGTGGAGGACGACCCCGACTGCCCCTCCGCGCAGTATTTCGGGCATGGACGGGTACCCGGGTAGAACCACTGACCTTCTGCAAGCCAGCAGAATAGCTTCCTCACTTGAAAGAATTCAGCACCCCAGTGGGATTTGAACCTGCAGCGATGAAGGGCAAGTGATTTCAAGTCAATGACATTAACAACTCGGCCACCGGGATAAAATATCAAGCTAACTTCATTGGATTGAAGTTAGTTTTTAAACTTTATTTATTTTACAACGATTGCGACGCAAGTTTTAACAACTTATATTAATCACTCTCGTTGGCGCGGATGAAAGCGTATATGTGGTCATTCGTATGGGAGGAAACAGGAGTACCCAGAGAAAACCCACCTGTCTGTCCGATCTGGCGACAACGGTACCATCTCACATTCTTCCCGGTCCAAGGATCGAAACCGGGTTGCATTGGTGAGAAGCGAGCGAGCGCACTAACCACTGCGCTAATTGGACAGTGGATTGAAGATACTGTCTAGAAAACAAGCATATTCACACCATGTGACTAGGATGCATGTACAGTCAAACCTGTCTTAAGCAGCCAGCCAAGGGAGTCAGAGAAAGTGGCTGCTTAGCACAGGTGGCTGCTTAATAGAGATCAAATGTATAATAAAACAACTGATTTGGAATCTGGAAACTGGCTGCTTAATACAGGTTGGCTGCTTAATGGAGGTGACCTCTAGCACAGGTTTGACTGTATATAATAAATACCTTCCCACTCCCACCCACTAGTATAAAGTAGTTGACTTACACAGTATCCATGGCAACATCAAACCAGAGACTGTATTCATCATGTTTACTGGTCACCTTGACACTGTCTCCCACGGCAACCATCAGCTGACTGTATGGGTAATAGATCGCTTGCATCCAATGGTCACGCCACTGAGAATAAAACAGTTTCTTGGTTGTTATTCTTATGTTGTTTTTTTGGAGGGTGGAGGGGTTAAGCCTTTCCGACTCGATTGCGAAACAAGTTTTTACAACGTCAGATTAATCGCTCTCGAGACCTCATTCCTGATGGAATCCATCGCCACGAGGGAGAGAGAAGAGGCAACGTGGAATCCAAGTGCCTTGCCTAAGGGCACAATCGTAACGGTGCCAGCGGGGCTCAAACTCTGGACCTTTTGCAAACAGCTACAGCTGGGTGTGAACATCGGTACATAAAATCTAAATAAGCTACTAGCTTCCGATTTAATCCACCTGTTCTTGTATATTAATGTTACAACATGATGTAAATATTGATCAAATAAAATATGTTTAAACTAACTTCGGCCTGTCGCACCTGAAGCAAACGTGCTACCACTGCGTTATCACGACTTTGTGAATTCGACACCCTCAATGGGAATCGAACCTATATCGATGGTTGGCAAGTCATTAGAAGTCAACAACCGTAACCAATCGGCCACGGAACCCATCCCCCTCTAGTATTGGTGTACATGGTATCACGGCTTCCAATGGCAACTCTGGTGGAACAAGTCCCTAGATGTCAATTTAATGAAGAACACTGTCCAACACTGAACACCAACTGAGCTTTGATTGATCAAAACTGAATCATGTGATATTTTTGGTGGGAACTTATAAATAGAATTTTATCCATAAAAGGGAATAACTTGATATCTACAGATCTCTACAGACGGATCTGTAGTCCAGTGGTAACATGTTGGACTGGTAATCCAGGGATCGCAGGTTCGATCCCCCGTCTGACCCTAATAAAATTAACAGTCTTTCAGATGGGATGTTAAACCTAGGTCTCGTGTCGGTGCTTTACACCGTGCACGTAAACGAACCAGAGGAGACTCTGGAATGGGTCTCTGTCTGTATCATTGCACTATCCTCCAAAAATCTAAAATGACTAATCTCTTCAGGAGGCATCGCTCATATGGGCAACCGGTAGCGACGATAAATAAACGTAAAACACACACTCTACAGAGCTGTCCAAAAGTTCAGTCTGTTACACAATGTAATCTGGGTTATATAGTGATAACGTAGTGAATATACTGGATTTACTTTGTAACAAGAAAACATCAGCAATGGAAATATACATGAATGACAAATTTTGTTCAAGTATACTGGGTAGAACCACTGGCCTTCCTTATGTAACAATACACACATACACACTCACATATCAATAAGCTGCCAATAGGTGAGTGACAAGTGTACTTTATAGCTACCAGGTTGATTGCAAAACAAGTTCTTACTACAAGAATTATTCATCGCCATAAGCGAGATAGAAGAGGCAATGTGGATTTAAGTGACTTGTCTAATGACATCGCAACTGCGGTTTATGGCAGGTTCGAACTCACAACCTCGCAATCACGAGGTGACCGCTGTATCCAGTACACTATGGAGGCGGCAGAGAAATACACCAGTTTACGAGGTAAAGAATTGTTCTCTAACAGACCTGTAGGTAACCTCTGAATTGGGTAACATACTCTCATACAAAGATGGATAAACTGTTTGTAGTAGGGTTTCCACTATCAGTCGCAAAATCACAAAATTTTGTGAATTGGTGAAAATATTTGGCACAATTCTTTTTTTATATCATTTTTGTTTTTTGTCAAATACATGGCTTCAAATATTTATCTGTGAACTATATGGCTCTTAGTTGGATTCAAGTTTTTCAAATTGGCTCCAGTTTTTTCAATTGGCGACAGAAGTGGCGTAGACAAACATTCAGACAGCGGGAACCCTGACAAGTTTCACATACCTGCATGTTACCGGGAGTAGGATGGGCCCACCGTGGGGCACAACTGAGAAGGATTTCACTATCTGGGTCCATTTCCAGGTCCCACCACATGAAGACTGCGTCTACACATCCAGAGTTTCTCATTACACAATCAACAACGGACGTATTCTCGAGTGGAAGGCAAGTCTTACCGGTAAAATCAAATCTGAATAACAAAAAGAAGTTGAAACAAGTTGTCTACCCCTCCCGTTGTAAAGCACTCCTATTCAAATGTTGTATGTATATAGGTCATGTGGAAGGCAAGTCTTACAAAAATCAGTTGAAAAAGAAGTTGAAACAAGTTGTCTTCCCCTCCTGTTTCACATTAAAGTCCCATTTTAACAATATGCCTTTCTCTCCCGCTTTACATTAAAGTCCCATGAAACAAGTTCTCTTTCACTCCAGTTTTATATTAAAGTCCAATAAAAACAAGATCTCTTAAACTCCAGTTTTATATTAAAGTCCAATAAACAAGATGTCAACAAAACAGAATGATACATACAACTAGGTACAGATTCTTACTGCGAAGTTTCACAAGCATCCGACCTGGGGTGTAAAAGACCATGGTCCATTAGTTATGGAGAACTGGCTCCGGAAGGATGCACTGAAAACCCCAAATAAATCACCCTTGCCGAAATTCAGCCAGGGGGGAAAATGAAAAGTTTGTTTGAACACACAAGTTTCTACATAGAACAAGTCTATATGCCTGCACATTTAGAGCAGCAGGGGCACAGCCAAAATAAGAGTGATGTAAACTGTTGTACCTGAACACTTTCTGGGGCTCTGAGAGTACTGTAAACGTATCCATTGGCAACTGATCAAGTTGAAGGTCATGTAGAGCTGGTGCTCCTCCGCATCTGAAGATGCTATCAGGGGCAGTAACCCTGCTGCCAGTGACAACAATATCATCCAGCTGGTTCCATCTCTTCACAAGATCAGAGGTCACAAGCTGCACATACAGATTGGCAAACGAAGGAACCACTATGCAATCTTCCTGGAAGAAAAACACAGTCAAACCTGTGAAAAAGATCTCATAAATAAATAAAAAACACCTGCCTCTAACGATCAGCATTCTGATCTCCCATCAAGCAATTACCGATGCATTATAACATGTCAACAAGGATCACTTTTTGCCGTTCCCTTGGTTTGGGTTTGACTGTATCTTAGTTTACAATTGTCCAATGCCCGAGTGCAACAAAGCTGCTGATTGGTTGCCATAGACAATTCGTAGGTTACGTTATATAATTTTTTATTTTTTTTATCTATAAAATTCTTTAAGCCCATTTCAGTCTATCGATTCATTCTCTCATTTTATTAAATTTATACCAGCATTATATTAATTGTTCGTAGTTGTCCTTGTCTCATATGAATTTGTTTTATCGGTCAGATTTAAGATCTATTATCACCTTAACACATGTTGTTTTGTTTGCATATACTATGTTTTATCATTGTTATTATGTTTACATATCTGTGATATGTCATATGTTATTATGTAAAGCGCCCTTGAACGTGTATTTTTACATGAAAAGGGCGCTCAAGAAATCTGGTATAATAATAATAATAATAGACAACAGCCTCAATGTAAAAATGTCAGTGATTGGCAAGCTTTGGTGTGACTGTATCTTTGTTTACAATTGTCGAATGCCTCAGTGCAACAACGCTGCTGATTGGTTGCCATAGTCAAAAGCCTCAATGTAAAAATGTCAGTGATTGGTTGGCAAGTAACACAGTTTTAATAAAAACTTCTTTCTACAAGTATATCCACTACATAAATATTTTGCCTTATCCGGCATATACATGTATAAAAGTAAAAGTGTTTGTTTATTATAGTGTCACCACTATTTAAAGGGCCAGCCATTACTGACTTATGAGACACCTTTTATGGACATCAGTACTTCCTGAATCCTATCCTTGTGGGCCAGGCGCCTGGCTGATAGGCAATCGGTAACCATTATTTAACTAGCTGGCGGCTCACCAACCGGCCATATCAGAACCCCTGACGAGGTTCGAACCTTTGATCTCCCACTCCATAGGCGGACGCTTTAACCACTAGGCCATGGATATATATTTATTTAACACCCAAACCGTTAATTGAGCTGTAGTCAGTTTCTGATATCAACGCTCGGAAATCAGTTTAGCCGGAAATAAAAAAGTGAAAAATCAACCCTGGATTTTTTTAATCAGGGGTGTGCACTCAGGTACAAGCACAAACAGCTGGATAGCAAATAGGTCAAATGATTTAAGTTAACGACTCTTTACATTTGCTTCTATTGTTTGTACAAGGCAGGACATCTGGAGAAACTTAAGGTTATCCGATTAGCGCAGTGGTTAGCGCGCTCACTTCTCACCAATGCAACCTGGATTCGATCCTCAGACCGGGAAGTATGTAAGATGGTACAGTGATCGCCAGATCGGAAAGGTGGGTTTTCTCCGGGTACACCGGTTTCCTCCCACACGAATGACCACATTTACACTTTCATCCGCGCCAATGAGAGTGATTAATATAAGTTTTAAAGCTTGTTTCGCAATCGTTGTAAAATAAATAAAGTTTAGACTAAAGGTTATAGCGGCGTAAGTGTAGCTATCAGAGTATGCACCTCAAGAAGTTCTCTATGTGCGTGAGTAAAGGTCCCGATGGCCCCTTCTCCAATAAGTTCAGTGTCAAAGACTTCCGTTACCAATATGTTCGCTCTGTGAGGGAGGTCTTTTCCTGCAGGGAGAATAAACAACAACATGTAAAATGTGTTCATAAATTAATAGAAGCCATTTCTGTATAAATAGCGGTAACAAAAATGCCATAGCTACATTGTACATGTCTTTAAGGTACGGCTATTTCTCTTTCCTTTGATTAAACCAATGGACTTTCGACATTTTATCACATGCCCTTTTCTTCCTTTTCTGATTGGATCGTAGGTCCGGTATTTTTATGATATGTGTGCACTGCAAAACTGAGTACCCTTCAACAAAAACCAGAAAATGGATAAAATGCAGATGTGGCTTTTTAAAAGTCGCCATCAATATGTAATAAGAGTATCAGACGTCAAGCTAAATCTCATCTTAGCAAAAATTTATTAGTGCAAAGGTCATTTTTCAAATTCTATAAATACATTTGTAGTAAATTGGTGAATCAGGCTCGCCCTAATGTGTAGATATTGTCTCCGGGATGCCGTAGATATTCCTTTCTTTCTTTTGAGGTTTGGAATTGCATAAACAGCTAAGGTCATTTAGCGACTTTCCAACAGTAACTTCAACCGTAAGTGGTCTCGAAGGACCCGGCTCCTGTAAGCATTGTTTCAGCCCCGGGGCCAGCACTCAAGCAGAACCACAGCCCGTCTACATAACAGCTGAACAACTTGAAAGAATCCGACCCCAGTTGGGATCAAACTACCAGTGATGAGTATCAAGTGATTGTTAGGAGAGGAATTTATATAAGATTGTATTTATCTTGTTTTCCAATCCTTTGTTATCTTCCTGCAACCTGTGTGTTTATATAATTTCGATGCATATATGCCCTTTGTACAAAAGAAGAACAATAAATAAAGTTTAAGCTAAGTGATTGTCAATCCACAATGTCAAGCTCTTTGGCCAGAGAGACCCCTGATTTATAAACCTTGCTAAGTGTATCATATAGAAACACAAACTGTGTTTATAGTGTGGTTGTGTGTATAGTGTGGTTGTGTGTATAGTGTGGTTGTGTGTATAGTGTGGTTATGTGTATAGTGTGGTTGTGTATAGTGTGGCTATGTGTATAGTGTGGTTGTGTGGCTATGTGTATAGTGTGGTTGTGTGTAGTGTGGTTGTGTGGCTATGTGTATAGTGTGGTTGTGTGTATAGTATGGTTGTGTGTGTAGTGTGGTTATGTGTATAGTGTGGTTGTGTGTATAGTGTGGTTGTGTGTATAGTGTGGTTGTGTGGTTGTGTGGATATGTGTATATTGTGGTTGTGTGTATAGTGTGGTTGTGTGTATAGTGTGGTTGTGTGTATAGTGTGGTTGTGTGTATAGTGTGGGTGTGTGTATAGTGTGGTTGTGTGTTGTGGTGGTTGTGTATAGTGTGGTTGTTATAGTGTGGTTGTGTGTATATTGTGGTTGTGTGTATAGTGTGGTTGTGTGTATACTGTGGTTGTGTGTATAGTGTGTATGGTGTGGGTGTGTGTATAGTGTGGTTGTGTGTATAGTGTGGTTGTGTGCATAGTGTGCATAGTGTGGTTGTGTGTATAGTGTGGTTGTGTGTATAGTGTGGTTGTGTGTATAGTGTGGTTGTGTGTATAGTGTATATAGTGTGGGTGTGTGTATAGTGTGGTTGTGTTTATAGTGTGGGTGTGTGTATAGTATGGTTATGTGTATAGTGTGGCTATGTGTATAGTGTGGCTATGTGTATAGTGTGGTTGTGTGTATAGTGTGGCTGTGTGTATAGTGTGGCTGTGTATAGTGTGGTTGTGTTTATTGTGTGGTTGTGTGTATAGTGTGGTTGTGTGTATAGTGTGTATAGTGTGTGTGTGTATAGTGTGGTTGTGTGTATAGTGTGGTTGTGTGTATAGTGTGGTTGTGTGTATAGTGTGGCTATGTGTATAGTGTGGTTGTGTTTATAGTGTGGTTGTGTGTATAGTGTGGTTGTGTGTATAGTGTGGCTATGTGTATATTGTGGCTATGTGTATAGTGTGGTTGTGTGTATAGTGTGGCTATGTGTATAGTGTGGCTATGTGTATAGCTGTGTGTTACTGTGTTGTGTGTTAGTGTGGTTGTGTATGTGTGGTTGTGATAGTGTGGTATTGTATATGTGGTTGTGTGTATAGTGTGTGTGTATGTGTGTTGTGTGTATATGTGTTGTGTGTATGTGGTTGTGTGTATAGTGTGGTTGTGTGTATACTGTGGTTGTGTGTATACTGTGGTTGTGTGGATGTGTGTATACTGTGGTTGTGTGTATAGTGTGGTTGTGTATATGTGGTGGTGTATAGTGTGGTTGTGTGTATAGTGTGGTTGTGTGCATAGTGTGGTTATGTGTATAGTGTGGTTGTGTGTATAGTGTGGTTTGTATAGTGTGTTGTGTGTATATGTGGTTGTGTGTATATGTGGTTATGTGTATAGTGGGTTGTGTGTATAGTGTGTTATGTGATAGTGTGGTGTGTGTATAGTGTTTGTTGGTTGGTTGTGTTAGTGTGGTTGTGTGTATAGTGTGGTTGTGTGTATAGTGTGGTTGTGTGTATAGTGTGGTTATGTGTATAGTGTGGTTGTGTGTATAGTGTGGTTGTGTGTATATTGGTTTGTGTATACTGTGGTTTGTATAGTGTGTATAGTGTGGGTGTGTATAGTGTGGTTGTGTGTATAGTGTGGTTGTGTGTAGTGTGTATAGTGTGGTTGTGTGTATAGTGTGGTTGTGTGTATAGTGTGGTTGTGTGTATAGTGTGGTTGTGTGTATAGTGTGGTTGTGTGTATAGTGTGGGTGTATGTATAGTGTGGTTGTGTGTATAGTGTGGTTGTGTTTATAGTGTGGGTGTGTGTATAGTGTGGTTATGTGTATAGTGTGGCTATGTGTATAGTGTGGCTATGTGTATAGTGTGGTTGTGTGTATAGTGTGGCTGTGTGTATAGTGTGGCTGTGTATAGTGTGGTTGTGTTTATAGTGTGGTTGTGTGTATAGTGTGGTTGTGTGTATAGTGTGCATAGTGTGGGTGAGTGTATAGTGTGGTTATGTGTATAGTGTGGTTGTGTGTATAGTGTGGTTATGTGTATAGTGTGGCTGTGTATAGTGCGGTTGTGTGTATAGTGTGGTTGTGTGTATAGTGTGGCTATGTGTATAGTGTGGTTGTGTTTATAGTGTGGGTGTGTGTATAGTGTGGTTGTGTGTATAGTGTGGCTATGTGTATATTGTGGCTATGTGTATAGTGTGGTTGTGTGTATAGTGTGGTTGTGTGTATAGTGTGGTTGTGTGTATAGTGTGGTTATGTGTATAGTGGTTGTGTGTATAGTGTGGTTGTGTGTATAGTGTGGTTATGTGTATAGTGTGGTTGTGTGTATAGTGTGGTTGTGTGTATATTGTGGTTGTGTGTATACTGTGGTTGTGTGTATAGTGTGTATAGTGTGGGTGTGTATAGTGTGGTTGTGTGTATAGTGTGGTTGTGTGTAGTGTGTATAGTGTGGTTGTGTGTATAGTGTGGTTGTGTGTATAGTGTGGTTGTGTGTATAGTGTGGTTGTGTGTATAGTGTGGTTGTGTGTATAGTGTGGGTGTGTGTATAGTGTGGTTGTGTGTATAGTGTGGTTGTGTTTATAGTGTGGGTGTGTGTATAGTGTGGTTATGTGTATAGTGTGGCTATGTGTATAGTGTGGCTATGTGTATAGTGTGGTTGTGTGTATAGTGTGGTTGTGTGTATAGTGTGGCTATGTGTATAGTGTGGTTGTGTTTATAGTGTGGTTGTGTGTATAGTGTGGTTGTGTGTATAGTGTGCATAGTGTGGGTGAGTGTATAGTGTGGTTATGTGTATAGTGTGGTTGTGTGTATAGTGTGGTTGTGTATAGTGTGGCTGTGTATAGTGCGGTTGTGTGTATAGTGTGGTTGTGTGTATAGTGTGGCTATGTGTATAGTGTGGTTGTGTTTATAGTGTGGTTGTGTGTATAGTGTGGTTGTGTGTATAGTGTGGCTATGTGTATATTGTGGCTATGTGTATAGTGTGGTTGTGTGTATAGTGTGGCTATGTGTATAGTGTGGTTGTGTGTATAGTGTGTATACTTTGGTTGTGTGTATAGTGTGGTTGTGTGTATAGTGTGGTTGTGTGTATAGTGTGGTTATGTGTATAGTGTGGTTATGTGTATAGTGTGGCTATGTGTATAGTGTGGTTGTGTGTATAGTGTGGCTGTGTGTATAGTGTGGCTGTATATAGTGTGGTTGTGTTTATAGTGTGGTTGTGTGTATAGTGTGGTTGTGTGTATAGTGTGTATAGTGTGTGTGTGTGTATAGTGTGGTTTGTGTATAGTGTGGTTGTGTGTATAGTGTGGTTATGTGTATAGTGTGGTTGTGTGTATAGTGTGGTTATGTGTATAGTGTGGCTATGTGCATAGTGTGGCTATGTGTATAGTGCAGTTGTGTGTATAGTGTGGTTGTGTGTATAGTGTGGTTGTGTGTATAGTGTGGCTATGTGTATAGTGTGGTTGTGTTTATAGTGTGGTTGTGTGTATAGTGTGGTTGTGTGTATAGTGTGGCTATGTGTATATTGTGGCTATGTGTATAGTGTGGTTGTGTGTATAGTGTGGCTATGTGTATAGTGTGGCTATGTGTATAGTGCAGTTGTGTGTATAGTGTGCATACTGTGGTTGTGTGTGTAGTGTGGTTGTGTATAGTGTGGTTGCGTGGATAGTGTGGTTATGTGTATAGTGTGGTTGTGTGTATACTGTGGTTGTGTGTATAGTGTGGTTGTGTGTATACTGTGGTTGTGTGTATACTGTGGTTGTGTGGATGTGTGTATACTGTGGTTGTGTGTATAGTGTGGTTGTGTGGATGTGTGGTTATGTGTATAGTGTGGTTGTGTGTATAGTGTGATTGTGTGTATAGTGTGGTTGTGTATAGTGTGGTTGTGTGGATATGTGTATATTGTGGTTGTGTGTATAGTGTGGATGTGTGTATAGTGTGGTTGTGTGTATAGTGTGGCTGTGTGTATAGTGTGGTTGTGTGTATAGTGTGGTTGTGTATAGTGTGGTTGTGTGTATAGTGTGGTTGTGTGTATATTGTGGTTGTGTGTATAGTGTGGTTGTGTGTATACTGTGGTTGTGTGTATACTGTGGTTGTGTGTATAGTGTGTATAGTGTGGGTGTGTGTATAGTGTGGTTGTGTGTATAGTGTGGTTGTGTGTATAGTGTGGTTGTGTGTATAGTGTGGTTATGTGTATAGTGTGGTTGTGTGTATAGTGTGGTGTGTATAGTGTGGTTATGTGTATAGTGTGGTTGTGTGTATAGTGTGGTTATGTGTATAGTGTGGTTGTGTGTATAGTGTGGTTTGTGATGTGTGGCTATGTGTATAGTGTGGTTGTGTGTATAGTGTGGTTGTGTGTATAGTGTGGTTGTGTGTATAGTGTGGTTGTGTGTATAGTGTGGTTGTGTGTATAGTGTGGTTATGTGTATAGTGTGGTTGTGTGTATAGTGTGGTTGTGTGTATAGTGTGGTTATGTGTATAGTGTGGTTGTGTGTATAGTGTGGTTGTGTGTATAGTGTGGTTGTGTGTATAGTGTGGTTGTGTGTATAGTGTGTATAGTGTGGGTGTGTGTATAGTGTGGTTGTGTGTATAGTGTGGTTGTGTGTATAGTGTGGTTGTGTGTATAGTGTGGTTGTGTGTATAGTGTGGGTGTGTGTATAGTGTGGTTGTGTGTATAGTGTGGTTGTGTTTATAGTGTGGGTGTGTGTATAGTGTGGTTATGTGTATAGTGTGGTTATGTGTATAGTGTGGCTATGTGTATAGTGTGGTTGTGTGTATAGTGTGGCTGTGTGTATAGTGTGGCTGTGTATAGTGTGGTTGTGTTTATAGTGTGGTTGTGTGTATAGTGTGGTTGTGTGTATAGTGTGTATATGTGTGTGTGTGTGTATAGTGTGGTTATGTGTATAGTATGGTTGTGTGTATAGTGTGGTTATGTGTATAGTGTGGCTATGTGCATAGTGTAGCTATGTGTATAGTGTGGTTGTGTGTATAGTGTGGTTGTGTGTATAGTGTGGTTGTGTGTATAGTGTGGCTATGTGTATAGTGTGGTTGTGTTTATAGTGTGGTTGTGTGTATAGTGTGGCTATGTGTATATTGTGGCTATGTGTATAGTGTGGTTGTGTGTATAGTGTGGCTATGTGTATAGTGTGGCTATGTGTATAGTGCAGTTGTGTGTATAGTGTGTATACTGTGGTTGTGTGTGTAGTGTGGTTGTGTATAGTCTGGTTGCGTGGATAGTGTGGTTATGTGTATAGTGTGGTTGTGTGTATAGTGTGGTTGTGTGTATAGTGTGGTTGTGTGTATACTGTGGTTGTGTGTATACTGTGGTTGTGTGTATAGTGTGGTTGTGTGTATACTGTGGTTGTGTGTATACTGTGGTTGTGTGGATGTGTGTATACTGTGGTTGTGTGTATAGTGTGGTTGTGTGGATGTGTGGTTATGTGTATAGTGTGGTTGTGTGTATAGTGTGATTGTGTGTATAGTGTGGTTGTGTATAGTGTGGTTGTGTGGATATGTGTATATTGTGGTTGTGTGTATAGTGTGGATGTGTGTATAGTGTGGTTGTGTGTATAGTGTGGTTGTGTGTATAGTGTGGTTGTGTGTATAGTGTGGTTGTGTGTATAGTGTGGTTGTGTGTATAGTGTGGTGTGTGTATAGTGTGGTGTGTTGTGTATAGTGTGGTTGTGTGTATAGTGGTATGTGGGTTGTGTGTATAGTGTGGTTGTGTGTATAGTGTGGTTGTGTGTATAGTGTGGTTGTGTGTATAGTGTGGTTGTGTGTATAGTGTGGTTATGTGTATAGTGTGGTTGTGTGTATAGTGTGGTTGTGTGTATAGTGTGGTTGTGTGTATAGTGTGGTTGTGTGTATAGTGTGGTTATGTGTATAGTGTGGTTGTGTGTATAGTGTGGTTGTGTGGATGTGTGGCTATGTGTATAGTGTGGTTGTGTGTATAGTGTGGTTGTGTGTATAGTGTGGTTGTGTGTATAGTGTGGTTGTGTGTATAGTGTGGTTATGTGTATAGTGTGGTTGTGTGTATAGTGTGGTTGTGTGTATATTGTGGTTGTGTGTATACTGTGGTTGTGTGTATAGTGTGTATAGTGTGGGTGTGTATAGTGTGGTTGTGTGTATAGTGTGGTTGTGTGTAGTGTGTATAGTGTGGTTGTGTGTATAGTGTGGTTGTGTGTATAGTGTGGTTGTGTGTATAGTGTGGTTGTGTGTATAGTGTGGTTGTGTGTATAGTGTGGGTGTGTGTATAGTGTGGTTGTGTGTATAGTGTGGTTGTGTTTATAGTGTGGGTGTGTGTATAGTGTGGTTATGTGTATAGTGTGGCTATGTGTATAGTGTGGCTATGTGTATAGTGTGGTTGTGTGTATAGTGTGGCTGTGTGTATAGTGTGGCTATGTGTATAGTGTGGTTGTGTTTATAGTGTGGTTGTGTGTATAGTGTGGTTGTGTGTATAGTGTGCATAGTGTGGGTGAGTGTATAGTGTGGTTATGTGTATAGTGTGGTTGTGTGTATAGTGTGGTTATGTGTATAGTGTGGCTGTGTATAGTGCGGTTGTGTGTATAGTGTGGTTGTGTGTATAGTGTGGCTATGTGTATAGTGTGGTTGTGTTTATAGTGTGGTTGTGTGTATAGTGTGGTTGTGTGTATAGTGTGGCTATGTGTATATTGTGGCTATGTGTATAGTGTGGTTGTGTGTATAGTGTGGCTATGTGTATAGTGTGGCTATGTGTATAGTGCGGTTGTGTGTATAGTGTGTATACTTTGGTTGTGTGTATAGTGTGGTTGTGTGTATAGTGTGGTTGTGTGTATACTGTGGTTGTGTGTATACTGTGGTTGTGTGTATAGTGTGGATGTGTGTATACTGTGGTTGTGTGTATAGTGTGGTTGTGTATAGTGTGGTTGTGTGGATAGTGCGGTTGTGTGTATAGTGTGGTTGTGTGTATAGTGTGGTTGTGTGTATAGTGTGGTTGTGTGTATAGTGTGGTTGTGTGTATAGTGTGGTTGTGTGTATAGTGTGGTTATGTGTATAGTGTGGTTGTGTGTATAGTGTGGTTGTGTGTATAGTGTGGTTATGTGTATAGTGTGGTTGTGTGTATAGTGTGGTTATGTGTATAGTGTGGTTGTGTGTATAGTGTGGTTGTGTGTATAGTGTGGCTATGTGTATAGTGTGGTTGTGTGTATAGTGTGGTTGTGTGTATAGTGTGGTTGTGTGTATAGTGTGGTTGTGTGTATAGTGTGGTTGTGTGTATAGTGTGATTGTGTGGCTATGTATATAGTGTGGCTATGTGTATAGTGTGGTTGTGTGTATCATGTGGTTGTGTGGATGTGTGGCTATGTGTATAGTGTGGTTATTTGTATAGTGTGGTTGTGTGTATAGTGTGGTTGTGTGGATGTGTGGTTATGTGTATAGTGTGGTTGTGTGTATAGTGTGGTTGTGTGTATAGTGTGGTTGTGTGTATAGTGTGGTTATGTGTATAGCGTGGTTGTGTGGATATGTGTACATTGTGGTTGTGTATATAGTGTGGTTGTGTATAGTGTGGTTGTGTGTATAGTGTGGTTGTGTGTATAGTGTGGTTGTGTGTATATTGTGGTTGTGTGTATAGTGTGGTTGTGTGTATACTGTGGTGTGTGTAGTGTGTATAGTGTGGGTG
This sequence comes from Archivesica marissinica, assembly GCA_014843695.1. Taxonomy (NCBI): domain Eukaryota; kingdom Metazoa; phylum Mollusca; class Bivalvia; order Venerida; family Vesicomyidae; genus Archivesica; species Archivesica marissinica. The sequence continues at coordinate 17,809,801 of CM026395.1, read as the reverse complement.
TGTGTATAGTGGGTTGTGTGTATAGTGTGGTTGTGTGTATATGTGTATAGTGTGGTTGTGTGTATAGTGTGGTTGTGTGTATAGTGTGGTTGTGTGTATAGTGTGTATTGTGTGGGTGTGTGTATAGTGTGGTTGTGTGTATAGTGTGGTTGTTTATAGTGTGGTTGTGTGTATAGTGTGGGTGTGTGTATAGTGTGGTTATGTGTATAGTGTGGCTATGTGTATAGTGTGGCTATGTGTATAGTGTGGTTGTGTGTATAGTGTGGCTGTGTGTATAGTGTGGCTGTGTATAGTGTGGTTGTGTGTATAGTGTGGTTGTGTGTATAGTGTGGTTGTGTGTATAGTGTGTATAGTGTGTGTGTGTATAGTGTGGTTGTGTGTATAGTGTGGTTGTGTGTATAGTGTGGTTATGTGTATAGTGTGGCTATGTGTATAGTGTGGCTATGTGTATAGTGCGGTTGTGTGTATAGTGTGGTTGTGTGTATAGTGTGGTTGTGTGTATAGTGTGGCTATGTGTATAGTGTGGTTGGGTTTATAGTGTGGTTGTGTGTATAGTGTGGTTGTGTGTATAGTGTGGCTATGTGTATATTGTGGCTATGTGTATAGTGTGGTTGTGTGTATAGTGTGGCTATGTGTATAGTGTGGCTATGTGTATAGTGCGGTTGTGTGTATAGTGTGTATACTGTGGTTGTGTGTGTAGTGTGGTTGTGTATAGTGTGGTTGCGTGGATAGTGTGGTTATGTGTATAGTGTGGTTGTGTGTATAGTGTGGTTGTGTGTATAGTGTGGTTGTGTGTATACTGTGGTTGTGTGTATACTGTGGTTGTGTGTATAGTGTGGTTGTGTGTATACTGTGGTTGTGTGTATACTGTGGTTGTGTGGATGTGTGTATACTGTGGTTGTGTGTATAGTGTGGTTGTGTGGATGTGTGGTTATGTGTATAGTGTGGTTGTGTGTATAGTGTGATTGTGTGTATAGTGTGGTTGTGTATAGTGTGGTTGTGTGGATATGTGTATATTGTGGTTGTGTGTATAGTGTGGATGTGTGTATAGTGTGGTTGTGTGTATAGTGTGGCTGTGTGTATAGTGTGGTTGTGTGTATAGTGTGGTTGTGTATAGTGTGGTTGTGTGTATAGTGTGGTTGTGTGTATATTGTGGTTGTGTGTATAGTGTGGTTGTGTGTATACTGTGGTTGTGTGTATACTGTGGTTGTGTGTATAGTGTGTATAGTGTGGGTGTGTGTATAGTGTGGTTGTGTGTATAGTGTGGTTGTGTGTATAGTGTGGTTGTGTGTATAGTGTGTATAGTGTGGTTGTGTGTATAGTGTGTATAGTGTGGGTGTGTGTATAGTGTTATGTTATATGTTATATTTCGGGTTTTACGCCTGCATCAGCACCATTTTGGGCTATATCGCCGGCGGGCAGTTTACCTAACAACACCTTTCCTGGGCAGGCTCCAGCGGTTAACCAGTACTTGGGTGCACCAACCTTCGTAAGAAACTGCCAACTTTTTCATATAAATGAGACACGGTCTGAGCGGGGCTCGAACCCGTGACCATCAGTGATGATAGGTTACAGTGGTATACAAGTCAGCGACCTTAACCACTCGACCACGGAGGCGGACCGTGTATAGTGTGGTTGTGTGTATAGTGTGGTTGTGTTTATAGTGTGGGTGTGTGTATTGTGTGGTTATGTGTATAGTGTGGCTATGTGTATAGTGTGGCTGTGTATAGTGTGGTTGTGTGTATAGTGTGGTTGTGTGTATAGTGTGGTTGTGTGTATAGTGTGGCTATGTGTATAGTGTGGTTGGGTTTATAGTGTGGTTGTGTGTATAGTGTGGTTGTGTGTATAGTGTGGCTATGTGTATATTGTGGCTATGTGTATAGTGTGGTTGTGTGTATAGTGTGGCTATGTGTATAGTGTGGCTATGTGTATAGTGTGGTTGTGTATAGTGTGGTTGTGTGGATATGTGTATAGTGTGGTTGTGTGTTTAGTGTGGTTGTGTGTATAGTGTGGTTGTGTGTATACTGTGGTTGTGTGTATACTGTGGTTGTGTGTATAGTGTGTATACTGTGGTTGTGTGTATACTGTGGTTGTGTGGATGTGTGTATACTGTGGTTGTGTGTATAGTGTGGTTGTGTGGATGTGTGGTTATGTGTATAGTGTGGTTGTGTGTATAGTGTGATTGTGTGTATAGTGTGGTTGTGTATAGTGTGGTTGTGTGGCTATGTGTATAGTGTGGTTGTGTGTATAGTGTGGTTGTGTGTATAGTGTGGTTGTGTGTATAGTGTGGTTGTGTGTATAGTGTGGTTGTGTGTATAGTGTGGTTGTGTATAGTGTGGTTGTGTGTATAGTGTGGTTGTGTGTATAGTGTGGTTGTGTGTATAGTGTGGTTGTGTGTATACTGTGGTTGTGTGTATAGTGTGGTTGTGTGTATAGTGTGGTTGTGTGTATAGTGTGGTTGTGTGTATACTGTGGTTGTGTGTATAGTGTGGGTGTGTATAGTGTGGTTGTGTGTATAGTGTGGTTGTGTGTATACTGTGGTTGTGTGTATACTGTGTGTGTGTATAGTGTGGATGTGTGTATAGTGTGATTGTGTATAGTGTGGAGTGTGTATAGTGTGGTTGTGTGTATAGTGTGGTTGTGTGTATAGTGTGGTTGTGTGTATAGTGTGGTTGTGTGTATAGTGTGGATGTGTGTATAGTGTGGTTGTGTGCATAGTGTGGTTGTGTGTATAGTGTGGTTGTGTGTATAGTGTGGTTGTGTGTATAGTGTGGTTGTGTGTATAGTGTGGCTATGTGTATAGTGTGGTTGTGTGTATAGTGTGGTTGTGTGTATAGTGTGGTTGTGTGTATAGTGTGGTTGTGTGTATAGCGTGATTGTGTGTATAGTGTTGAGAAGGCATATATAGTTACACTCTACAATAAGTCAAGGTTCGCTATCGAATGCTGTCAGGATTAACAGAACAGAACAAAACGGCAGATATTAGTGACATTTAATTATTGAATATTTGAACATTATGAAGAACAGAAATCTACATTAATGTTAGTACCTTCTCCAACTGTAAGCTCTGTAGATCGTTTTGGAACCAGTTTGATTTTATCCCCAAATCCATTTTGCTCGATGATCATTGCGGCACAGTCAGCCATTGGTTTAAATGCCTGCAGTAACAGATAGGCAACTAATATATATATATATATTTAAAGCGGAGGGATCATCTTAGGGGGGGCGACATGGTCGAAATAACTGGTCTAGGGACACTGACTTCGCCTCTGGAGGCCCCATTTCTCCATAAAAAATGTTATTGTTTTTTTACAATTTTGATACAAATTATTGACGTTGAGTTATTATTGGATTCTATATTAAACGTGTGATACCGTTGCTTAGAGATGTATTAATATGTAACCTTTAGAACAAAGTTATGTAACTGTTAGAACTCAATAATGTATTAATATGTAACCCGTAGAACCAAGTTATGTAACTGTTAGAACTAAATAATGTATTAATATGTAACCGTATGAACCAAGTTATGTAACTGTTAGAACTAAATAATGTATTAATATGTAACCGTATGAACCAAGTTATGTAACTGTTAGAACTAAATAATGTATTAATATGTAACCCGTAGAACCAAGTTATGTAACTGTTAGAACTAAATAATGTATTAATATGTAACCGTATGAACCAAGTTATGTAACTGTTAGAACTCAATAATGTATTAATATGTAACCCGTAGAACCAAGTTATGTAACTGTTAGAACTCAATAATGTATTAATATGTAACCCGTAGAACCAAGTTATGTAACTGTTAGAACTAAATAATGTATTAATATGTAACCCGTAGAACCAAGTTATGTAACTGTTAGAACTAAATAATGTATTAATATGTAACCATTAGAACAAAGTTAGTGAAGTTAATAAACAATTAGAAGCACCAATTAAGCTAACCTCACAGGCATGTATTGTATCAGCGCCCAGCCTCGCTGCCATCATAGAGAGTAAGCCCGTCCCCGTACCAATGTCAAGGACATGCACTGATTGACCTTTCCGTCTCCTACATGCAATGGCTACTTCCAGGGCTTTGTAATACAACGCATTCTGAAATGTACGCATAATAATGTAATTTGAATTGCAAATACAGCATTTCAAAAACCTGCTAAAAATATAAATGTAAGGGATGGTTGACGCAGAATTAATTATCTACATTAAAGCGACATTACATCGCAAAATTCAAATAAAATGCATTTTTTTCACGTATCAATGCATTGCTACTACAAATTCTTTTGAATACATTCGAACAAACAAAAACAAACAAACCAAGAGTGAAAGTAGGATTTCATGTAACGGTCATCCATGCTCCTGAATTGACGTTTGTTGTCATTGAAATCAATATTAAACACGCGATACTTTCGTTTAGAGATAATTTAACTAAGATTAGTCTACAAATAAATATACATAGGCATGCACACATGTGAGATATCACGGTAATATTGTTAAATATGTACAATAACTCGTGATATTCAGGATAAACGCTTTGTATTACGCATGAATGTCGACCCTATTTACATTATTTTGTTATGTCAATAAATCACGTATAAGACGTTGAACTATTCAGTTTTGAGGCAAATATTTGGAAAATATTAAACCATATAATAGCAAATTACATTCTACAGACAATTGCATTTTCATCGATGTAGTGTCGCTTTAACTATTGTTTGTATACAATGTATAGGTTGTGCACTTTGTTGATGCAGATACTATGAATTTATTGGACATGGAACATTGGTTTGTGCAAGATATCAATTAACGATTACTCAACAACCACCTGTCTTCAACAATAGACTATGCCATATGAATATTGGCTTCATCTCAGCCAGGTCAATCTGCACTAACAATAACACCTTGCTGTTACATGTAAGTCAAACTCTGTCTACTTTTCAGGAATCTCAAAAAAAAAATAAATACATGTAGTTCTGAACTAATTAATGAAATTAGAATATTGGTATAATATGTCGCTATAACAACTAAATTTAGATATCATTATCAGTCACACCAATGCTGTCGCTTCTATTTAACCCTTTCAACACCACAGACCTCTAAATAGGCTTACAAAAAGTGTAGATCCAGATGAGCCGGCTCGTGATGAGCCGTCTCATCAGGATCTGCACTTTTTGCCAGTGATATGACTATTTTTAGACATAATTACCCATTTTGATAAATGAACTTGTCCAAATGTGATTTTCTGATTCATTTATTGGTTTATGAATATCATGGACCATTCCATGTGAGTTACTTGGTGTTGAATGGGTTAAAGGTTAAAAACATATGCGGTTTTAACGCTAGTATCTTTCCCAGTTTTAGAAATAGAGATACGAGTTACATGTATTCCAGATTTCCTCACAATTTTCTTTTCATTTCAGGTACATGTATGTTTGGGTCCCCCCCCCCGAATTATCTGACAATGAATCTATGGTGTTTAGATGTTTTTTAAGCAGTAACGGCAGTAAGTATATTTAATAATGTGTGTTGACCGTTCATTATATCAACTAAATTAAACGTATATATTTCTCTACGAATAATTTACGTAACTTCGGAAACCATGTAAAATACCATGTACACATGTATATATTTCCCTCTATTGGAGTGCTAATTAATAGAATTATTTAATCTGTTAAATTTGTTATCTGTTTGCCATTCCGTGCACCATATTAACGTTATACGAGGTTATAGAAGTTCTAAGTTTATTGGATTTTCGTACGGGATCATCAAAGTACCAAACAATTGGCTTAGATGTCCGGTATTATTGCAGGTAATGTATTTCAATGTGCAGGGTTCATTCTAGGTCAGAATTTTTGGGAGAAGTGAGAAAGCGCGTGATCGCTTCCTTAAATGGTGTTCTTTAATATACTTCTGCAAAATAGGGTTAAAATGCACAGTACAACCATTAAATACAACATTTGAATAGGAGTGCTTTATAATGTATATCTTACAGTGTATCTTACTAGACAAAATTTGGTTTGAAAATCGTAAAAACCAAAAAATATTTATTTTTTAATTATTTTTTTTTAGGGAGAAGTGAGGCCCCCAGAGGCGAAGTCAGGGTCCCTAGGGCGACAATTTCGCCCACATCACCCTCTAGAATGATCCCTGAATGTGTATTAAAATGTTTATCGCAAACTAAATTTGGAGCTAAAAGTGAGTTACGATTTTTTTGGAATAACAGCGATGATGTAGGGTTTGAGTTACAGTTTATGTTGAATAACAGCGATGATGTAGGGTTTGAGTTACAGTTTATGTTGAATAACAGCGATGATGTAGGGTTTGAGTTACAGTTTATGTTGACAGTTGAATAACAGCGATGATGTAGGGTTTGAGTTACAGTTTATGTTGAATAACAGAAATGATGTAGGGTTTGAGTTACAGTTTATGTTGAATAACAGCGATGATGTAGGGTTTGAGTTACAGTTTATGTTGAATAACAGCGATGATGTAGGGTTTGAGTTACAGTTTATGTTGATCAATTGACATGTAAAATTTAACTTACATGTACATTGGATATTTAACTTTATTTAACTTACCCTCTCCGTGTCGTGAAGCATGTCTGCATACGCTGATCTGCAATGATTCAAATTAATCTATAGTTACACGGAATCGCATGTGAACTTGGAAAATATGAAATGGGGGAGAAAAGGGGGAAGCAGAATCGTGTAATATTACATTGTAAACAACTTCTGGAAACCTGGACTACTGTAAAAAAATAAATACATACATAATGGGAGAGAAAAGGGGGAAGCAGAATCGTGTAATATTACATTGTAAACAACTTCTGGAAACCTGGACTACTGTAAATACATACAAAAAAAGAATAATTAAAAAATGTAAAAATATAAGTAATTTTGTACAGAAACACATTGACTTTCTGGGTTCTGTGCATTTTTATTGATTAATAAAGTAATATTAAGATTATCCATTTAAGGAACGAATCGCGGGCTAATAGTTTCCATCAGGGTATGAACTACTTAGGGACATTTTTATCATTAGCGTGGATGCCTTAGGCCTCCACACACTTTAACTCATTACAACATACAAGACAATTAGTGCTGCTTCTAGGCGGAAATTGGCTAAACACACCACACCCACTGTAGATCCAACCAATGACCCAGGTACATATCGAAACTCAATTACTATTTACTTTCGTCACAAATCGATAAGGCGATTCATTTTTGCACGATCAGAGTTTGGTCCGTTTTATTCTGTTAAATTCACAGCGGAATTTCGTCGTAACGAACGAAAAACAACCGTACTCATGCGGTGACGTGTACTGTACCCAGGAAAACATGTCTAGGACATAAATGATAGTGGAACATACATACTGTTAGTAAACTGTGGCCAAGTGGTCTAACACGCTGTCATTAGAACTTGCCTGAAGACAAGCAACATGTCTACGTCCCCGCGAGGGGTTAGACATCAAGGGAAGATAGATAGCCTTTGACTGCTATCATCAGGGCTGCAGATTCACTCCCTATTGTAGTCCTATAAATAAGACCTCTACATAAAAAAAAATTCTGTTATTTCGAGGTTTTATCGTTAAAGCTCATTTTCGCATAGCACTTTCTGCCCTGATCCGATGGCGGGATTTCTGACCAATATTTTGAGGCTTTTTGGACATGAACGGTCATTAAATGTGTGCATTGGTGTTAAGAATAATCCTATATATAGATATTTTAAGAACGTTAAAAATATATTGTGTTACCGTTGTGCATGTCATTTAGCTGTTTTCGACAGGTGAAATTCTCAATTCTCCCATTTTTTCTGCGCAGTCTTCACAAAAGAAATCCGAATGATTTATTATTTAGTGCATTTCATGCGTATGAACAATTGGATATTAAACGAAATCTTATTTGATTCACCGTAATAATAGATAAACATTTTCGTCTTATTTCGAGTTCTATTTTTGTTTTTCGCAATAATCAAATATTCAAAATTTGGAATGGCGAAACTCTGCCATGAAATTTATGCCATGTATTTATAATATTGTGTCAAGAGACGTTATAGACTGTGCAGAATTCAAACAACGGTATGTGTGTTGATCTTGTTAACAATTTAAATTTAAAAAAATACTTTTTAGAACATAAAATATGCTACGCGTAATTGAGGTTTAGCATTTATAGACTGAAAAATGCCTAGATAGTTCTGGTCGGCAATATTTTCTAGTCGGCTCTAGAAGGTTCTAGTCGGTAAATAGTTAGACCGGTAAAATGTCACATTTTTCAAGTCTAAATATTTGGTCTGCCTGGCGGATCTTTTGAAGTTGAAGCTAATGAGAACCTTGCAATCTCCTGTTTGTAATCGTAGTCGTCTTCCCTGAAGTCCCATTCCAATTTCCCAGTAATCCGATTGATACGAGAAACAAATGTGCTCATCTTCAACCTATAGATGCGAATAACCAACTTAATTAAACAAAAATTAAAACATCGATTCACGTGAGCATGGGCGCGGCCATATTGCATTTGTCTGACACCGGAAATTCTTCAGGCGGTGTGGATGTAAACAAACAACCTGAGAGATAAATAACACTTTTATCGATATTAAATTATATAACTTGTGCACCATACATCGGAGGCTGACACATATGTATATTCAAGCTCTGTAGTCTGTCATCAGGTAAATAGTTAAAAGTACAGTTTACTCTCAACTGCTGAAGTATATATGCAGAGTGACACAATCACTATCGATGATGATCGATAATGAAAGTTTGCTCGTATTTTATCCTAAAAATTTCTTCTGCAAAATAGTAAAATTAAAATAAGTTTACTTACCCGTAATGATGGCATAATCTTGAAGTAAACCATATGGCCAGTTTATGAGAGTTTCGGACAGTCTAATTACATAGATTACCCATTAGCACACATGAACAATATATTCAGTTTCAGCTTATTCTGCACATCAGTCATCAGTACTACTTGGAGGGCAGAAACATGGCCAACAGACATCGGGAGCATCTATCTGGATATCTCGTATCTCACAGAACTGCCAAGCAAAGCAGCAATTCCCTTGCCAGCCCTAAATCAAGCAGCCGTACAGAACCAACTTCCAGTTCAAGGTAGTAGCAGACATTTCTACTTCCCATATAAGCTTCCCATTGTAAACAACTGGATCATATGGTAAATACTTTTGGTGTTTTATGTTTATTTACCGTCGCTACTGGTTGCCCATATGAGCGACGCCTCCTGAAGAGATTATTCATTTTAGATTGTTGGAAGATAGTGCAATGATACAGACAGAGACCCATTCCAGAGTCTCCTCTGGTTCTTTTACGTGCACAGTGTAAAGCACCGACATGAGACATTGGTTTAAAGTCTCATTTGAAAGACTGTTCATTTTATTAGAGTCAGACGGGGGATCATACCTGCGATCCCTGGATTACCAGTCCAGCATATTAACCACTGGACTACAGATCGGTCTGGTAAATATGGTAAATACAAGTTTATTGCATAAAAATGTTACACATGTTTATAGCAATTAAACAGTAAAAACAGGCAGTGACATGGAATTTTACAAAAGAGCAAACTTTTAAGTTATTAGTATTTAAATATATGATGTAAAATCGTGTTAGTTTCATTGTTTAATTGCAAAATATATAAATTTGGAAAGATCGATGTTGATTTTATAATATAAACTTTCCTTAACCCTTTCAACACCACAGACCTCTATATAGGCTTACAAAAAGTGTAGATCCAGATGAGCCGGCTCGTGACGAGCCATCTCATCAGGATCTGCACTTTTTGCAAGTAGTATTACTAATTTTAGACAAAATTACCCATCTTGATAAATGAACTGGTCCGAATGTAATTTTCTTATTCATTTATTGGTCTAAGAATATCATGGACCAGTCCATGTCAGTTACTTGGTGTTGAAAGAGTTAATAGTAAACAGACCTATTGTTTGCTTTGTAAGATTTTCTTTCAGCTGTATAATGGAAATAAATGAATATCAAATATTATTATAGTCACACAGCCTAACTTTGAAATGCGAGAATTGTTTACAGCCACAGCCAAGAAGAAAACTGGCGGTAAACCTCACTTTGAGATTTAATTAATGTACTCAGTTATAGCCAATCAGAGAGTGTTAGCCTCATTTTGTGTCAACTGCAACCAATCAGAGAGTGTGAGCCTCATCTCATATTGAGTCAGCTAGCTACAGCCAATCAGAGAGTGTGCATCTCATATTTGGTCAGCTATGACTCGGCTGCATCTAATCAGATTGTTTGATTTACAATTTGAGATTTGATTTGGTCTCTTACAACCATTTCTGAATTTAGAACTCAATTAATACATTCATGTACTACATTGTATATACAAACTGTTTTTTAATTGAGAAATTGTATAATTTGTATAGTTTGATAGCTAATGAGGTAATGAGGTGTGGTTGTCATTTACAAATATTTCCTTTCCAGTCTCACAAGAGATGTACCTGTACTCTTCACATCAAGTGCGAGATCCCGAGCTTCATATTTGTCATCAAGGAAACAAGTTCATGTCAAAATATCCGGAAAAGCTACAATAAACCAGTATGATCCAATATAGTTCTATCTCAATTCCTCTAATTTCGAACCCATTCGGGGATATAGAAATGTCCCTAAAAGACGCTAACAGAGGTATGAATCAACATATCAAGTAATTTAATTAAAAACGACAACGTGGGACATATGGGGAAGATGCATTCCGAATGTAAACAAGTGCGGACGATGCGTTCCGGTTGTAAACAAGTGCGTGACCGATCGACTCGGAAAGTCCTACTTTCCGTTTCGAGTTTGTTTTATCGCAAAAAAACACTGTTTACCAAATAAACATAGGCATACATACAAAGTATAATGTTAGAATGTGTAGCAGCATGATACCCATACGTAAAATTTGAATTTTTCAAATAAATTTTATTTCATACGATGTAATTCTGCTTTAACCCTTTAACCCTTCAAAGAGATTTAGGTTAATATACTGTTTTATCGCCATACAAACGACAGCTATTTAGCTATCATGCAGTTGATAAGTAGTCACCATATCTATCCCACCTTCATAGATATTTCTGGGACTACACAAGATTCTGGCCTTAATTAGGAACATTGGTTTGACTACTACATTGACATGTATGTCGTATTGGTAATGCATCAAGAGGTGCTTCTATGAGTGAAAGGGTTAACCTGCCAATCACAACTAAAATTAGCTCAGAATGTCCCGTCTGATCAAGCCCTCTGTTTGCTATTCGGATAGTGGAGCTATTGGCTGATTAGCATAACATAGATCCTGATCAGATGCGACGTTACAGATCTATGTGTTTGCACATCCCTTCCAATTTATTAGGCAGGTTAAGGAATAATACATAATTATTAAATATTGTGTTATTTAAGTTTACCAGATGAGCTACTGCTCAAGATATTCAGCTACCTGGATGCTGGGGATCTGCTGATTGCCTCTAGGGTCTGCAAGAGGTGGCTTCCTGTAACTAAAGACAAGTTAGTGCTCTTTTATTACCTTACCTAAATACAGGGTACCAGCCTGATGCTGGTATACAGGTGACAATACAGGGTACCAGCCAGATGCTGGTATACAGGTGACAATACAGGGTACCAGCCTGATGCTGGTATACAGGTGACAATACAGGGTACCAGCCGGATGCTGGTATGCAGGTGACAATTTTTCTATGTTAACCAGATTACCTGCTATGTCTGTGTAATAGTATATATATACAACTTTTTTTTAATTGCTAACATTACAGAGATATATATATATCTCGGATATTTTACAGTGTAAGGCTGTCCGATTAGCGCAGTGATTAGCATGCTCGCTTCTCACCAATTCAACCCGGGTTCGATCCTCGGACCGGGAAGTATGTGAGATGGTATGGTGGTCGCCGGATCAGACAGGTGGGTTTTCTCCAGGTACTCCGGTTTCCTCCCACACGAATGACCACATTTACGCTTTCATCCGCGCCAACGAGAGTGATTAATATAAATTGTTAAAGCTTGTTTCGCAATCGTTGTAAAATAAATAAAGTTTAGACTTTATAGTGTAAACGTTTGACATTGACCATTCAATTAACATAACTTTTCTTGCATCACTAAATTCCATTAGAAAATGTTACTCTTAACCCATTCAACACCAAGTAACTCACATGGACTGGTCCATGATATTCATAAACCAATAAATGAATCAGAAAATCACATTTGGACAAGTTCATTTATCAAAATGGGTAATTATGTCTAAAAATAGTCATATCACTGGCAAAAAGTGCAGATCCTGATGAGACGGCTCATCACGAGCCGGCTCATCTGGATCTACACTTTTTGTAAGCCTATTTAGAGGTTGTGGTGTTGAAAGGGTTAATGCTAGCATTGCCATTTTTTAAAAACTATTTCTGAATAGATAACGTTTCTAGTTGTTCCGAGAACTTTAACCTAATCTGTATGTCAAGTTAGTTGAACGAATCATCAGTCTAAGATTATTCTGTACAGACAATAGGATGCCAGACAATTATAATCAGACCTGAATAAAATTATACCTCACGAAATCATAAAGAGTAGAAACTCAATGTAGTAATATTACCGTAATTCTTTGACTTTATACATATTGCTATATTCTTCTATAGTTATATCACATTTTATATCAATGCATTCCCAAAAGCTAAATTGTAAATAGTTATATCACAAAAAGCTAAATTGTAAATAGTTATATCACATTTTACAAATTTTAAGCATTCCTAAAAGCTAAATTGTAAATAGTTATATCACATTTTACAAATTTTAAGCATTCCTAAAAGCTAAATTGTAAATAGTTATATCACATTTTTTCAAATTTTAAGCATCCCCAAAAGCTAAATTGTAAATAGTTATATCAAATTTTACAAATTTTAAGCATTCCTAAAAGCTAAATTGTAAATAGTTATATCACATTTTGCAAATTTTAAGCATCCCCAAAAGCTAAATTGTAAAGATGCTAATGGACCATTCACCAAGTCTCTGTGAATTATATAGGCACAATCCAATGTACTTACATGTATTAAATTAACAAATCATCTCTTCATTGTATTATGTTTCAGTGCATTATGGGATATGATTTTTGCAAAATACTGTGGACCACAAACTGTAGCCTCTTCCAGTCAGGTCGAGGAAGCATCTGAGAGAAGGCCATCTCATCACAGTAAACATCTCTATATCAAAAGGTACGTTTTTATAGGAATTTGTGTTGAAAACAGTACCATAAGGAAAAGTGATTGTTTACTAAGAGCAAGTGGATGTTAGTAAATTTATTTATTTATATTTCGGGTTTTACGCCTGCATCAGCACCATTTTGGGCTATATCGCCGGCGGGCAGTTTACCTAACAACACCTTTCCTGAGCAGGCTCCAGCGTTTAACCAGTACTTGGGTGCACCAACCTTCGTAAGAAACTGCCAACTTTTTCATATAAATGAGACACGGTCTGAGCGGGATTCGAACCCGTGACCATCAGTGATGATAGGTTACAGTGGTATACAAGTCAGTGACCACTCGACCACGGAGGCGGACCATCAGTGATGATAGGTTACAGTGGTGTACAAGTCAGCGACCATAACCACTCGATCACGGAGGCGGACTGGATGTTAGTAAAGGGCAAGCAACTCTGAAAAACTGCATTAATTAAGCCTGCAGTACATTTAATGTCAGTGCCAGTATTGACTGAAACAAATAATAAGCATTTAGTAATGTGTTATATAGAGGTCATCATTGGGAGGCTCAATGTTTGTGTGTTTTACATTTATTTATCGTCGCTACCGGTTGCCCATATGAGCGACACCTCCTGAAGAGATTATTGTGGAAGTCATGATAGCTCAGTGGTAGCGCGTTCGCTTCACGTGCGAAAGGCCCGGAGTTTGATCCCCGCTGGAGCCGTTACAATTGTGTCCTTAGGCAAGGCATTTAAATTCCACATGCCTCTTCTCTCTCCCTCCTGGCGATGGATTCCATCAGGAATGAGGTCTCGAGAGTGATTAGTATAAGTTATAAGAACTTGTTTCGCAATCGAGCTAAAATAAATTTGTATAAACTAAGAGATTATTCATTTTAGATGTTTGGAGGATAGTGCAATGATACAGACAGAGACCCATTCCAGAGTCTCCTCTGGTTCTTTTACGTGCACGGTGTAAAGCACCGACACAAGACCTTGGTTTAAAGTCCCATCTGAAAGACTATTAATTTTATTAGGGTCAGATGGTGGATCGAACCTGCGATCCCTGGATTACCAGTCCAGCATGTTACCACTGGACTACAGATCCATCTGTTGAGGCAGGCTCAACGTGTCTCTGAAATGTTGCCTCAGGAGCTGTCAAATTCCCTTCTTTGTTTTGTATAACGTAATGTGTTGAATTGTCGCTGTCATTTCCCTTCTTTGTTCTGTATAACGTAATGTGTTAAATTGTTGCTGTCATTTCCCTTCTTTGTTTTGTATAATGTAATGTGTTAAATTGTTGCTGTCATTTCCCTTCTTTGTTTTGTATAACGTAATGTGTTTAATTGCAGTATTTGCAGTAACCGGAACAAGAAGGCATTGAGAATGTTGAAGAAGTCAAGTCCTTTCACTGGACTGCCGAGAGACACGGACAAAGCCTTAAAGTGAGTGTGCTTAGAAAATATGGATAGAGGGCAAACAGACATATTAACAATTTGTATGGATGTTGTTCAGAGATCTGGGGATTTCATCAAATATAAATATTTTACATAAGCATTAATAGATTGATTAGAGCAAAATAAAACTAATACGGTTGGTTCTGTTTTCGTATCAATTACTAGTGGATATAATATACATGTATGTATATAACATAAGTGAGACGTATTAACGGTATAGACGGATCAGTGGTTAACACAGACTTCAAATTTGAGAATCGCACGTGGGTTCCCTGTCTGACCCTAATAATATTAACAGTCTTTCAGCTGAGACTTTAAACTTGTGTTGGTGTTTTACACCATGCACGTAAAAGAATCAGAGGAGACTCTGGAATGGGTCTCTCTCTGTATATCAATGCACTATCCTCCAAAAATCTAAAATTATTCATTTCTTCAGGAGGCGTCGCTCATATGTGCATCCTGTAGCAGCGATAAAGAAACGTAAAACACACACAGGATATATGCTGCATATTTTGTGAATCACAACTTTTGTTATTAGTGGATAGTGGGTACATCAGTTTAGGATGTTGTAAAGAAAATAGTGTAATTTTTAAATGAATATTTGAAGGCAGTATTAGAATATAAATAAGTCAAAATACGAGCCGCAAAAAGAGCAGAAGATGAATGTAAGTTTTTTGTTCGGTTAGTTTATACAAATTTATTTACTTATATAAATCACTATCGAGACCTCATTCCTGATGGAATCCATCGCCACAAGGGAGAGAGAAGAGGCAACGTGGCATTTAAATGCCTTGCCTAAGGGCACAATCGTAACGGCTCCAGTGGGGCTCGAACTCCGGACCTTTCGCACCTGAAGCGAACGCGCATCCACTTTTTGTTCGGTTGTTCTTGGCATGGCAGTGTTGACTGCATTAGGATTGGAATCTGCAATACAAATGTTTATTAAAAATTACAGAGATGTTCACTAGCTCCTCTCTATGCCATGCATGCAAAGTGTAAATGAAAGGTAAAAGATAACTATCTTGTTGGATCTATTCCATATCTCAGCAGGTTGTCTGATTAGCGTAGTGGTTAGCGCGCTCGCTTCTCACCAATGCAACCCGGGTTCGACCCTCGGAACGGGAAGTATGTGAGATGGTACGGTGGTCGCCAGATCGGACAGGTGGGTTTTCTCCGGGTACTCCGGTTTCCTCCCACACGAATGACCACAGTTATGCTTTCATCCGCGCCAATGAGAGTGATTAATATAAGTTGTTAAAACTTGCTTCGCAATTGTTGTAAAATAAATAAAGTTTAAACTTAATCTCAGCAGAAGCATTTATTTTATCAAAACCATTTACCGTGACATGTGTCCTACATTATTGACATCTTTATTATTTTACTGCCTGCAGATCAGCGGGCGTATACTTTCAACTGACACTAATCGACCACAATGAAATCGAGCACACCTTGAACAGCAGCGATGTCTTCTTCCACCAGATGGCAGTCAGTCCGAGATGGTACCAGCTGGAGATGCCACGGATTAAGACTATCAAATGCATACAGATACATGCCGTCAATCCGTTATTCTTTAACAAGAAAGGGACTGCCATATGGAACAGGTGAAACCTTATCTTGCACTTTTCTATGGTCCGTCTTGCCTACGAGCTCTACCTATCAAACACATACAGATACATGCCGTCAATCCATTACAAGAAAGGGAAGGCCATATAGAACAGGTGAAACCTTATCTTGCACTTTCTATGGTCTGTCTTGCCTACGAGCTCTACCTACCTGTTGGTTTTGTTTGTTGGTTAGTACATACACATGTAAACCATATTCCAAATTCATTGTGTATGTTTTACATTTATTTATCGTCACTACCGGTTGCCCATATGAGAGACGCCTCCTGAAGAGATTAGTCATTTTAGATTTTTGGAGGATAGTGCAATGATACAGACAGAAGCACGTTTATGTCATGTTTCAGTCCGTACCAGAGATCGTTGTTGCAGAGTGATGTCTTTGACTGGAACAAATGTCTGCGGACTACCAAGCCTGCTGGAGGTGATGATATGGTGCAGTTATACGCCTTGCCTGACGGTCTCCTGATTGCCACTTGGAAGGTTTGTCCCCAATGTTGTATAATTGCGCAAGGCTTGTTTTTATATGTGTGCTACATTTATTGTAGCTTGATTGTGAACCAGAGTTCATGCTGGAATCCATCACCATGAGAGAGAGAGAGAGAGAGAGGGGAGAGAGAGGAGAGAGAGAGAGAGAGAGAGAGGCGAGAGAGAGAGCAGAGAGAGAGAGCAGAGAGAGAGAGGAGAGAGTGAGGCGAGTGAGGAGAGAGAGAGAGGGGAGAGAAAGGAGAGGAGAGAGGAAGAGAGAGGAGAGAGAGCAGAGTAGAGGAGAGAATGAATTGTGAAGTGTCTTGCCTTGGATATCACCATTGTGGTTCTGACGTGGCTCAAACTCACAACCTCTTGGCGGACACCGTGTCCATTTCACCACGGATACGCCACTTGGATATCTAAACAACCTAACATATACATGTAGAAACTTACTATTGCTCGTAGTTTGTGTTTGACAAAGATGTTCAGAATTTATTTGGAAGATGTCCATAATTTATTTAGGTGCCTCAATGAGAGACATTTGTCAGTTACTGCCCCTGAGTACTCTTTAAAGGAGGATAGGTCCTCTTAATTTGATTCTTCTGTTTTTATCGTAAGGAGGATGGGTCTTTTTAATTGGTTTTTTTACAGACGGATCTATAGTCCAGTGGTAATATGCTGGACTGGTAATCCAGGGATCGCAGGTTCGATCCTCGTCTGACTCTAATAAATTGAACAGTCTTTCAGATGGGACATTAATCCGAGGTATCATGTCGGTGCTGTACACCGTGCACATAAAAGAACCTGGAATGGGTCTCTGTCTGTATCATTGCACTATCCTCCAAAAACCTAAAATGACTAATCTCTTCAGGAGGCGTCATATGGGCAACCGGTAGCGACGATAAATAAACGTAAACACACACATTAATTGTTTCCTCTGTTTTCCTTTGCACCACATGCTATACATTTGCATCCGTTTTCTCATCTTAAATCCCACAGCATAGCCAATGGATACTTTATTGTAGAAATTTGTTATCAATTTATTAACATGATTTTTATATCACAACACCCGGCTAGGGAACAACAGTAAAAACAAAGGATATCCAATTAAAAGAACCAATATACTATACGGAATAAATCTGACCTAATCTGCCAAGGGAGGTAAGGTAATAGAAAAAACCAGTAGTGTCCCTCATTTCCATACATTTCCCATACATTCCCATACCATACATTTCCCATACATTTCCATACATTTCCCATACATTTCCATACCATACATTTCCCATACATTTCCATACATTTCCCATACATTTCCATACCATACATTTCCCATACATTTCCATACATTTCCCATACATTTCCATACCATACATTTCCATACCATACATTTCCCATACATTTCCATACCATACATTTCCCATACATTTCCCATACATTTCCATACCATACATTTCCCATACATTTCCCATACATTTCCATACATTTCCATACCATACATTTCCCATACATTTCCATACCATACATTTCCATACATTTCCATACATTTCCCATATATTTCCCATACATTTCCATACATTTCCCATACATTTCCATACCATACATTTCCCATACATTTCCCATACATTTCCATACATTTCCCATACATTTCCATACCATACATTTCCATACCATACATTTCCATACCATACATTTCCATACCATACATTCCCATACATTTCCCATACATTTCCATACCATACATTTCCCATACATTTCCCATACATTTCCCATACATTTCCCATACATTTCCATACCATACATTTCCCATACATTTCCCATACATTTCCATACATTGCCATACCATACATTTCCCATACATTTCCATACCATACATTTCCATACATTTCCCATACATTTCCCATACATTTCCCATACATTTCCATACATTTCCCATACATTTCCATACATTTCCATACCATACATTTCCCATACATTTCCCATACATTTCCATACCATACATTTCATACATTTCCATACATTTCCCATACATTTCCATACATTTCCCATACATTTCCCATACATTTCCATACATTTCCATACCATACATTTCCATACATTTCCCATACCATACATTTCCATACATTTCCATACATTTCCCATACATTTCCATACCATACATTTCCCATACATTTCCCTACATTTCCCATACATTTCCATACCATACATTTCCATACATTTCCCATACATTTCCATACCATACATTTCCATACCATACATTTCCCATACATTTCCCATACATTTCCATACCATACATTTCCCATACATTTCCCATACATTTCCCATACATTTCCATACCATACATTTCCCATACATTTCCCATACATTTCCATACATTTCCATACCATACATTTCCCATACATTTCCATACCATACATTTCCATACATTTCCATACATTTCCCATACATTTCCCATACATTTCCCATACATTTTCCATACATTTCCATTCAGCAACTATGGGGCAGAAGTACAGGCCCTTGAAACAGCAGCATCTCTAGTACACAACACTGTAGAGTGTGCCCAGGTTGTCTTCCTGACTGATGCGCTCTCAGTTCTGGATGCCCTGTCTAACAACAAAGAACCCCACCTGATGGAAGCCCTTCGAACAGTCAGCGTATCTAAAAGAACTGTCCTCCAGTGGGTACCTGCACACATAGGCATTCCTGGCAATGAAGCCGCTGACCAGCTTGCCAAGCAAGGTTCTACCGAGAGGCAACCAGACAAAGATTTGACTTACAAGGAGAAATGCACCATAATCAAATCTGCATCAAAGCCAACAGTCGAGAAGGATGACTACCACCTTCTCACCAGACAGGAGCAAGTCACGATATTCCGGCTTAGAACAGGGCATAACCGCCTGAACTTCCATATGTGTCGGAAGCTTGGACTAGCTCCATCAACTGCCTGCAGCTGCAATGTAGGGGACCAGACTGCAGAACACATCCTCCAGGAGTGTCCCAATCTTCATGGGCTGAGGAAAACAACCTGGCCAACAGATACTTCTCTCCAGACGAAGTTACATGGCTGCCGGGAGGATCTGAGGAGGACGGCCCATTTTGTGTTTGCTGCCGGTTTGTCCATGTGATTCGCGAACGACAAGAAGAAGAAGATACATTTCCCATACATTTCCATACATTTCCATACCATACATTTCCATACATTTCCATACACTTCCCATACATTTCCACACCATACATTTCCACACCATACATTTCCATACATTTCCCATACATTTCCATACCATACATTTCCCATACATTTCCATACACTTCCCATACATTTCCATACCATACATTTCCCATACATTTCCATACCATACATTTCCATACTATACATTTCCATACATTTCCATACTATACATTTCCATACATTTCCATACCATACATTTCCATACTATACATTTCCATACATTTCCATACTATACATTTCCATACATTTCCATACTATACATTTCCATACATTTCCATACTATACATTTCCATACATTTCCATACCATACATTTCCATACTATACATTTCCATACATTTCCATACATTTCCATACCATACATTTCCATACTATACATTTCCATACACTTCCCATACATTTCCATACTATACATTTCCATACATTTCCATACATTTCCATACTATACATTTCCATACATTTCCATACATTTCCATACCATACATTTCCATACATTTCCCATACATTTCCCATACATTTCCCATACCATACATTTCCATACATTTCCATACCATACATTTCCATACCATACATTTCCATACATTTCCCATACATTTCCCATACATTTCCCATACATTTCCATACCATACATTTCCATACCATACATTTCCATACTATACATTTCCATACCATACATTTCCATACATTTCCATACATTTCCATACATTTCCATACCATACATTTCCATACATTTCCCATACATTTCCATACATTTCCCATACATTTCCATACATTTCCCATACATTTCCCATACATTTCCCATACATTTCCATACATTTCCCATACATTTCCATACATTTCCATACAGCGGTCTTACTGTCAATGTTTGTTTACTTATAGGGAGATGGTGAGCTTGTCTTTATTTCTGCTGGTTTACACTGTAGTCAACTGGTGAGGAGATGTCTGCTTGGCTCTCCAGAAATGTACGTACTCTGTATCATTACATCATTAGTGACCTAAGATGCCCACTAAGTAAACTACATCACCTGATCTCAACTATAGAATAAAGGCTGTCCGATTAGCACAGTGGTTAGCGCGCTGGCTTCTCACCAATGCAACCCGGGTTCGATCCTCGGACTGGGAAGTATGGGTATGTGAGATGCTATGGTGGTCGCCATATCGGACAGGTGTGTTTTCTACGGGTAATCCGGTTTCCTCCCACATAAATGACCACATTTATGCTTTCATCCACGCCAACGACAGTGATTAATATAAGTTGGTGAAACTTGCTTCGCAATCGTTGTAAAATAAATAAAGTTTATGAATAATGGATGCTTTTTTTTCATGAATTTATCCATAAGTTTTCCAAAATATTATAAAATTAGATTTAGACAAAATCAAAACTTTTCCCTTGGAATATACATTGTATATATATGAGTACAATTAATCCTCTGTAATCTGAATGGCCCTAGGACCTGAGGTAAACTTCGGTTTTGAGGGGTTTTCAGTTTAGAGGGGCTTTCATAGTGAGGTAGGATTTTCCTAAATTAACAGTTCACCTCTGCAATGCTTAGGATGCTGAGACAGTTTGGCAGTTAGAAAAGGACTGATTAATTTATAATACAATATTCTGAAAAATATATAGCTGGAAGTTGTTTTTGTTTAAAAGAATAGTCAGTTTCATGTTTGATCAAGACAAGTTGCTGTTCAGTTTAAAGTGCACCTATTGTTTTAAAAATCTGTTTGGTATTCGGAAACGAGGGGTTCTGGTTTAAGTTTTTTTCACAATGTACAAAGACGGGGAAAATTCGGGACCTAGAAATTTGTTCGGTTTAAAGGTAATTCCAATTTTGAGGGGTTTCATGGTATATGTATAAACTATTAGACATTGTCAAAATTCATATAATAAACTTATTACCAGCACCTTAGTTCCTTAATGATAACAGATGTATTATAATTTATGATATGAAATAAGTTCAGGAAAATATGTGATGAAATTTCTGTACCAGTCCCCTACGACAATTCATCAGTTATTTAATTAAATATGCTATTTTTATATTATAGAATAATAAATGTATCTAATCATGATGCTGTACAAGTACCATCCCTACTCGTAATCTCGTATATAAGACGGGTTGATAAAATGGACACCAGACACAGATATAAATTGCATGTTTTTCCAGTGCAAGTTGAAGATATTTTCAGTGTCAGAGTGTTCTTTTCTTAAAAATTAGGGATGGCAACGAATAGCGATTTAGGTATTCGAATATTCGGTCGGGAAGATATTCGAATATTTGATATAATTCTGTGAAAAACTCAAAATATCTCAAACACAGTAAAAATGTAATTATGGATACCATTTAACACATATATATGGAGATAATCACAATAAGCTTTAAGCTTCCGATTAAATCCATTTTCGTTTGTATAGCTATACAATAGATATGTACTGTACATAATGAACGTTTGTATAGCTATACAATAGATATGTACTGTACATAATGAACGTTTGTATAGCTATACAATAGATATGTACTGTACATAATGAACGTTTGTATAGCTATACAATAGATATGTACTGTACATAATGAACGTTTGTATAGCTATACAATAGATATGTACTGTACATAATGAACGTTTGTATAGCTATACAATAGATATGTACTGTACATAATGAACGTTTGTATAGCTATACAATAGATATGTACTGTACATAATGAACGTTTGTATAGCTATACAATAGATATGTACTGTACATAATGAACGTTTGTATAGCTATACAATAGATATGTACTGTACATAATGAACGTTTGTATAGCTATACAATAGATATGTACTGTACATAATGAACGTTTGTATAGCTATACAATAGATATGTACTGTACATAATGAACGTTTGTATAGCTATACAATAGATATGTACTGTACATAATGAACGTTTGTATAGCTATACAATAGATATGTACTGTACATAATGAACGTTTGTATAGCTATACAATAGATATGTACTGTACATAATGAACGAATAAATATGTTTAAGCCAACACATATATAATATATATTTTTTTTTGAAATTTAGTTAACCCTTTCAACACCACAGACCTCTATATAGGCTTACAAAAAGTGTAGATCCAGATGAGCTGGCTCGTGACGAGCCGTCTCATCAGGATCTGCACTTTTTGCAAGTAGTATTACTAATTTTAGACAAAATTACCCATCTTGATAAATGAACTGGTCCGAATGTAATTTTCTTATTTATTTATTGGTCTAAGAATATCATGGACCAGTCCATGTCAGTTACTTGGTGTTGAAAGAGTTAATGGTTTTTCTAGTATTCACTTATAAGACGGGAAGCCACTTTGAGGCCATAATCTGGTGGTAAAAAACTCGTCTTATAGGCGAGTATGTACGGTATTCTTATATTCATGATGTTCGTGTATACGTTTGTCCCCTGTATATATGACTATGAGCAACATTTATTTGTACACATTTCAGACCATTTGACATTGGCGCACATAAAGTAGTACCAGATGACATCGACTCCTGTTATGGTAAGTCTTGCTTACAGTGGTTAACACGCTGGACTGGTAATCCAGTGATCGCAGGTTAGATCCCCAGTCTGACCCTAATAAAAATTAACAGTCTTTCAGATGGGACTTTAAACCAAGGTCTCGTGTCGGTGCTGTACACTGCACGTAAAAGAACCAGAGGAGACTCTGGAATTGGTCTCATGATTAATCTCTTCAGGAGGAGGCGCTCATATGGGCAACCGGTAGCGACGATAAATAAACGTTAATCACACACTAAGCCTTTACCTTCAGGGACGTGATGAATGCCCTGCATTGTGGACTGTCCATAATTCATAGCGGGGCTCGAACCTTTCGCACCTGAAGCGAACGTGCATCCACTGTGCTATCACAACTTCCACAATAGATATATAAAGTTGTTTCTTGATTAATAAAACACATAAACGGATGTTTTTGAAAGAATGTAATATGTTTTATAATCACACATATAGTCTACAACTTCAGTTTATTTCATGTCATTATCTCTTTCTAACTTAGTGATTGGCTTGGAAACATTGTTCCTATGGCAATGGATTCTAAATTATTTTTTACACTATTTAATATATTTAAGCGGCATAGTTTTAACTAATAATCCTTGAAACTATAAAACAATGTAAAGAAGTGGAGAAAATGTGCAATTTTAGTATAATTTAAATTAATTTAATTTTTCTGAAAAATGTCCTAATGCCAATTTCCACATGGTGGCAGCCATATTAGGTTATACATGTATTCTTCAACTTGATAATGTTTTAAGGAACGCATGTATTATAGATTTTAGAATATTGAACATTTTTTAGAATAATTAATTTTTTTCCGCTTAACCCATTTCATTCTGGATACATTTAAAGGCTATTGCAAACAACATAGATCCAGATCAGCTGCAGCGTGAGGCTGCATGCTGATCAGGATCTATGTTGTTTGCTACATAGCCAAGTGTCTTAGCAATATCATCTGAATAGCAAACAGCATAGAACCTGATCAGACGGCATATTCCATGGCGGCTGATCTGGCTCTATGTTATTTGCAAATACTGTTTGAACGGTATCCAGAATAAAATGGGTTAGGACTGTCTATGGGTTAATTATTCTGTTTATGTGTTTATGAGTATACATGTATACAGTCATGTACTATTATAAGCAGATGGTTTGCTTTCTGATGATTGTCATTTTTGATCTATTCTCAAAGGGTTGCACGATTATCAATGCACAGTTGAAATCCGGACCCAGAGGAATACAATATGGAGCCAGCAATTTAACTGCCTGTCATGTAAGAAGGAACATATAGGTAAGGCCCCGGATTAATACGATATGGAGCCAGAAAGTGAACATTTGTTATACAATGAAAGATAAAAACTCCAAGAAATAAAGCATTGTGCCTGTTTACATTGTGCCTGTTTACATTGTGGTTTACATTGTGACTGTTTACATTATGACTGTTTACATTGTGATTGTTTACATTGTGACTGTTTACATTGTGACTGTTTACATTGTGACTGTTTACACTGTGCCTGTTTACATTGTGACTGTTTACACTGTGCCTGTTTACATCGTGACTGTTTAGATTGTGATACAACTGTTTACATTGTGACTGTTTACATTGTGACTGTTTACATTGTGATTGTTTAGATTGTGACTGTTTACATTGTGACAGTTTACACTGTAACTGTTTACATTGTGACTGTTTACATTGTGACTATTTTTACACTGTGACTGTTTACACTGTGACTGTACATTGTGACTGTTTACACTGTGACTGTTTACATTGTGACTGTTTACATTATGACTGTTTACATTGCGAATTTGTCATTGTGAATGTTTTCTTTGAAATAAATATGTTTAACTAAAATAAAAATGAGTAATCCACAACTTAAGTAAATATGTTTAATCTGCAACTGAAAGAAATAAATGTTTATAGTACAAAAACACAATACAATATGGATCCAATGTGCCTTATATTACAGCATCAGGGTTTGCAACATTCCCATCTTATTTTACAGCATCAGGGTTTGCAACATTCCCATCTTATTTTACAGCATCAGGGTTTGCAACATTCCCATTTTATATTACAGCATCAGTGTTTGCAACATTCCCGTCTTATATTACAGCATCAGGGCTTGCAACATTCCCATCTTATTTTACAGCATCAGGGTTTGCAACATTCCCGTCTTATATTACAGCATCAGGGTTTGCAACATTCCCGTCATATGTTACAGCATCGGGGTTTGCAACATTCCTGTTTTATATTACAGCATCGGGGTTTGCAACATTCTGTCTTATATTACAGCATCAGGGTTTGCAACATTCCTGTCTTATATTATAGCATCAGTGTTTGCAACATTCCCGTCTTATATTACAGCATCAGGGTTTACAACATTCCCGTCTTATGTTACAGCATCAGGGTTTGCAACATTCCTGTTTTATATTACAGCATCGGGGTTTGCAACATTCCCGTCTTATGTTACAGCATCAGGGTTTGCAACATTCCCGTCTTATATTACAGCATCGGGGTTTGCAACATTCCCGTCTTATATTACAGCATCGGGGATTGCAACATTCCCATCTTATATTACAGAATCGGGGTTTGCAATATTCCCATCTTATGTTACAGCATCAGGGTTTGCAACATTCCCGTCTTATTTTACAGCATCAGGGTTTGCAACATTCCCGTCTTATATTACAGCATCGGGGTTTGCAACATTCCCATCTTATATTACAGCATCAGGGTTTGCAACATTCCCATCTTATGTTACAGCATCGGGGTTTGCAACATTCCTGTTTTATATTACAGCATCAGGGTTTGCAACATTCCCGTCTTATATTACAGCATCGGGGTTTGCAACATTCCCATCTTATGTTACAGCATCGGGGTTTGCAACATTCCTGTCTTATATTACAGCATCAGGGTTTGCAACATTCCCGTCTTATGTTACAGCATCAGGGTTTGCAACATTCCCATCTTATATTACAGCATCAGGGTTTGCAACATTCCCGTCTTATATTACAGCATCAGGGTTTGCAACATTCCTGTCTTATTTTACAGCATCAGGGTTTGCAACATTCCCGTCTTATATTACAGCATCAGGGTTTGCAACATTCCCATCTTATATTACAGCATCAGGGTTTGCAACATTCCCGTCTTATTTTACAGCATCAGGGTTTGCAACATTCACGTCTTATATTACAGCATCGGGGTTTGCAACATTCCCGTCTTATATTACAGCATCAGGGTTTGCAACATTCCCATGTTATATTACAGCATCAGGGTTTGCAACATTCCCATCTTATTTTACAGCATCAGGGTTTGCAACATTCCCGTCTTATATTACAGCATCAGGGTTTGCAACATTCCCGGCTTATATTACAGCATCAGTGTTTGCAACATTCCCGTCTTATGTTACAGCATCAGGGTTTGCAACATTCCCATCTTATATTACAGCATCGGGGTTTGCAACATTCCCATCTTATGTTACAGCATCGGGGTTTGCAACATTCCTGTCTTATATTACAGCATCAGGGTTTGCAACATTCCCGTCTTATGTTACAGCATCAGGGTTTGCAACATTCCCGTCTTATATTACAGCATCAGGGTTTGCAACATTCCCGTCTTATATTACAGCATCAGGGTTTGCAACATTCCCGTATTATTTACAGCATCAGGATTTGCAACATTCCTGTCTTATATTACAGCATCGGGGTTTGCAACATTCCCGTCTTATATTACAGCATCAGGGTTTGCAACATTCCTGTCTTATATTACAGCATCAGGGTTTGCAACATTCCCGTATTATTTACAGCATCAGGGTTTGCAACATTCCCGTCTTATATTACAGCATCAGGGTTTGCAACATTCCCGTCTTATATTACAGCATCATGGTTTGCAACATTCCCGTCTTATATTACAGCATCAGTGTTTGCAACATTCCCGTCTTATATTACAGCATCAGGGTTTGCAACATTCCCGTCTTATATTACAGCATCAGGGTTTGCAACATTCCCGTCTTATATTACAGCATCAGGGTTTGCAACATTCCCATCTTATATTACAGCATCAGGGTTTGCAACATTCCCGTCTTATGTTACAGCATCGGGGTTTGCAACATTCCTGTCTTATGTTACAGCATCAGGGTTTGCAACATTCCCGTCTTATATTACAGCATCAGGGTTTGCAACATTCCCGTCTTATGTTACAGCATCAGGGTTTGCAACATTCCTGTCTTATATTACAGCATCAGGGTTTGCAACATTCCTGTCTTATATTACAGCATCGGGGTTTGCAACATTCCCGTCTTATATTACAGTATCAGGGTTTGCAATATTCTGTCTTATATTACAGCATCAGAGTTTGCAACATTCCCGTCTTATGTTACAGCATCAGGGTTTGCAACATTCCCGTCTTATATTACAGCATCAGGGTTTGCAACATTCCCATCTTATATTACAGCATCAGGGTTTGCAACATTCCCGTCTTATATTACAGCATCGGGGTTTGCAATATTCCCATCTTATGTTACAGCATCAGGGTTTGCAACATTCCCGTCTTATATTACAGCATTGGGTTTTGCAACATTCCCGGCTTATATTACAGCATCAGTGTTTGCAACATTCCCGTCTTATATTACAGCATCAGGGTTTGCAACATTCCCATCTTATGTTACAGCATCGGGGTTTGCAACATTCCTGTCTTATATTACAGCATCAGGGTTTGCAACATTCCCGTCTTATGTTACAGCATCAGGGTTTGCAACATTCCCGTCTTATATTACAGCATCAGGGTTTGCAACATTCCCGTCTTATATTACAGCATCAGGGTTTGCAACATTCCCGTATTATTTACAGCATCAGGGTTTGCAACATTCCTGTCTTATATTACAGCATCAGGGTTTGCAACATTCCCGTCTTATATTACAGCATCAGGGTTTGCAACATTCCCGTCTTATATTACAGCATCAGGGTTTGCAACATTCCCGTCTTATTTACAGCATCAGGGTTTGCAACATTCCCGTCTTATATTACAGCATCAGGGTTTGCAACATTCCCGTCTTATATTACAGCATCAGGGTTTGCAACATTCCCATCTTATATTACAGCATCGGGGTTTGCAACATTCCCGTCTTATTTACAGCATCGGGTTTGCAACATTCCCGTCTTATATTACAGCATCAGGGTTTGCAACATTCCCGTCTTATATTACAGCATCAGGGTTTGCAACATTCCCGTCTTATATTACAGCATCAGGGTTTGCAACATTCCCGTCTTATATTACAGCATCAGGGTTTGCAACATTCCCGTCTTATATTACAGCATCAGGGTTTGCAACATTCCCGTCTTATATTACAGCATCAGGGTTTGCAACATTCCCGTCTTATATTACAGCATCAGGGTTTGCAACATTCCCGTCTTATATTACAGCATCAGGGTTTGCAACATTCCCGTCTTATGTTACAGCATCAGGGTTTGCAACATTCCCGTCTTATATTACAGCATCAGGGTTTGCAACATTCCCATCTTATATTACAGCATCAGGGTTTGCAACATTCCCGTCTTATATTACAGCATCAGGGTTTGCAACATTCCCGTCTTATATTACAGCATCAGTGTTTGCAACATTCCCGTCTTATATTACAGCATCAGGGTTTGCAACATTCCCGTCTTATATTACAGCATCAGGGTTTGCAACATTCCCGTCTTATATTACAGCATCAGGGTTTGCAACATTCCTGTCTTATATTACAGCATCAGGGTTTGCAACATTCCCGTCTTATATTACAGCATCAGGGTTTGCAACATTCCCGTCTTATATTACAGCATCAGGGTTTGCAACATTCCCGTCTTATATTACAGCATCAGTGTTTGCAACATTCCCGTCTTATATTACAGCATCAGGGTTTGCAACATTCCCGTCTTATATTACAGCATCAGGGTTTGCAACATTCCCGTCTTATATTACAGCATCAGGGTTTGCAACATTCCCGTCTTATATTACAGCATCAGGGTTTGCAACATTCCCGTCTTATATTACAGCATCAGGGTTTGCAACATTCCCGTCTTATATTACAGCATCAGGGTTTGCAACATTCCCGTCTTATATTACAGCATCAGGGTTTGCAACATTCCCGTCTTATGTTACAGCATCAGGGTTTGCAACATTCCTGTCTTATATTACAGCATCAGGGTTTGCAACATTCCCGTCTTATATTACAGCATCAGGGTTTGCAACATTCCCGTCTTATATTACAGCATCAGGGTTTGCAACATTCCTGTCTTATATTACAGCATCAGGGTTTGCAACATTCCCGTCTTATATTACAGCATCGGGGTTTGCAACATTCCCGTCTTATATTACAGCATCAGGGTTTGCAACATTCCCTCTTATATTACAGCATCGGGGTTTGCAACATTCCCGTCTTATGTTACAGCATCAGGGTTTGCAACATTCCCGTCTTATATTACAGCATCAGGGTTTGCAACATTCCCGTCTTATATTACAGCATCAGGGTTTGCAACATTCCCGTCTTATATTACAGCATCAGGGTTTGCAACATTCCCATCTTATATTACAGCATCAGGGTTTGCAACATTCCCGTCTTATGTTACAGCATCGGGGTTTGCAACATTCCTGTCTTATATTACAGCATCAGGGTTTGCAACATTCCCGTCTTATGTTACAGCATCAGGGTTTGCAACATTCCCGTCTTATATTACAGCATCAGGGTTTGCAACATTCCCGTCTTATATTACAGCATCAGGGTTTGCAACATTCCCGTCTTATTTACAGCATCAGGGTTTGCAACATTCCTGTCTTATATTACAGCATCAGGGTTTGCAACATTCCCGTCTTATATTACAGCATCAGGGTTTGCAACATTCCCGTCTTATATTACAGCATCAGGGTTTGCAACATTCCCGTCTTATTTACAGCATCAGGGTTTGCAACATTCCCGTCTTATATTACAGCATCAGGGTTTGCAACATTCCCGTCTTATATTACAGCATCAGGGTTTGCAACATTCCCATCTTATGTTACAGCATCGGGGTTTGCAACATTCCCGTCTTATATTACAGCATCGGGTTTGCAACATTCCCGTCTTATATTACAGCATCAGGGTTTGCAACATTCCCGTCTTATATTACAGCATCAGTGTTTGCAACATTCCCGTCTTATATTACAGCATCAGTGTTTGCAACATTCCCGTCTTATATTACAGCATCAGGGTTTGCAACATTCCCGTCTTATATTACAGCATCAGGGTTTGCAACATTCCCGTCTTATATTACAGCATCAGGGTTTGCAACATTCCCGTCTTATATTACAGCATCAGGGTTTGCAACATTCCCGTCTTATTTACAGCATCAGGGTTTGCAACATTCCCGTCTTATATTACAGCATCAGGGTTTGCAACATTCCCGTCTTATATTACAGCATCAGGGTTTGCAACATTCCCGTCTTATATTACAGCATCAGGGTTTGCAACATTCCCGTCTTATATTACAGCATCAGGGTTTGCAACATTCCCGTCTTATATTACAGCATCAGGGTTTGCAACATTCCCGTTTTATATTACAGCATCAGGGTTTGCAACATTCCCGTCTTATATTACAGCATCAGAGTTTGCAACATTCCCGTCTTATATTACAGCATCAGTGTTTGCAACATTCCCGTTTTATATTACAGCATCAGGGTTTGCAACATTCCCATCTTATATTACAGCATCAGGGTTTGCAACATTCCCGTCTTATATTACAGCATCAGGGTTTGCAACATTCCCGTCTTATATTACAGCATCAGGGTTTGCAACATTCCCATCTTATATTACAGCATCAGGGTTTGCAACATTCCCATGTTATATTACAGCATCGAGGTTTGCAACATTCCCATCTTATATTACAGCATCAGGGTTTACAACATTCCCGCCTTATGTTACAGCATCAGGGTTTGCAACATTCCCGTCTTATATTACAGCATCAGGGTTTGCAACATTCCCGTCTTATGTTACAGCATCAGGGTTTGCAACATTCCCGTCTTATATTACAGCATCAGGGTTTGCAACATTCCCGTCTTATATTACAGCATCAGGGTTTGCAACATTCCCGTCTTATATTACAGCATCAGGGTTTGCAACATTCCCATGTTATATTACAGCATTGGGGTTTGCAATATTCCCGTCTTATATTACAGCATCAGGGTTTGCAACATTCCCGTCTTATATTACAGCATCAGGGTTTGCAACATTCCCGTCTTATGTTACAGCATCCGGGTTTGCAACATTCCCATGTTATATTACAGCATCAGGGTTTGCAACATTCCCGTCTTGTATTACAGCATCAGGGTTTGCAACATTCCCATCTTATGTTACAGCATCGGGGTTTGCAACATTCCTGTTTTATATTACAGCATCAGGGTTTGCAACATTCCCGTCTTATATTACAGCATCGGGGTTTGCAACATTCCCATCTTATGTTACAGCATCGGGGTTTGCAACATTCCTGTCTTATATTACAGCATCAGGGTTTGCAACATTCCCGTCTTATTTACAGCATCAGGGTTTGCAACATTCCCGTCTTATATTACAGCATCAGGGTTTGCAACATTCCCGTCTTATATTACAGCATCAGGGTTTGCAACATTCCCGTATTATTTACAGCATCAGGGTTTGCAACATTCCTGTCTTATATTACAGCATCAGGGTTTGCAACATTCCTGTCTTATATTACAGCATCAGGGTTTGCAACATTCCCGTCTTATATTACAGCATCAGGGTTTGCAACATTCCCGTATTATTTACAGCATCAGGGTTTGCAACATTCCCGTCTTATATTACAGCATCAGGGTTTGCAACATTCCCGTCTTATATTACAGCATCAGTGTTTGCAATATTCCCATCTTATGTTACAGCATCGGGGTTTGCAACATTCCCGTCTTATATTACAGCATCGGGGTTTGCAACATTCCCGTCTTATATTACAGCATCAGGGTTTGCAACATTCCCGTCTTATATTACAGCATCAGTGTTTGCAACATTCCCGTCTTATATTTCAGCATCAGTGTTTGCAACATTCCCGTCTTATATTACAGCATCATGGTTTGCAACATTCCCGTCTTATATTACAGCATCAGGGTTTGCAACATTCCCGTCTTCTATTACAGCATCAGTGTTTGCAACATTCCCGTCTTATATTACAGCATCAGGGTTTGCAACATTCCCTTCTTATGTTACAGCATCAGGGTTTGCAACATTCTCGTCTTATATTACAGCATCAGGGTTTGCAACATTCCCATCTTATATTACAGCATCAGGGTTTGCAACATTCCCGTCTTATATTACAGCATCAGGGTTTGCAACATTCCCGTCTTATATTACAGCATCAGGGTTTGCAACATTCCCGTCTTATATTACAGCATCAGGGTTTGCAACATTCCCGTCTTATATTTCAGCATCAGTGTTTGCAACATTCCCGTCTTATATTACAGCATCAGGGTTTGCAACATTCCTGTCTTATATTACAGCATCAGGGTTTGCAACATTCCCGTTTTATATTACAGCATCAGGGTTTGCAACATTCCCGTCTTATATTACAGCATCAGAGTTTGCAACATTCCCGTCTTATATTACAGCATCAGTGTTTGCAACATTCCCGTTTTATATTACAGCATCAGGGTTTGCAACATTCCCATCTTATATTACAGCATCAGGGTTTGCAACATTCCCGTCTTATATTACAGCATCAGGGTTTGCAACATTCCCGTCTTATATTACAGCATCAGGGTTTGCAACATTCCCATCTTATATTACAGCATCAGGGTTTGCAACATTCCCATGTTATATTACAGCATCGGGGTTTGCAACATTCCCATCTTATATTACAGCATCAGGGTTTACAACATTCCCGCCTTATGTTACAGCATCAGGGTTTGCAACATTCCCGTCTTATATTACAGCATCAGGGTTTGCAACATTCCCGTCTTATGTTACAGCATCAGGGTTTGCAACATTCCCGTCTTATATTACAGCATCAGGGTTTGCAACATTCCCGTCTTATATTACAGCATCAGGGTTTGCAACATTCCCGTCTTATATTACAGCATCAGGGTTTGCAACATTCCCATGTTATATTACAGCATTGGGGTTTGCAATATTCCCGTCTTATATTACAGCATCAGGGTTTGCAACATTCCCGTCTTATATTACAGCATCAGGGTTTGCAACATTCCCGTCTTATGTTACAGCATCCGGGTTTGCAACATTCCCATGTTATATTACAGCATCAGGGTTTGCAACATTCCCGTCTTGTATTACAGCATCAGGGTTTGCAACATTCCCGTCTTATATTACAGCATCAGGGTTTGCAACATTCCCGTCTTATATTACAGCATCAGGGTTTGCAACATTCCCGTCTTATATTACAGCATCAGGGTTTGCAACATTCCCGTCTTATATTACAGCATCAGGGTTTGCAACATTCCCGTCTTATGTTACAGCATCAGGGTTTGCAACATTCCTGTCTTATATTACAGCATCAGGGTTTGCAACATTCCCGTCTTATATTACAGCATTGGGGTTTGCAACATTCCCGTCTTATGTTACAGCATCGGGGTTTGCAACATTCCCGTCTTATGTTACAACATCAGGGTTTGCAACATTCCCGTCTTATATTACAACATCAGGGTTTGCAACATTCCCGTCTTATTTTACAGCATCAGGGTTTGCAACATTCCCATCTTATATTACAGCATCAGGGTTTGCAACATTCCCGTCTTATATTACAGCATCAGGGTTTGCAACATTCCCGTCTTATGTTACAGCAGCGGGGTTTGCAACATTCCCGTCTTATATTACAGCATCAGGGTTTGCAACATTCCCGTCTTATATTACAGCATCAGGGTTTGCAACATTCCCGTCTTATATTACAGCATCAGGGTTTGCAACATTCCCGTCTTATATTACAGCATCGGGGTTTGCAACATTCCCGTCTTATATTACAGCATCGGGGTTTGCAACATTCCCGTCTTATATTACAGTATCATGGTTTGCAACATTCTGTCTTATATTACAGCATCAGGGTTTGCAACATTCCCGTCTTATATTACAGCATCAGGGTTTGCAACATTCCCGTTGATACGTAAAGATTATCATTGTGATCATGTCATCCTGCAGAAACATCTACAGTTTCCATGGAAAACAGACGCTTTCAGGGGAATTATAGAGGTTAGAAGTCTGTTTCAGTTTAGTAACGCTGTACTTTGTAGGTACACAAGTAGACCGTGCGATTAGCACGCTCATTTCTTACCATCACCATGGCAACCCTGGTGTGATCCAGACCAGGAAGTATGTGAGATGGTACTGTGGTCACCAAATCAGACATGTTGGTTTTCTCCAAGTACATTGTCTCACACAATTGACCACATATACGCCTTCATCCGCGCAAATTAGAATGATTAATATAAGTTGTTAAAGCTTGTTTCGCAATCAATGTAAGCTGATTATACGTATGGGGAACATTTTACAGAGACACTTGTGATTGCCATTGAGAGACACATGGGTGAAGTTCTCCATTGTTGTCTGTGTGAACATTGTCGCTGAGAGACACTTGGTCCTCGTTGTGTTATCTTAATGTTAACTTTATTTATTTTTCAACGATTGCAAAGCAAGTTTTAGCAACTTATATTAATAAGTCTCGTTGGCGCGGATGAAAGCGTATATGTGGTCATTCGTGTGGGAGGAAACCGGAGTACCCGGAGAAAATCCACCTGTTCGATCTGGTGACCACCGTACCATCTCACATACTTCGCTGTCCTAGGATCGAACCCGGGTTGCATTGGTGATTGTGTTATCTTCACCGCCAGCAATGGACAACAGTTCTCGAACACCTACAGTCCAGAGCACATGTTTCCAGCTAGTTTCGCCCATGAATATCGATATCATTAACTTCACGTGACACTTGTTTTTAACTCTCACATGACCATCACATGGTGTAGTGATATTGGTGCTTTCATTAATGACAACATTTCGGAATCGTTCTTTTTGCTAAAATCAAAAGCAGAAATTTGTTTAACTGTTTGCCTGCTGAGTAAATAAAATCACATTTGCAAACAACATAGATCCAGATCAGCCGAGGCGCAGCATTATTTGCTATTCAGCCAAGTGTTTTAGCTCCACTATCCCAATAGCAAACAGCATAGAGCCTGATCAGCCATGGTGCAGCGTTGTTTGCTATTCAGCCAAGTGTTTTAGCTCCACTATCCCAATAGCAAACAGCATAGAGCCTGATCAGCCATGGTGCAGCGTTGTTTGCTATTCAGCCAAGTGTTTTAGCTCCACTATCCCAATAGCAAACAGCATAGAGCCTGATCAGCCATGGTGCAGCGTTGTTTGCTATTCAGCCAAGTGTTTTAGCTCCACTATCCCAATAGCAAACAGCATAGAGCCTGATCAGCCATGGTGCAGCGTTGTTTGCTATTCAGCCAAGTGTTTTAGCTCCACTATCCCAATAGCAAACAACATAGAGCCTGATCAGCCATGGCACAGCGTTGTTTGCTATTCAGCCAAGTGTTTTAGCTCCACTATCCCAATAGCAAACAGCATAGAGCCTGATCAGCCATGGTGCAGCATTGTTTGCTATTCAGCCAAGTGTTTTAGCTCCACTATCCCAATAGCAAACAGCATAGAGCCTGATCAGCCATGGCACAGCGTTGTTTGCTATTCAGCCAAGTGTTTTAGCTCCACTATCCCAATAGCAAACAGCATAGAGCCTGATCAGCCATGGTGCAGCGTTGTTTGCTATTCAGCCAAGTGTTTTAGCTCCACTATCCCAATAGCAAACAACATAGAGCCTGATCAGCCATGGCACAGCGTTGTTTGCTATTCAGCCAAGTGTTTTAGCTCCACTATCCCAATAGCAAACAGCATAGAGCCTGATCAGCCATGGTGCAGCATTGTTTGCTATTCAGCCAAGTGTTTTAGCTCCACTATCCCAATAGCAAACAGCATAGAGCCTGATCAGCCATGGTGCAGCATTGTTTGCTATTCAGCCAAGTGTTTTAGCTCCACTATCCCAATAG
Organism: Archivesica marissinica; assembly: GCA_014843695.1. Lineage (NCBI taxonomy): Eukaryota > Metazoa > Mollusca > Bivalvia > Venerida > Vesicomyidae > Archivesica > Archivesica marissinica. The sequence continues at coordinate 17,773,231 of CM026395.1, read as the reverse complement.
CAAACAGCATAGAGCCTGATCAGCCATGGCACAGCGTTGTTTGCTATTCAGCCAAGTGTTTTAGCTCCACTATCCCAATAGCAAACAGCATAGAGCCTGATCAGCCATGGCACAGCGTTGTTTGCTATTCAGCCAAGTGTTTTAGCTCCACTATCCCAATAGCAAACAGCATAGAGCCTGATCAGCCATGGTGCAGCGTTGTTTGCTATTCAGCCAAGTGTTTTAGCTCCACTATCCCAATAGCAAACAGCATAGAGCCTGATCAGCCATGGTGCAGCATTGTTTGCTATTCAGCCAAGTGTTTTAGCTCCACTATCCCAATAGCAAACAGCATAGAGCCTGATCAGCCATGGTGCAGCATTGTTTGCTATTCAGCCAAGTGTTTTAGCTCCACTATCCCAATAGCAAACAGCATAGAGCCTGATCAGCCATGGTGCAGCATTGTTTGCTATTCAGCCAAGTGTTTTAGCTCCACTATCCCAATAGCAAACAGCATAGAGCCTGATCAGCCATGGTGCAGCATTGTTTGCTATTCAGCCAAGTGTTTTAGCTCCACTATCCCAATAGCAAACAGCATAGAGCCTGATCAGCCATGGTGCAGCATTGTTTGCTATTCAGCCAAGTGTTTTAGCTCCACTATCCCAATAGCAAACAGCATAGAGCCTGATCAGATGGCATGTTCTGTTAAAGGGTTAATATGGTATGTAAAACTGAACACATTTGAATCAAGAACATATTGTCTGTGCTCAAAATTTGTACCATTTTTGCTCGACAATTGGTCTATTTTATTCAGGTAGGTACATACGCAGACTCGTGAATCGGTTGGATGATGTAATTATCTGTGTCTGATAAGACATTTTCATTGAACACAGGCGTTTTAAAGTTGTGCAGAAATACGTAAATACACATGTAGACTATGTCGGAGTAAATTTTTCCAGTGTAAAACTTTGTGAGGTCTTAACCCATTTCATTCTGGATACCGTTCAAACAGTATTTGCAAAGAACATAGACCCAGCTCGGCCGCCATGGAATGTGCCGTCTGATCAGGCTGTATGCTGTTTGCTTTTCAGATGATCTTGCTAAGGCACTTGGCTATGTAGCAAACAACATAGATCCTGATCAGCACGCAGCATGACGCTGCGGCTGATCTGGATCTATGTTGTTTGCAAAAGCCTTTAAATGTATCCAGAATGAAATGGGTTAACAGCGATTAATTTAATGTTTTAATCATTTGTTTCACCATCAAGTTCAAATAAATTTACTTATAAACTTTTCTAGGCAGGTCAGTATTTATTTATTTTCTCATTTTAGAATGTAATGTGGATTGATGTCACTGTGCTGGATGAAAGAAATGAACCATTTTGGTGCATTAGGTACATATTACATAGTTTGGTGAATTAGGTACATATTACATATGTTGGTGCATTAGGTGCATATTACATATTTTGGTGAATTAGGTGCATATTACATATTTTGGTGAATTAGGTACATATTACATATTCTGGTGAATTAGGTACATATTACATATGTTGGTGCATTAGGTACATATTACATATTTTGGTGAATTAGGTACATATTACATATTTTGGTGAATTAGGTACATATTACATAGTTTGGTGAATTAGGTACATATTACATATTTTGGTGAATTAGGTATATATTTCATATTCTGGTGAATTAGGTACATATTACATATTTTGGTGCATTAGGTACATATTACATATTCTGGTGAATTAGGTACATATTACATAGTTTGGTGAATTAGGTACATATTACATAGTTTGGTGAATTAGGTACATATTACATAGTTTGGTGAATTAGGTACATATTACATATGTTGGTGAATTAGGTACATATTACATATGTTGGTGCATTAGGTACATATTACATAGTTTGGTGAATTAGGTACATATTACATATGTTGGTGCATTAGGTGCATATTACATATTTTGGTGAATTAGGTACATATTACATATGTTGGTGAATTAGGTACATATTACATAGTTTGGTGAATTAGGTACATATTACATAATTTGGTGAATTAGGTACATATTACATATGTTGGTGAATTAGGTACATATTACATATGTTGGTGCATTAGGTACATATTACATATTTTGGTGAATTAGGTACATATTACATATGTTGGTGCATTAGGTGCATATTACATATGTTGGTGAATTAGGTACATATTACATATGTTGGTGCATTAGGTACATATTACATATTTTGGTGAATTAGGTACATATTACATATGTTGGTGCATTAGGTGCATATTACATATTTTGGTGAATTAGGTACATATTACATATGTTGGTGCATTAGGTACATATTACATAGTTTGGTGAATTAGGTACATATTACATAGTTTGGTGAATTAGGTACATATTACATATTTTGGTGAATTTGGTACATATTACATATGTTGGTGAATTAGGTACATATTACATATTTTGGTACATTAGGTACATATTACATATTTTGGTGAATTAGGTACATATTACATATTTTGGTGAATTAGGTACATATTACATATGTTGGTGCATTAGGTACATATTACATATTTTGGTGAATTAGGTACATATTACATAGTTTGGTGAATTAGGTACATATTACATATTTTGGTGAATTAGGTACATATTACATATTTTGGTAAATTAGGTACATATTACATAGTTTGGTGAATTAGGTACATATTACATATTTTGGTAAATTAGGTACATATTACATATTTTGGTGAATTAGGTACATATTACATATTTTGGTGAATTAGGTACATATTACATATTTTGGTGAATTAGGTACATATTACATATTTTGGTGAATTAGGTACATATTACATATTTTGGTGAATTAGGTACATATTACATAGTTTGGTGAATTAGGTACATATTACATATTTTGGTGAATTAGGTATATATTTCATATTCTGGTGAATTAGGTACATATTACATATTTTGGTGCATTAGGTACATATTACATATTTTGGTGCATTAGGTACATATTACATATTTTGGTGAATTAGGTACATATTACATATGTTGGTGCATTAGGTGCATATTACATAGTTTGGTGAATTAGGTACATATTACATAGTTTGGTGAATTAGGTACATATTACATATGTTGGTGCATTAGGTGCATATTACATATTTTGGTGAATTAGGTACATATTACATATGTTGGTGAATTAGGTACATATTACATATGTTGGTGCATTAGGTACATATTACATATTTTGGTGAATTAGGTACATATTACATATGTTGGTGAATTAGGTACATATTACATATGTTGGTGCATTAGGTGCATATTACATATTTTGGTGAATTAGGTACATATTACATATGTTGGTGAATTAGGTACATATTACATATTTTGGTGAATTAGGTACATATTACATATGTTGGTGCATTAGGTACATATTACATATTTTGGTGAATTAGGTACATATTACATATGTTGGTGCATTAGGTGCATATTACATATTTTGGTGAATTAGGTACATATTACATATGTTGGTGCATTAGGTACATATTACATAGTTTGGTGAATTAGGTACATATTACATAGTTTGGTGAATTAGGTACATATTACATATTTTGGTGAATTAGGTACATATTACATAGTTTGGTGAATTAGGTACATATTACATATTTTGGTGAATTAGGTACATATTACATATTTTGGTGAATTAGGTACATATTACATATGTTGGTGAATTAGGTACATATTACATATTTTGGTGAATTAGGTACATATTACATATGTTGGTGCATTAGGTACATATTACATATTTTGGTGAATTAGGTACATATTACATATGTTGGTGCATTAGGTGCATATTACATATTTTGGTGAATTAGGTACATATTACATATGTTGGTGCATTAGGTACATATTACATAGTTTGGTGAATTAGGTACATATTACATAGTTTGGTGAATTAGGTACATATTACATATTTTGGTGAATTAGGTACATATTACATAGTTTGGTGAATTAGGTACATATTACATATTTTGGTGAATTAGGTACATATTACATAGTTTGGTGAATTAGGTGCATGTATGTCTTGCTTGATACATGTATTTTTGGTGCTTTTGGTACAGTTATGTATTGGTACATTAGGTACAGTTATGTATTGGTACATTAGGTACAGTTATGTATTGGTACATTAGGTACAGTTATGTATTGGTACATTAGGTACAGTTATGTATTGGTACATTAGGTACAGTTATGTATTGGTACAGTTATGTATTGGTACATTAGGTACAGTTATGTCTTGGTACATTAGGTACAGGCATGTGTACCAAATTGGATGCTCGCCTGTATGGTTCACCAATGAGGAGGGTATATAAGCTCAATCATAGGGGATAATGGAATGCTTAACAGACGGATCTGTAGTCCAGTGGTAACACACTGGACTGGTAATCCAGGGATCGCAGGTTCGATCCCCCGTCTGACCATAATAAAATTAACAATCTTTCAGATGGGACTTTAAATAGTGTTGGTGCTTTACACCGTGCACATAAAAGAACCAGAGGAGACTCTGGAATGGGTCTCTGTCTGTATCATTGCACTATCCTCCAAAAATCTAAAATGACTCTTCAGGAGGCGTCGCTCATATGGACAACCGGTAGCGACAATAATTAAACGTAAAACACACACAAAAATAATTGGTCCACCCATCTCTATATTTCAGTTCATTGTGCAAAGTTGCAGAGCAAGGTTTACAGAAAAGTATGTACCAGTACAAATCCATTGCTGCTATATTGTCCAGGAATATTAGTATACAAGGCTCTAACAATAACCCATTTTGTATACTCATCAATGCTACTACACTCTGAATCGCAAAGGAACAAAACTTGTTTTCTTGGTGAAAGAAAACTCCATCTTACACTGTTTTGAAACAGTGAATGATGGCATTTTCTCTGTCACTGCTTGAGTTTGGTATTCCTCTGCTGCTGGATCTACTTTTCTATTTGAGCTATTTTCTGATAATCATGATCAGTTAATTATAAATAATAAATATATTCTAATGAATTTGTTTAGTCTATAGTTTTTAATTTTGACAGCAAACAACTTAAAATTATACCGGAACTATTTCTTATTATGGACGTTCACACTAACATAAGTGGTTGTGCGGTTGTGTAGTGTAGAGAAATGAGGCTCCTGACAGGGGCAGTTAAAATGAATTAAATTTGATAACAAATATTATATTAGCCAAAATTATTGGAAATCATAAAAGAAAAATGATTTGTGTTTATTAGTGCAAGATTTTATTTCATCTTGTGATCACCAAAATATGTATTTCCACTTCTAAACACAAATATCCTCTATGTCTATTATCTTGTTACAGATTTTGATTTTGACTATTCAAGTGAAGAAGCCTATATGATGTCTTTTATGGATGAGAGAGGGAAACTGGAAGCCCAGATGAGTAAAGTGAGTCTTTTTTTAAAACTTTATTTATTTTACAACGATTGCGAAGTAAGTTCTAACAACTTATATTAATCACTCTCAGGTTTACCATGGCCAAGAACCAGATTAGTAAAGTAAAATCTAGTATGCTAAAGTTATCAAGTTTATCATGGCCAAAGCCAGATGAGGTAAATGGTGTTCTATTATATCTAAAGGTCTGAAGCCTACCGTGGTCAAAGACCAGGTGAAGTAGAGTGAGTAATGTGTTGTCTAAAGTCTCACATTTTCTAATATTTTCCGATCAATAAGTTGTAGCCTATTGCTCCATCGTGTCTGTGTTAATGGCCCACTTAGGGATCAAAGCAATAAGTTGTAGCCTATTGCTCCATCATGTCTGTGTTAATGGCCGACTTAGGGATCAAAGCAATAAGTTGTAGCCTATTGCTCCATCGTGTCTGTGTTAATGGCCCACTTAGGGATCAAAGCAATAAGTTGTAGCCTATTGCTCCATCATGTCTGTGTTAATGGCCAACTTGGGGATCAAAGCAATAAGTTGTAGCCTATTGCTCCATCGTGTCTGTGTTAATAGCCCACTTAGGGATCAAAGCAATAAGTTGTAGCCTATTGCTCCATCGTGTCTGTGTTAATGGCCCACTTAGGGATCAAAGCAATACGTTGTAGCCTATTGCTCCATCATGTCTGTGTTAATGGCCGACTTAGGGATCAAAGCAATAAGTTGTAGCCTATTGCTCCATCATGTCTGTGTTAATGGCCGACTTAGGGATCAAAGGTCATGTGCCCACTGCTCATAGATATTTTGTTGTACGCTTGATTAACGTGGCACTGTTCCGAAACTCATGAAAGGAAAGTCATCCAACTACACAGACATAATTTATATTAAGCATCATGAGACCATTTCATGGACATAGACACCACGTCATGAGACCGTTTCATGCACATAGACACCACGTCATGAGACCATTTCATGCACATAAACACCAAGTCATCAGACCATTTCATGCACATAGACACCAAGTCATCAGACCATTTCATGTACATAGACACCAAGTCATGAGACCATTTCATGCACATAGACACCAAGTCATCAGACCATTTCATGCACATAGACACCAAGTCATCAGACCATTTCATGCACATAGACACCAAGTCATGAGACCATTTCATGCACATAGACACCAAGTCATGAGTCCGTTTCATGCACATAGACACCAAGTCATGAGACCATTTCATGTACATAGACACCAAGTCATGAGACCATTTCATGCACATAGACACCAAGTCATGAGACCATTTCATGTACATAGACACCAAGTCATGAGACCATTTCATGTACATAGACACCAAGTCATGAGACCATTTCATGCACATAGACACCAAGTCATCAGACCATTTCATGCACATAGACACCAAGTCATCAGACCATTTCATGTACATAGACACCAAGTCATGAGACCATTTCATGCACATAGACACCAAGTCATCAGACCATTTCATGCACATAGACACCAAGTCATCAGACCATTTCATGCACATAGACACCAAGTCATCAGACCATTTCATGCACATAGACACCAAGTCATCAGACCATTTCATGCACAGAATCATGAGCATCCTGTGGTTCTACCAATGTTCTTATTTCAGACCGATGACGACAGGTTTTTCATGACAATTCTCAACTTAAAGCTGAGTCTAGACGCAATTAATACCTGGTTTGGGACAAACTACACGTGATGTATAGATCCTCGAGATACCAGAACATAGACCTCCAGACTATAGCACATGAATGCCTTCTACTACAGGGACATCGACAACATGTACTACGTGGACCTTCCGTCCCTAGGGAAGATTAGTTCAGAACTAATTAGGTCACCCTCTATAAATAAAGAAATCTATCTATCTCTATCACAAACTTTAATATGCTCGTCCACATGGTTCGCCAGAGGCGAGGATAAATAAGCTCAATCATCATCAGAAACAAACAGCTCAAATGCAACACGTCTTGATTTTATTCCTTAAATATAGTATACATTTTATTTATATACAAACTTCCACCCTTTGTCTCGGTTAAATATATTTATTTTTTATATACATTGTTCGTCTTGTTTATTATGAATACAATTTCTTCCACATGTTCTACAAGTTTGACCAAGAACATGGAAATAATTCCCATATTTCACGAGAATACCAGTATGTCCTTTGTTTAACCCTTTCCTTCCTAGAGATTTAGGTTAATATACCATTATATCTCCATACAAACGACAGCCATTTAACCCTTTCCTTCCTAGAGATTTAGGTTAATATACCATTATATCTCCATACAAACGACAGCCATTTAACCCTTTCCTTCCTAGAGATTTAGGTTAATATACCATTATATCTCCATACAAACGACAGCCATTTAGCTATCATGCAGTGGATAATATATCTCCATACAAACGACAGCCATTTAGCTATCATGCAGTGGATAATATATCTCCATACAAACGACAGCCATTTAGCTATCATGCAGTGGATAATATATCTCCATACAAACAACAGCCATTTAGCTATCATGCAGTGGATAATATATCTCCATACAAACGACAGCCATTTAGCTATCATGCAATGGATAATATATCTCCATACAAACGACAGCCATTTAGCTATCATGCAGTGGATAATATATCTCCATACAAACAACAGCCATTTAGCTATCATGCAGTGGATAAGTAGTCGCCATATCTATCCCACCTCCATAGATATTACTAGGACTTCATGAGATTCTGGCCTTTATTATGAACATTGGTTTGGCTACTACATTGTGAATGTATGTCGTATTGGTAATGGCGTCAAGAGGTGCTTTATACAAATTTATTTCAGCTCGATGGCGAAACAAGTTCTTACAACTTATATTAATCACTCTGGAGACCTCATTCCTGATGGAATCCATCGCCATGAGGGAGAGAGAAGATGCAACATGGAATTTAAATGCCTTGCCTAAGGGCACAATCGTAACGGCTCCTTCTAGCGGAAGGGTTAAGTCAGGGATACCTGTAGAATATGTACGATGTAGATAAGTGAGAATAGCTTAGTCTCTTATCCTCATACGGTGATTGATTGCTAACATTATAGATACCACAGTTTTGTTCAGATTTTTATGACCCCAAAGAAATTTCTTCGGATGCATATAGTTTTCGCACTGTCCGTCTGTGTGTCCGCCTGAGTCAATATTTCCTGTCCGGCCTGTAACTTCTTCTGCTACGGGAGGGATTTCAAAACTATTGTGCCACAAATGTTCGCTATATAGAGGTGATATATTGTACACATGACCCAGGTCCGTAGCTTCAAGGTCAAGGTCACACGGGGGGGGGGGGCATTCATCACCTACCGTGATATTTCTTGTTTCTAGTTACAGGCACTGTGATATGTAGTTGTGACACTTTGTCACTCCTCCCCCTTACAACATTACCATAAATCCAATCTTACTGACCGATGGTCGCCAGATCGGACAGGTTGGTTTTCTCCTGGTACTCTAGTATCCTCCCACACGAATGACCACATTTACGCTTGCTAAGCAGGTTTTAACAACTTATATTAATCACTCTCGTTGGCGCGGATGAAAGCGTAAAAGTGGTCATTCGCGTGGGAGGAAACCAGAATATCCAGAGAAAACCCACCTGTCCGACTGGCGACCACCTTACATACTTCCCGGTCTGAGGATCGAACCCAGGTTGCATTGGTGAGAAGCGAGCATGCTAACCACTGTGCTAATCGGTGTTTCAAAACAGTCTTTGAATCTATTATATGGTGGATTACGGTTTTACACAGATAGTGGAATAGTCTCGAGTCTACTGCAATTTTGTGCCGAGTGCACACAAATATTGGAATATTCCGTCAAACTGCTTGTACACCTTACTCGAGCAATGGCCGGATGACTCTAAAAAGGGGTGCAACACGGGTTTGTCTAGTTCGGCTTTTGGCAACTATTTGCGGTTCGCAATAAGAGTTCAACAGCTATAAACAATTGAGGCGATCTGAACAGTAATTGTTACTTTATTAAACACAACTTAAGCAATTATATTCCAAAATAGGAATAAACATATTAATACAAATCAAGCTACATGATCGTTCAACCCCACAGGCCTCTAAATAGGCTTATGAAGTGTAGATCTGGATCTGCACTTTTTTGCCAGTAATAATTATTACTATTTTTAGATAAAATTACCCATTTTGATAAATGAACTGGTCCAAATGTAATTTTCTTATTAATTTATTGGTCTAAAAATAGCATGCACCAGTCCATGTCAGTTACTTGAGGTTGAAAGGGTTAAACACTGTCTTGGTTTTGAGCCGTGCATATTAATCTAAGCAATAATTCTTTTGTTCAATTCACAAGTTCGATAAAAGAACTCCGAGAAAGAATACCTGCTACTTGTCCATCATTAGCCATGATAGCGCCATTGCGCTAATCTACTGAACATAGGAATGTACCGATATATAATAAAGATAAAACTGGAGCAGTTATGATTGTGCCCTTAGGTAAGGCATTTAAATTACACATCGCCTCTTCTCGCTCCCTCATTATGATGAATTATATCATGAATGAAGTCTCGAGAGCGATTAATACAAGTTGTAAGAACTTGTTTCGCAATATAGCTATTAAAAAACTGACAAGCTATTGGGTTAAAAAATCAAATTTAGAAATGTTCGTTCTAAAACTTTATTTATATTGGTAAAATAAAACTTCTTTAAAACACATATATTAAAATATCGATTGATTTAAGCATAGAAACAACTGTATGATTATTTTATTATCTCCCTTTATATTTTGTAATTTTATTATCTCCCTTGATATTTCAGCTTTACCCAGTTAATGCGTAAAATACGTATAAAATCCGATCCGGATACTGTCTGTATCATTGCACTATCGTCCAAAATTCTAAAATGGCTAATCTCTTCAGGAGGCGGCACTCATATGGGCAACCGGTAGCGACGATAAATAAACGTAAAACGCACACATCCAGATCATCTCTAAAATTAATGGGTTTGTCCGTAACTCGAGGCCTCCACCAAATTGCATGAAAATATGTCCATAATTATTTGCATAATACTGCTAATAGATAAGCAAACAAACGAGTACACAAACAAATAAACAGAGATAAAAACAACCTCCTTGGAGAAGGCAAAAATATATTGAATCATATATATATAATCGTCATCATCCACCGGGCTAATAATATAGAGCCACAAAACCATATTGATATATTCGAGATTAGTACCACCAAATTGGGCTAAAAAAAATTAGTATATATAAGGTCCTTAACGCTGTAAATAACACGTACGACAATTAAACATAGTTGAAATTTACCATTTACCAATATTGGTAGCTGGGATGCAGTACACACATTTGACCAGATACCAATATTGGTAACGAGTACACCGACTATACCGTACAGTAATTTCAGACATAAAATTCATATCACAAGATCACCAAGATGAAAAACAGGAAAAGAACCAAATCAACAGTAGCCATTATTTTCATCACTTAGTTAACACTTTTGATCACACTCAACATATCACTTTATAGAATCGCTAATAATAAGAGTATTGGAAACATATATCCTATGGGGATCGAACCTGCGATGCTTGGATTTGCAGTCCAACGTGCGGACCACTGGACCACCAACCCAACTAAATTTTGCACTGACGAATGTTTCTATACCGAGATTTGGTCATGAGTGACACACCTCGTGTAGTCAGTAATGGCTGTCGTAAAGTAGGTAAATGAATGGAAATATTACTCTCCCTTCGATAATTTGAGCCACAACCGTTGCACAAATGCAACGTTCTTGTAGATTCGGTAACGAAACGTTCTTGTAGATTCAGTAATGATCTGAATGTCATTATCGTTTTATATTTATTTTCGGACACGCAGTCGAATGTAAATAGCAAAAAAATCCATGCACAGCCGGAATAAATATCAGCGAATTTATAGTTGAAACAGACTCAAAATTGAGGTATAATCTGCATCCATTATGTCAAAATTCCGTCGGACCGGACAAAATACTTCAACATAACCGAAGTTTGAAATTCGATATAAACGGAGCCAGTTATATGTACAATGATAGTGTCTGAAACGGGACTTTGATCCGACTTTGAGATAACTGGAGAATTCGACCTAACCGACTTTGACATAACGGCTGTAGACTGTATATACAACATACCATTTGCATGGAATTCAGCAGGAAGCATATTCTGAAATGACCACCCTATTATTTCAATGGAAATGAACATAATAGGGAAAGAACTACAGTCAAACCTGTCTTAAGCAGCCAGCCAAGGGAATCACAGAAATTGGCTGATTAGCACAGGTGGCTGTTTAATTATAATAGAGGTCAAATACAACATATTGGGAATCTGAAAACTGGTTGCTTAATAGAGGTTGGCTGCTTAACCTCTCCCCCTTAGAAGCGCCTCTCGATGCCTATTGACATAGATCGACACATTAGTAGACAAACAAGCTATATTAAAGACCGGAACAACATAGTGTATACAACACTTAGTAATTGTTAGTAACCTCCATGAAGGCGGAGTAGGCAAGTTCACAGCTTATCCATTGTGTACGATTGGTAAATTCCAGCCAAATGTATGAAATAAAACTACATCTCTATGGGGGAAAGGGTTAATAGAGGTGACCACTAACACAATATAAACAGCTACAAGTAAGTAGCGGTAAGCAACCATAAAACACAGCAACTATGGTCAGCACTGAACATGATCAGTGAAGAAAAGTGAAGCAAAACCAGGATTACAAAAATAGAAATACAATGGCCGCCTCCGTGGACGAGTGGTTAAGGTTGCTGACTTGTATACCACTGTAACCTATCATCTCTGATGGTCACGGGTTCGAGCCACGCTCAGACCGTGTCTCATTTATATGAAAAAGTTGGCAGTTTCTTACGGAGGTTGGTGCACTGGTTAACCGCTGGAGCCTGCCCAGGAAAGGTGTTGTTAGGTAAACTGCCCGTCACTCAAATGGGAAACCGGTAGCGACGTTAAATAAACTTAAATTAAAAAAATACAATATAGACTCTGTCTCAATTTTTGTCTGCGCCACTTCCTGTTGCCAATTGAAAAAAGCTGAGCCAATTTCAAATACTTGGAGCCAACTAACAGCCATATAGTTCACAGATAAATACCTATATGAAGCCATGTATTTGACAAAACATTTTGTGCCAAACAAAAAACATTTTTAAAAAAAAAAGGAAGTTGCACCAAATATTTTCGCCAATTCACAAATTTTAGGGCCAGTTTTTTGGCGACTGAGGGCAGTAACCCTGAGATCATAAGCCAAACAGGGTATGGAAATATAAATAGCATAGTTGATCATTATAGATTTTCATTCGAACATTTATGAATACAAATCGCTCGCCCACATGGTTCCCCCGGAGGCGAGGGTAAATAAGCTCAATCAGCACATTTATGAATACAAATCGCTCGCCCACATGGTTCCCCCGGAGGCGAGGGTAAATAAGCTCAATCAGCATATCTATGAATACAAATCGCTCGCCCACATGGTTCCCCCGGAGGCGAGGGTAAATAAGCTCAATCAGCACATTTATGAATACAAATCGCTCGCCCACATGGTTCCCCCGGAGGCGAGGGTAAATAAGCTCAATCAGCACATTTATGAATACAAATCGCTCGCCCACATGGTTCCCCCGGAGGCGAGGGTAAATAAGCTCAATCAGCATATTTATGAATACAAATCGCTCGCCCACATGGTTCCCCCGGAGGCGAGGGTAAATAAGCTCAATCAGCACATTTATGAATACAAATCGCTCGCCCACATGGTTCCCCCGGAGGCGAGGGTAAATAAGCTCAATCAGCACATTTATGAATACAAATCGCTCGCCCACATGGTTCCCCCGGAGGCGAGGGTAAATAAGCTCAATCAGCATATTTATGAATACAAATCGCTCGCCCACATGGTTCCCCCGGAGGCGAGGGTAAATAAGCTCAATCAGCACATTTATGAATACAAATCGCTCGCCCACATGGTTCCCCCGGAGGCGAGGGTAAATAAGCTCAATCAGCACATTTATGAATACAAATCGCTCGCCCACATGGTTCCCCCGGAGGCGAGGTAAATAAGCTCAATCAGCACATTTATGAATACAAATCGCTCGCCCACATGGTTCCCCCGGAGGCGAGGGTAAATAAGCTCAATCAGCACATTTATGAATACAAATCGCTCGCCCACATGGATCCCCCGGAGGCGAGGGTAAATAAGCTCAATCAGCACATTTATGAATACAAATCGCTCGCCCACATGGTTCCCCCGGAGGCGAGGGTAAATAAGCTCAATCAGCACATTTATGAATACAAATCGCTCGCCCACATGGTTCCCCCGGAGGCGAGGGTAAATAAGCTCAATCAGCATATTTATGAATACAAATCGCTCGCCCACATGGTTCCCCCGGAGGCGAGGGTAAATAAGCTCAATCAGCACATTTATGAATACAAATCGCTCGCCCACATGGTTCCCCCGGAGGCGAGGGTAAATAAGCTCAATCAGCATATTTATGATAGTTTTGCTGATTACACATATCAGTGCAAACAAAAGGCCCAATAAAACGGGCGATATATCACAAGAGTTAAATTTACAGAACATACCAGTTCGACTTAACCCTTTGCATGCTAGCAACAGATAAAATTACCTTTGCAAACAGCATAGAGCCAGATCAGACGGCACAGAAAGTGCTGTCTGATCAGGCTCTATGCTGTTTGGATAGTGAAGCTAAAGCACTTGTCTGAATAGCAAACAACATATATCCTGATGACGTGGCTGGATCTATGTTGTTTGCAAATGTGATTTTATTTACTCAGCAGGCAAAGGGTTAAGACCTCTGTCATATGGAAAACTAACCTTCCTCAACATATATCCTGATGACGTGGCTGGATCTATGTTGTTTGCAAATGTGATTTTATTTACTCAGCAGGCAAAGGGTTAAGACCTCTGTCATATGGAAAACTAACCTTCCTCAAAATACTGATCTGCGGTTCGTTATTCTGCTATAGAATATCTACTACACTTGCGGAAAAATGACACCCCTAAAGATTAGCAATAATGGGGAAATGTTAAATTTACTACAATTAAGTGTTATTTATGGTTTAACTAACAACATATATAATGTCTTTTTGAAAGTAAGATGTACAGAATAACATAAATATATTGAATCTGAAAGCAGAATAATGAATGCAGCTAAATTGTCTCTTTTAGAGAGTTCTAAATATGATAATAACGTGGTGGGTGCTTTAACTACGAGGTTCACATAATGTATATGCATAATATTTACACGTACAAACACACAAAGAACAATCAGAAAGATGCTGACCCTGACATTGGTGTATATATATATATATATTTGACAAAAGAACAAATGCTCGATTCCACATGACCTTGAAAGGTCACATGATGTTACCTATAGATGTTTCATTGAAACTATTGTGTTTATCTTGCTTCGTTTTCGAGTTACAATAATGCAATGTTTACTATTTACTATATACTACAATGAGAGTGGACACTTAGCTGACCGCCCCGTTCACTCGCTGACCACACGCCTTGACCGATCTCTCCCAATATCCTACCACTTGCTCAGTGGATGCTTCGCCGACTACCCCGTTCACTCACTGACCACACTCCTTGACGATCTCTCCCAATATCCTACCACTTGCTCAGTGGATGCTTCACTGACTGCCCCGTTCACTCGCTGACCACACTCCTTGACCGATCTCTCCCAATATCCTACCACTTGCTCAGTGGATGCTTCGCTGACCGCCCCGTTCACTCGCTGACCACACTCCTTGACCGATCTCTCCCAATATCCTACCACTTGCTCAGTGGATGCTTCGCTGACCGCCCCGTTCACTCGCTGACCACACTCCTTGACCGATCTCTCCCAATATCCTACCACTTGCTCAGTGAATGCTTCGCTGACCGCCCCGTTCACTCGCTGACCGATCTCTCCCAATATCCTACCACTTGCTCAGTGGATGCTTCGCTGACCACCCTGGTCACAGCTGCCACCATTTCTCCCCAAATTAAACCTACCACTTCTTCCTAGACCGAAACTCCATATATCCACAACATTTCATCAAAATCCAAAAACAGCTTTTTAAGTTATTCTGTCCACACACACACGCACGCACGCACAAAAACAATGTGAAGACAATACAACTGAGGGCAGGTCACGTTTCCATGCCATAGAATAATGTCTCCAACCATATGAACTTTCATAATTTATGCAGATAAAAAAAACATTGTTTTTGTAGGCTAGAGTGGGGGGGGGGTCATTATTCTATAAGTACCTGTCACTATGTCTTATATAATATTGACCCCACTCCCGAGTTATTAATTTAGGGGAGTGTCAATATTCTGTGTGACATCAGGCTGTTACATAATCATTGCCAAGATGTATAAAAATAATGGTATATTCTTTCCTCAGGTGTACACAGATAGTGGAATATACAACTGTATTTTTGTTCACGTGTACACAGACGGTGGAATATGCAACTGTATTTTTGTTCACGTGTACACATATAATGGAATATGCAACTGTATTTGTGTTCACGTGTACACATATAATGGAATATGCAACTGTATTTTTGTTCACGTGTACACAGATGGTGGAATATGCAACTGTATTTGTGTTCACGTGTACACATATAATGGAACATGCAGCTGCATTTTTGTTCACGTGTACACAGATGGTGGAATATACAACTGTATTTGTGTTCACGTGTACACATATAATGGAACATGCAGCTGCATTTTTGTTCACGTGTACACATATAATGGAATATGCAGCTGCATTTTTGTTCACGTGTACACATATAATGGAATATGCAGCTGTATTTTTGTTCACGTGTACACATATAATGGAACATGCAGCTGCATTTTTGTTCACGTGTACACAGATGGTGGAATATGCAACTGTATTTGTGTTCACGTGTACACATATAATGGAACATGCAGCTGCATTTTTGTTCACGTGTACACATATAATGGAATATGCAGCTGCATTTTTGTTCACGTGTACACATATAATGGAATATGCAGCTGTATTTTTGTTCACGTGTACACATATAATGGAATATACAGCTGTATTTTTGTTCACGTGTACACAGATGGTGGAATATGCAGCTGTATTTTTGTTCACGTGTACACATATAATGGAATATACAGCTGCATTTTTGTTCACGTGTACACATATAATGGAATATGCAGCTGTATTTTTGTTCACGTGTACACAGACGGTGGAATATGCAACTGTATTTGTGTTCACGTGTACACATAATGGAATATGCAACTGTATTTTTGTTCACGTGTACACAGATGGTGGAATATGCAGCTGTATTTTTGTTC
Source organism: Archivesica marissinica (assembly GCA_014843695.1). Taxonomy (NCBI): domain Eukaryota; kingdom Metazoa; phylum Mollusca; class Bivalvia; order Venerida; family Vesicomyidae; genus Archivesica; species Archivesica marissinica. The sequence continues at coordinate 17,756,380 of CM026395.1, read as the reverse complement.
ACGTGTACACATATAATGGAATATACAGCTGCATTTTTGTTCACGTGTACACATATAATGGAATATGCAGCTGCATTTTTGTTCACGTGTACACATATAATGGAATATGCAGCTGTATTTTTGTTCACGTGTACACATATAATGGAATATACAGCTGTATTTTTGTTCACGTGTACACAGATGGTGGAATATGCAGCTGTATTTTTGTTCACGTGTACACATATAATGGAATATACAGCTGCATTTTTGTTCACGTGTACACATATAATGGAATATGCAGCTGCATTTTTGTTCACGTGTACACATATAATGGAATATGCAGCTGTATTTTTGTTCACGTGTACACATATAATGGAATATACAGCTGTATTTTTGTTCACGTGTACACAGATGGTGGAATATGCAGCTGTATTTTTGTTCACGTGTACACAGACGGTGGAATATGCAGCTGTATTTTTGTTCACGTGTACACAGATGGTGGAATATACAGCTGTATTTTTGTTCACGTGTACACAGACGGTGGAATATGCAGCTGTATTTCACGTGTACACAGATGGTGGAATATGCAGCTGTATTTCACGTGTACACAGATGGTGGAATATGCAGCTGTATTTCACGTGTACACAGATGGTGGAATATGCAGCTGTATTTCACGTGTACACAGATAATGGAATAGTCCCCTGTATTATTGCACATCTCTGCTCATACTGCTCTATGCAGCTGGACCGACTACTTTACTGATCCGAATCGAGCCCAGGTATCCAGCACGAATGAGAAACGAAATTCCCATCACAAACGCACCTGCAGAGAAATAAATACATGTTTAGTATAAACCTCTTATTTATTTTACAACAATTCCGAAATAAGCTTTTACAACTTATGTTAATCACTCTCATTAAATGTGGTCGTTAGTGTGGGAGGAAACTGGAGTACCCGGGAAAAACCCACCTGTCCGATCTGGTGACGACCATACCATCTCACATAATTAACAACTCAACTATACAATGCTTTGCAGGCAGACTCGTTGATATAGTTGCAGTTTATACTTAATGTTAATGAATTGTTTCTTGTACTGCAGAAGAAAATATTTATGGAGGAGGGCAGTTTTTACTAATGTTATAATTTGTTGCAGTCCCCTGTGCTAGGCAGCCACTTTCACTGCATCTTATCAAATAGTTGACCTCTATAAAGCAGCCACCTGTGCTAGGCAGCCACTGTCACTGCGCCTTATCAAATAGTTGACCTCTATAAAGCAGTCCCCCTCTGTGCTAGGCAGCCACTTTCACTGCATCCTATCAAATAGTTGACCCCTATAAAGCAGTTTGCTCTGCTAGGCAGCCACTGTCACTGCACCTTATCAAATAGTTGACCTCTATAAAGCAGTCCCCCTCTGTGCTAGGCAGCCACTTTCACTGCATCCTATCAAATACTTGACCCCTATAAAGCAGTCCCCTGTGCTAGGCAGCCACTTTCACTGCACCTTATCAAATAGTTGACCTCTATAAAGCAGTCCCCTGTGCTAGGCAGCCACTGTCACTGCATCTTATCAAATAGTTGACCTCTATAAAGCAGTCCCCTGTGCTAGGCAGCCACTTTCACTGCACCTTATCAAATAGTTGACCTCTATAAAGCAGTCACCTGTACTAGGCAGCCACTGTCACTGCACCTTATCAAATAGTTGACCTCTATAAAGCAGTCCCCTGTACTAGGCAGCCACTTTCACTGCACCTTATCAAATAGTTGACCTCTATAAAGCAGTCACCTGTACTAGGCAGCCACTTTCACTGCACCTTATCAAATAGTTGACCTCTATAAAGCAGTCCCCTGTGCTAGGCAGCCACTTTCACTAATTCCTGTGACTGGCTGCTTATGACAGGATTGATACTTTATTCTAGCTTTACTTACCCACCCATACTGTGTATATTCCGCCAGATTTAGAAGCCATCGCGTAGGTACCAATCTGTAACATATAATGCATGGTACACAATAAAAACAACCATAGTAAATCTGGCGGAATATACACAGTATGGGTGGGTAAGTAAGGCTAGAATAAAGTATCAATCCTGTCATAAGCAGCCAGTCACAGGAATTAGTGAAAGTGGCTGCCTAGCACAGAGAACTGCTTTATAGAGGTCAAGTATTTGATAAGATGCAGTGAAAGTGGCTGCTTGGCAGCCACTTTCACTGCATCTTATCAAATACTTGACCTCTATAAAGCAGCCCCCCCCCCTGTGCTTGGCAGCCACTTTCACTACATCTTATCAAATACTTGACCTCTATAAAGCAGTCCCCTGTGCTAGGCAGCCACTTTATTCTAGCTTTACTTACCCACCCATACTGTGTATCTGCCTGTAACCTGTAATATATAAGGCATGGTACACCATAAAAACAACCGTAGTAAATCCCATTGGCTTTAAACATATTCATATCTACCGAAATTGCATTAACCCATTCAACACTAGAGACTCTAAATAGGCTTACAACAAGTGTAGATCCAGATGAGCCAGCTCGTCACTATATTTACCTTTTAAACAGCATTATAATTGTGTCGAGACTTCTTTCAAATCGTGTTTTGCCTTATCGTTAACGTTATATACCAATTCACATAGAAATATGTATAATTTACAGTTTAATTTAAAAAGTATAAAGAGAATTCTCTCAACCAATCAGAATCCTTCCAGGTGTTATTAAATTTGTGTACATATAAACAATTATGAGATGACTGTATTACACTGAATACAAGCAAAGTTATGAGATAAAATTAAATATGTCAATAAAACAAGATAATAATCTAGACATACCGTAACCCCAATACCCAAGCCCAGAAACACGAGTCCAACAATCAGATAAAGTATACATCGAGTTCTGAGGTATGCCGCCTCAACAGACGAGCTGAAAATGAAAAGAAAGTGATCAACAAACGTGAATCCATTGTTACTACAGTCAACTAGTGTTATGGTGCATACGGTAATATTTAACAGAGAAAAAAATCTATACTATAAATAAATATTAAAATTAATTAACGCAGTTTTATGGTACATACGGTAATATTTAACGGAGAAATGTTTTTAAAAAAACTTCTATACTATAAATAAAAATTTAAAAAAATTACCACAAGACTTATCTTACTTGCTTGTTTTAGTAGATTGGATATGGGACATATCTTGTGTGAAGATAACTCGAATACATACACTGGTTACGGAGATATGAATTTAATAGTAACTTAATGTCATCTTATTCAGGAAGACCAACTCACACTGTATGCGAATGTCCAGTTTCATACGCCAAGAATTTATGCTAAAAGTGATTTACACACATTAATTTCTTCGCTATTTTGACTTGCTATGAAGAAAGCCAAACGCAATAAACTATCCACGTCCAAATAACATATATACTTTATTTATTTTACAACGATTGCGAAGCAAGTTTTAACAACTTATATTAATCACTCTCGTTGGCTCGGATGAAAGCGTATATGTGGTCATTCATGTGGGAGGAAACCGGAGTACCCGGAGAAAACCCACCTGTCCGATCTGGCGACCATCGTGCCAACTCACATACTTCCCGGTCCGGGGATCGAACCCGGGTCGCATTGGTGAGAAGCGAATAACATATAGAGGATAACAGGAATATAACTTTAGCCACGGTGCGACATGTACAATCAGAAAGGTATAGCATGTAGCACGCACAGACATTTACATACTGCACAATCATATGTTCTCACAATAGATCGCAGAGATCTTAGAGAAAGGTATAGCATGTAGCATGCAGAGACATTTACATACTGCACAATCATATGTTCTTACAATAGATCGCAGAGATCTTAGAGAAAGGTATAGCATGTAGCACGCACAGACATTTACATACTGCACAATCAATGTTCTCACAATAGATCGCAGAGATCTTAGAGAAAGGTATAGCATGTAGCACGCACAGACATTTACATACTGCACAATCCATGTTCTAACAATAGATCGCAGAGATCTTTGAGAAAGGTATAGCATGTAGCACGCACAGACATTTACATACTGCACAATCAATGTTCTCACAATAGATCGCAGAGATCTTAGAGAAAGGTGTACAATCGGCTGAGTAAAATAGTCATCCTTATTCTTCGACAAACTAAAATGTAACGGAATACTCACACTCGTCTACAGTTGGAACATCTCGCCAACGCTGTTCTGGTTACAGCAAACTGAAAACAAACACAGGTATTGTATTATAAACGAGGACATTCGGTAGAGCGCATACCTCCGCCACGCCGTGGTCCAGATCCGGATAGTATATACAAATTTATTTTAGCTCGATTGCGAAACAAGTTCTTACAACTTATATTAATCACTCTCGAGACCTCATTCCTGATGGAATACATCGCCATGAGGGAGAGAGAAGAGGCAAAATGGAATTTACATTGCCTTGCTTGGGCACAATCGTAACGGCTCCAGCGGGACTCAAACTCTGGACCTGAAGCGAACGCGCTTCCACTGTGCTATCATGACTTCCACAAATCCACAGATCCGCATCATCACCAAGAGTGAATGGATTGGTCCGAGACCCATGGCGGACCTTCCCAGACAAATTCATCATCCACAGGATGTGTATAAACATTTGGATAATCCTACTAAGAGACAGACGTGAAAAAATAACCTAGTTGCTGAGGTAGCAACAAGACAACCATTTATTCTATGCTATTAAAATGATTTTGGAAGAACTGCATTTTCAAAAGGTAAATTGATTTTGTTCGTTAGTTTTTAGGATTTAAAGTAGCACCAACAGCTTCGGTCATATGCGACTCTCCGGCTATTATTTGTGGCAGAAGACCCCTTGTGCCCCTCCAAGCGGTATCTCGGGCACCCAGGTAGAACCACATAAGCCAGTTGGATAGCTTCCTCACATGCCAGTGACATTCGAACCTACAGCGGTGAAGGGCAAGTGATTTGAGTTCAACGACCCTAACCACTAGGCCACGGAGGCCCCTCAAGGGATATCGATAATTATTTGATTAAGTCAATCTGATAATCACTAATCGAATCTACTTACGATATCATGACTTTGACATCCTGGCAAACCGATCCATAAAGCTGTAATTACGTTGTCACTTACAATAACAAATGCTCAAAAACCAAGCCTGGCCCGAAATCGGCCACATTACCATTCATATTTGTTCAACCCCTATCCCCACTGAGGAAAATCAGAAAGGTATAGCATGTAGCACGCACAGACATTTACATACTGCACAATCAATGTTCTCACAATAGATCGTAGAGATCTTAGAGAAAGGTATAGCATGTAGCACGCAAAGACATTTACATACTGCACAATCATATGTTCTTACAATAGATCGCAGAGATCTTAGAGAAAGGTATAGCATGTAGCACGCACAGACATTTACATACTGCACAATCATATGTTCTTACAATAGATCGCAGAGATCTTAGAGAAAGGTATAGCATGTAGCACGCACAGACATTTACATACTGCACAATCAATGTTCTAACAATAGATCGCAGAGATCTTAGAGAAAGGTATAGCATGTAGCATGCACAGACATTTACATACTGCACAATCAATGTTCTCACAATAGATCGCAGAGATCTTAGAGAAAGGTATAGCATGTAGCACGCACAGACATTTACATACTCAATCAATGTTCTCACAATAGATCGCAGAGATCTTAGAGAAAAACAACACCACAACAACAACCACAACCACAACAAAACAAAAAAACAACCCACAACAACAACCACAACAACCACAATAGATCGCAGAGATCTTAGAGAAAGGTATAGCATGTAGCACGCACAGACATTTACATACTGCACAATCAATGTTCTCACAATAGATCTTAGAGAAAGGTATAGCATGTAGCACGCACAGACATTTACATACTCACAATCAATGTTCTCACAATAGATCGCAGAGATCTTAGAGAAAGGTATAGCATGTAGCACGCACAGACATTTACATACTGCACAATCCATGTTCTAACAATAGATCTTAGAGAAAGGTATAGCATGTAGCGCGCACAGACATTTACATACTGCACAATCAATGTTCTCACAATAGATCGCAGAGATCTTAGAGAAAGGTATAGCATGTAGCACGCACAGACATTTACATACTGCACAATCAATGTTCTCACAATAGATCTTAGAGAAAGGTATAGCATGTAGCACGCACAGACATTTACATACTGCACAATCAATGTTCTCACAATAGATCGCAGAGAAAGGTATAGCATGTAGCACGCACAGACATTTACATACTGCACAATCAATGTTCTCACAATAGATCGCAGAGATCTTAGAGAAAGGTATAGCATGTAGCACGCACAGACATTTACATACTGCACAATCAATGTTCTCACAATAGATCTTAGAGAAAGGTATAGCATGTAGCACGCACAGACATTTACATACTGCACAATCAATGTTCGCACAATAGATCGCAGAGATCTTAGAGAAAGGTATAGCATGTAGCATGCACAGACATTTACATACTGCACAATCAATGTTCTCACAATAGATCTTAGAGAAAGGTATAGCATGTAGCACGCACAGACATTTACATACTGCACAATCAATGTTCTCACAATAGATCGCGGAGATCTTAGAGAAAGGTATAGCATGTAGCACGCACAGACATTTACATACGGCACAATCAATGTTCTCACAATAGATCTTAGAGAAAGGTATAGCATGTAGCACGCACAGACATTTACATACTGCACAATCAATGTTCTCACAATAGATCGCAGAGATCTTAGAGAAAGGTATAGCATGTAGCACGCACAGACATTTACATACTGCACAATCAATGTTCTCACAATAGATCGCAGAGATCTTAGAGAAAGGTATAGCATGTAGCACGCACAGACATTTACATACTGCACAATCAATGTTCTCACAATAGATCGCAGAGATCTTAGAGAAAGGTATAGCATGTAGCACGCACAGACATTTACATACTGCACAATCAATGTTCTCACAATAGATCGCAGAGATCTTAGAGAAAGGTATAGCATGTAGCACGCACAGACATTTACATACTGCACAATCAATGTTCTCACAATAGATCGCAGAGATCTTAGAGAAAGGTATAGCATGTAGCACGCACAGACATTTACATACTGCACAATCAATGTTCTCACAATAGATCGCAGAGATCTTAGAGAAAGGTATAGCATGTAGCACGCACAGACATTTACATACTGCACAATCAATGTTCTCACAATAGATCGCAGAGATCTTAGAGAAAGGTATAGCATGTAGCACGCACAGACATTTACATACTGCACAATCAATGTTCTCACAATAGATCGCAGAGATCTTAGAGAAAGGTATAGCATGTAGCACGCACATACATTTACATACTGCACAATCAATGTTCTCACAATAGATCTTAGAGAAAGGTATAGCATGTAGCACGCACAGACATTTACATACTGCACAATCAATGTTCTAACAATAGATCGCAGAGATCTTAGAGAAAGGTATAGCATGTAGCATGCACAGACATTTACATACTCAATCCATGTTCTAACAATAGATCGCAGAGATCTTAGAGAAATTACTCACAAGGAATATCTCGTTACAGTAGACACACTGTACACGGTTGGTGTTTGGGGCCCTGATCGTTGCACTGGTAATGATTCCCGGTGCACCAAGAGTGATGATTCTCTTACTGAAAACAACGACGACATATTAATGAACACTGATTAATCTTTATTAACTCATGCAAATTTAGGTTATACAAATTTATTTTAGCTCGATTGCGAAACAAGTTCTTATAACTTATATTAATCACTCTCGAGATGTTTCATGCAAATTTATGTTAGCTCTAATTGCGAGACAAACTTACCAGCTTAGCATAGGGCAAGCAATTTTCCTAGCAGTTTACAATATGTAGTTCAAGCAATTTCTTAACAGATTACGGTACCGTACATGTAGTTCAAGAACATTTCTTACAGTTCAGTCTCGGGCACATAAATTCTTACAAGCTCAATCAGGAGCACATGGTTTTCTTACCAGTTTAACATAAGGCACATGGTTTTCCTACCAGTTTAACATAAGGCACATGGTTTTCTTACCAGTTTAACATAAGGCACATGGTTTTCCTACCAGTTTAACATAAGGCACATGGTTTTCTTACCAGTTTAACATAAGGCACATGGTTTTCCTACCAGTTTAACATAAGGCACATGGTTTTCTTACCAGTTTAACATACGGCACATGGTTTTCTTACCAGTTTAACATAAGGCACATGGTTTTCCTACCAGTTTAACATAAGGCACATGGTTTTCTTACCAGTTTAACATAAGGCGCATGGTTTTCTTACTAGTTTAACATAAGGCACATGGTTTTCTTACCAGTTTAACATAAGGCACATGGTTTTCTTACCAGTTTAACATAAGGCACATGGTTTTCTTACCAGTTTAACATAAGGCACATGGTTTTCTTACCAGTTTAACATAAGGCACATGGTTTTCTTACCAGTTTAACATAAGGCACATGGTTTTCTTACCACTTAATCATACGACAAGCAATGTTCTTACCAGATTACACTACATGTAGATTAGATGGCACATAGTGTTCATACCAGTTTAACCTAAGACACATTGTTTTCTTATCAGTTTTCACTAGGACACTTCTCTTACCATTTTACCCCCCCATGGCACACAGTTTTCTTACCAGTTTACCCTAAGGCATGCAATTTTCTTACCAATCCAGTCTAGGCCACACCATTTTCTTACCAGCTGGAGTTTTCTTATTATTCAGCCTATGGCACTCACTTTTCTTACCGGTTCACACAATTTTTTTATATTTCGGGTTTTACGCCTACATCAGCACCATTTTCGGGCTATATCGCCAGCGGGCAGTTTACCTAACAACACCTTTCCTGGGCAGGCTCCAGTGGTTAACCAGTACTTGGGTGCACCTACCTCCGTAAGAAACTGCCAACTTTTTCATATAAATGAAACACGGTCTGAGCGGGGCTCGAACCCGTGACCATCAGTGATGATAGGTTACAGTGGTATACAAGTCAGCGACCTTAACCACTCGACCACGGAGGCGGACACACACACTATAACAAACAGTTTCTTACCAGTTCAGCCTAGGGCACGCAATTTTCAGTGCAGACGCTCTACAGATGAGTAAACAGTTACAAGGACATCTTACGTACTTCTTTCCAGGAGGGGCAGCCTTTATTGGCTATAGATACAAAATTACTTGTTATTATTGTTATTTTTCCATTTGAAGAAAAACAGACTTATAAATTAAAATGTTGTTTAATTTATATTTAGCTAATTGTTTCACCCGTGTACATGTAAAAAAGTAAAGTGTTTGTTTATAATAGTGTCACCCCTATTTAAAGGGTCAGCCATTACTGACTTATGAGACACCTTTTTTATTAACACCAGTACTTCCCGAACCCTATGCTATGTAGATCAGATGCCAGGCTGGTAGGCAATCGGTAACCATTATTTAACTAGCTGGCGGCTCACCAACCGCCCATATCAGAATGAACCCCTGACAAGGTTCGAACCTTCGACCTAGACGGACGACTTAACCACTAGGCCACGGAGACATGTACGTATATTTTGTATATGAATAATCAATTATAGTGCTGTTTTCCGATCTGAAGAAATACATCACCACTTTATTGAGATCAAGCTGAACATGGATGCCTGAACTCTCAAAAATACATGTTTTTACCTTACACCGCCTAAACACCACAATACCTAGACAGTGAGTATCATCTTTTAATATTTAGTCAATTTATTTTTTAACTGATGTAGCTTCAAACTCCTGTGATCCGAACAACTGTAACAAATGGAAAAGTCCCAGTTAAATAGTCAATGTACATGCGGAAACGCAATGCGTGAAACTATAAACTTACTGTGGCTTCCTTGCACACGTTGCATTTAACAACATTCTGGTTCTGCTTTCCATCTATGCTAACTATGGCTTGACATATTTTGCAGTTGATGGACAATGCCGCTCCAGGAACAGATGGGGTGTATGGTGGGGGTAACTCATCTGGTCCTATAGGGGGCACAATCACCTGCTGTGAATGTGGGAGAGTTGGCTGAGCTGGTTGGTGTCCTGAAAATAATCATTATGAAAATAATCATCTTCGGTATAACGCTGTTCGATGTCGCGACTACGCTTTCATCATAAGGCAAATTAGATAAATCAACAACCAATAAGAATGACAATGTACATGTACTCGACACCAATGCAAGAAATCTGACTCTGAAGCCCAGGCGTAGAGAGTAGTCACCGTAATTCCGATTATGTCCGAAGTCTAAATAATCGTTATTTCCCGTTCCAACTGTCATGGCAGCCATTTCAAAGACAATTCGAAGTAGATTTTTGAGAATAATTTTTCCCGGTTTTCTATAGATTGTGACATGGCGACATCGATGTTTCGATCGAAGCGAGGAAATTTTCGCCCACATTTATCACTGGATGACAGTGTATATAATACAGAGCTGTCAAGGGTACATCGAGTGTCGGAGTGAGATATGGGGTTCGAAGGTGCAGCCGCCCCTTCGTCAGGGGGTCTGGGGGAAGCTGGAGACACTCTATAGCTCATTTTCGTCATATTTGGTGTCAAATGGCTTACATGAAATGCTACTTTGGCATCTAATGAAGGACACTTTTCACCAAGAAAACCTGATCAAGCAATAGCATTTTATGGTAAAGAAAGCTTGCAAATAACTTTTTGTAATTGAATCTTATATTTTTTATTAAATTGACTTTCAAGTCAGGCGCAAACCTGTCAGTCTTGATTCAGATTGTCAATTTATAATAAATATCCGATGCAATTTGCAAGCATTTGTCACCAGCTTGAGTAAAATCAGCATCTAGTGGTTACCAGATCAAGCTAGTAATCGGCTGATTACAATTTCGGCACAAATTCAAACCCGGGTATGACTTGCCAATATTTCATTGAGCAAGACCATTTATCCACATTGCTAAGAACTAAGTCTTGTAGAAATTGCTTCACAGTCGAGCTTAAATGAATTTATATTCATACCAAGCTAAATCACCAAACTGGAACTACAGTACATATATATAAAATGTAGTTAACATAGTGTTTTAACATAGTGAACATTTATTAAACTCAATTTGATGCAATTAGCATATAAAACAATCATCAATATGAGTGAATATTTCCAGTTTGTTTTAAATGTTTCATCTTTCACTGCCTAGATATAAAACTATTATTTATACCATGTGTATAGATACTATCACATCATGTCATGTACTCCCATGTAACCTTTTTGGATTTGTCGACCAAAGTCTTTGAAGGTTCATACTTATGAGATGGTTCTTTGTTGTTTAGCTTTACTTTCAAAATTGATGACAGTGAACCATCTGTGCTCAAAGAAGCTCTAAAATCAGTCTTGTTTTTCCGCACCATGCTAAAAACACGCTCCTCTTCAGCATTGCTGTACGGAATGATAAGTAGAACCTGCGCAATTTTGAATAGTAACGGTAATTTGTCCTTAATGTACATAGACCACACAACATCCATTCGAAGGAACCGTTGCTGTGTTCCATCGGCCATCTGATCACAGACAGATGCTTCTTTCTCAACATAATCAGGGAGATCAGGAAGTAGCTGATACTCCTGGAATTGCTCAGTAAGTATATCCATCTCACGATCTGAACAATGTAGTAGTCGGGGAAACCTCTCTACAAAGTACAGTACGTTCGCAAACGAGACATCCAGTCGCTGCTCAAAGTCTACAAATTTAGCGTGCCCGAGCAACAGATCATTGTATGGAAATGTTTTGACAACATACTTGGCAGTCTCGGTGTAAAATTCAAGAGCTGCTTCTAGAAATTTCGATTTCTGAGCTGGTGCAATATCACCTTCATTTTCAAGTTTATTCAATGTTTGCCTTGTTGTGAAACCAATTTGTATGTCATCAAGACTAAGTAAGTTGTCAGAATTCGTAATGTCAACTTCAAGAGGAGACACTGCCTCCTTCAATGGCCTAACTTTGACAAACTTGATCAATAGTTTACGCAGGAAAGACTGCATTTCCGCGTCAAGCAGATGTGTTCTAGGTTCTTCCTTCTGCAAAAAGAGGCTAAATGCCACAAACTGGTAACAGAGCAGATTTATTTCAGTCATAGGGTTCTGAAAAGAACTAGCCATGCGCTTAAATCTAGGTTGTTTGTCCGAACCCGACAATACATAGCTTTTTAAGGGCTGGTACATTTCCAGTGTACGGGTTACAGCGCTTTCTAAACTCAGCCAACGAGTCGATACATGCTTCAACACTTGTTTATAGGCGCTATCGCAAAAAAACACAAAACTCATTAAGTTCATTTTTACGCTTGGTGCTTTTATCAAACCAGTAATACAGATCTACAACTAAGTCCTCTACATCAAATCCAGACACTCTAGCAAATGCATTCCCTCCTTTCCGTGCAGCATTATGAGCCATGTGACATGGGCAGCCAACAAAGTAGACCTCAGGATTTGTCTCTAAAACCCTACTTCGAATTGAGTTGCGTTTTCCTAGATTAACCGATGCATTATCAACAGAAAATGCGACGCAGTTATCCCATGGAATTTCGTTGGATGCCAGTACCTGATCAATTTTTGCAAATATAGCGGCAGCAGTGGCACTCTGAGTAGTGCACATGTCAAGAAAATTGCTGGTCACCGAGTAACGACTGGTATCAAATAATTTCACAGTCACTGGATTCATCTTGGTCAAGTCACTATCATTACTACCATCTGTTGCCAAAGAAAATGGACCTGATCTCATTTGAGAAACTAGTTCCTGGTGGAAGCTTGGAGCCAAAGCACCATTCAAGATACAGAATGTTTTTGTCTTTGCACATTGATATTGCTTTGCGATTTGTGAGTCGGGAAACATGTTCCGGAATAGTGGTCCGCATTTATCCGACACGGCAATGGGCAGATTATTCTCGACAATAAAGTTTGTCATGAGAACTTCAGCTCTAGATGTTTTATAGGCTATGGGGTCATTCTGTGACACAAAATTTAATTTTAGTTGCCTGTTCAAAGACGATACCTTCTCGATGTGCAACTTAGTTGTAACGTGTCGTTTGACGTCTGCTTCACCTTGATGTGCGCAGCTAAACTCTCGTGAACAAACCGTACAGTAAACGTTGTTTGCTGAGCTTTGAGAAGCAATTACTGGATAATTAAGTGTCCACTTAGAATCAAATCTAGATTTATATATAGCGGCACCGGCTAGTTTCTTCGTCTTTTTTTTGACAGGACTATGTGATCCTGAAGCCATGGTTAACAAAAAGTCTACACCATTAACAAATGTAAACATTACATTCGGCCTTCGTTAGTTTTCGGGAGCCAATCATAAGTGATTATTAACGCACGGAGAGTTCCGACATCGGTTCCGAGTAGTTACGATTGTACAGCGCGATGATCAGTTTCAAATATAGCCTTGAGAAATTCTAAAAATAGCAATTTGGGAAACCTAATGTGTTGTGATTTTAAAATAGCAGGGATATTAGTGTAGGTAAATCGTTTTTTAGAAAAAGCGTGACAATATTAAAGATACGCGTGAGAGCGTGATTTGAGGTCTAAAAGCGTGAGTCTCACGCCAAAAGCGTGAGACTTGACAGGTATGCATCGGGGTGCTACAGTGTAAGATATCGCAATAACAAATTATTACCGTGGATAATGTTGTCTATACTTTCGTTCGCTGCCATGCTATCGGGCTGTCCAACAAACTGCCTAAGAACACAGACATTCGTTAGGCCTTTCATTTCTACTGTTGGAACCATCCCTCATATGTGTCACTATCACATGTTATCATGTTCGGATAATGCATCATAAGTTGTGCAGCCATATTCACTTTCCTTCCCATCACTGAAACAGAAATTTACAAATCTTTACATATATATATGCAAAATGTTGAGTACAACTTTGATTAGTTTATTCCTAAGTAGAATTTATAATACATGTAGGCAAGGCAAGGCATTTAAATTCCACGTTGCCTCTTCTCTCTCCCTCGTGGCGATGGATTCCATCAGGAATGAGGTCTCGAGAGTGATTAATATAAGTTGAAAGAACTTGTTTCGCAATCGAGCTAAAATAAATTTGTATAAACTATAATACATGTATTAAAAACTAGAAATTGTTCTTATGTCTCCCCACTCACTGTTGCTTCGGTGAAGCTATAAAAGCATGGACGTGAACTATATAAAGTCATTGCAATGAAAATTCAAATGCCGAACCTGCATTTATTCAGAAGAGACAAAACACTGAAAGATATTATGATAAGTCTGTACCAAAGGGTGGGGTATTATGGTGAGTCTGTACCAAAGGGTGAGATATTACAGTGTCTCTGTACCAAAGGGTGAGATATTATGGTGAGTCTGTACCAAAGGGTGGGGTATTATGGTGTCTGTACCAAAGGGTGAGATATTATGGTGAGTCTGTACCAAAGGGTGGGGTATTATGGTGAGTCTGTACCAAAGGGTGAGATATTACAATAAGTATGCACCAAAGTGTGAGATATTATGGTGAGTCTGTACCAAAGTGTGAGATATTATGGTGAGTCTGTACCAAAGTGTGAGATATTATGGTGAGTCTGTACCAAAGTGTGAGATATTATGGTGAGTCTGTACCAAAGTGTGAGATATTATGGTGAGTCTGTACCAAAGTGTGAGATATTATGGTGAGTCTGTACCAAAGTGTGAGATATTATGGTGAGTCTGTACCAAAGTGTGAGATATTATGGTGAGTCTGTACCAAATTGTGAGATATTATGGTGAGTCTGTACCAAAGTGTGAGATATTATGGTGAGTATGTACCAAAGTGTGAGATATTATGGTGAGTATGTACAAAAAGGTGTGCAGTACATGCCAAGTATTAAACTCCTTAGAATATCTCGGTGTTCAGCTTAGATTATACTAGGGAACGAATATTCGCTCGGACGTCATTTATGAAGCATAATTTGTCACAAATCTAATAGTTTAGTATAATTATTGGTAGCAATGAAATTCATACACACTATTGACTGCCACCATGGAAAACTTATATGTAATATCATGTCTATATAGTAGGAATGTCAACGAATATTTGAATATTCGCTCGGACGTCCGAATATTCAAATACTAACGTTGTTTTCTTTTGAAAGCATCAAAAAACATTCCAATACAAAAGAAATCGCCCCAGGATGTGTGTTTTACGTTTATTTATCGTCGTTACCGGTTGCCCATATGATCGACGCCTCCTGAAGAGATTAGTCATTTTAGATTTTTGGAGGATAGTGCAATGATACAGACAGACCCATTCCAGAGTCTCCTCTGGTTCTTTTACGTGCACAGTGTACAGCACTGACACGAGACCTTGGTTTAAAGTCCCATCTGAAAGACTGTTCATTTTATTAGGGTCAGACGGGGGATTGAACATGCGATCCCTGGATTACCAGTCCAGCATGTTACCACTGCACTACAGATCTGTCTGATCGCCCCAGGATGTGTGAATAAGCCATGTTATATGCCACTGTTCTGTTCATAGCCTCATCCAGCCGAAATGTCATTTCACCGTAAATTATTATAATATTGTAGTTGTCGCACAGGTAGGTTTTACATTACAAGCATTTTAGTGAATTTCGTGTCCATCTTTGACCGGATTGAGGGAACTAAATCGTCTTGTCATTTCAAGTCCGAAAAGCTTCAAAATATTGGTCAGAAATCCCGCCATCGGATCAGGGCGTAAAGTGCTATGCAAAAATGAGCTTTAACGATAAGACCTTGAAATAACAGAAACAAAACATTTATATAGAGGTCTTATTTATAGGTCATCTTCCAGACCCACTTTATGCCAGTGCTCTTTTAAATTACAGTGCCCACTTTGTAGTGACTAAAGCACTGGGGGCTGAAGTCGATATGCCTGTCTTGGACTTTTGGCTTCAGTTCATGTAGGTATTTTCCTTTATCCGTAGCGTCCCATCCTCTTTGCCATTTTATGTGCAGTGCTCTCTTTGCAGCCTTTCTTACATCCGCTTGTGTTATTGGTTCTTGCGAGTCATTTTCCATCTTTTCAGTCTCTTACGCAGCCTCCTTTGCTATGATAACAGGACGTGTGTGTTTTACGTTTATTTATCGTCGCTACCGGTTGCCCATATGAGTGACGCCTCCTGAAGAGATTAGTCATTTTACATTTTTGGAGGATAGTACAATGATACAGAGAGAGACCCATTCCAGAGTCTCGTCTTGTTCTTTTACGTGCATGGTGTAAAGCACTGACACAAGACCTCGGTTTAACGTCCCATCTGAAAGACTGTTAATTTTATTAGGGTCAGACGGGGGGAACGAACCTGCAATCCCTGGATTAGCAGTCCAGCGTGTTACCACTGGATTATAGATCCGTCTGTCCTATACAGCATGTTTGCAACAGTTTATGGGGGGGGAATGTTGTTGCAATAACATAATGCATAAATACCTAAGATTTAATATTGCTATTTTTACATTTTTCTGTGGGTCAGTGTAATGCTAGTGTGTGCGAAAACCCATAACGCTAGGATATTTTAGATTTTCTAGGATAGTGCATGATACAGACAGAGACCAATTTCAGAATCTCCTCTGGTTCTTTTACGTGCACAGTGTAAAGCACCGACACGAGACCTCGGTTTAACGTCCCATCTGAAAGACTGTTCATTTTATTATAATTTAGGGTCAGACGGGTGATCGAACCTGCGATCCCTGGATTACCAGTCCAGCAGATCCGTCTGTGATAACAGGACGGGAATTTAATTTACCTCTTCGTTTTAAGGTTGTGATTTTCTATATGTGATTGCTTTGGAGGTGATAATGAATATGTGCAAAACTACAACATTGTAGTCTGCTTTGATAGTCGCCATTTTGGAGCAGTTAAACGAACCTATTCTGTAACTGGTTAAGGATATTTCTTTTTGGAACAGTTTATCTTAACATATAGTATAGGGGTATTTTTCATGTAATGGATTGGTCCGTTAATTTTATTATAGTGGTGGAACCTATGCTCGGCGTAAATCCCACATATAATGACCAGAATAAAATGTTAATTGCACTTGCCGTATATTATTATTTTCTTAAGTCATAAAACAACTTTCAAAACACTCTTGTTGACAGTTTTAGCTTCATCACGTGCCGTGCTACTCAATACAGATATCGCAACGGTGTCGTTCGGCACCAGTTTATATGAGGAACTGAAGACTCCAGGGCACCTATGCTCGGCGTACTTCTTATTTTTTATTTATCCACCATAACTTGTTGAATATCTTATTTTGATATAGTACATCATTGAATATATACACTTATTTATTTTAATCAGAAATGGTATGGAAACTCGTTTTCGTGTTAGGTGCAGATTTTTTAAATTCGGATAGCTATCTGAATGGCTCATACACCGTAACAGTTTCGCTGGAAATATTGTCCCAGTGATTTGCTTGTTTATATTCGTCTGCTGGGCCAGTCACGTGACAGTTGCATCAGCCTACGGATACACTCAACGGACTGCTATTGAACAGTACTTTGAACTGTCAGCGAAATTCGCCTAGAACTATATAAATATGTTAAATACGGATGAAAATTGAAAATACGCCGAGCATAGGAATACGTCGAGCATAGGTTTCACCACTCTATGGTTTACAATAAGTAGATTAACTCCGCGTTGTTAGCACGACGTGTCCGTGATTTAGTCCGTGAACATGAGACCTGCCTGTTGGTTTAAACATATTTATTCGACATTATATAACATAATTTAATACAAATAATGTACACACTAAATACAAGTGTATTGAAATGAAAGCTAAAAGCTTATTGAATTTATCTCCTGTTGTTAGATGGAGTGGTAGCTGGCTTATGGCCAGTTACACAAAGCTCAGGCTTTTACATTTACACAGACAGTTCACTGTGTGACATACAATGCTTCGGCGGTCGGTTAAGCATAAAATACAACTTTACTTACCAAGCTGAGGGTGACACCCCCCCCCCTTTGGTACGCGGGATTCAGTGCCTATTTAAGAGCGTCGTACGCGGTACGCAATAAAAACATCTTTTGGTATTCAGTACACAAGATTTCCAATATAAATTGTTTTCTTGGACAATACGTTATATTACCAATTTAACGACAACAATACCACGAAACATGCTTCAAAGGCTTTTTTATGTGAATAAAACGTAAATTGTTGATGTACGGACCTATACGATCTATTCGGACTTTAGATAATGTCCAGGGTTACTTCCCTTATAAACAATTTTACCATTTGCACTACTGTAAACAGACAAAAATGTTCTTGGGGGCGTGTTTTCAATGTGGTAAACTGGTTAAAAAGTATTCGGGATTCAGCGAAAAAAATAAGGTGATATTCGAGACTCACTGGAAAAATAAGAAGTATTCGGGATTCAGCGGGGGAGGGGGGGGTCACCCTCCAAGCTACTTTAATTATCATAATAATTATCCTAGTTATTCCTAAATACATGTTCTATCTATCTTCCTTTTATGTCAAACCCCTCGCGGGGACGTAGACATGTTGCGCGTCAAAAACGGCAAAGAAGTTAAAACTATGAGTAGTTAAAAGCATAATTTAAGAAAGTAGTGAAAATAAGTTTTGGTAAAAGTTAAAAAGCAGCTGGGCAGAACAACTAGGGACTGGCATGATCAATATGGCAAATTGCCGTATTGAATATGTTAGGGTTTTGAGCAGAAACATTGAGAAATAATTAAACGTATATGTATGATAAATAAATTATATTAGTAGCACTATATATTGTGCGTAGTTGTCTTTGATGGTTCGTCTTCCTGGGTGGTCAATACAGTGTAGTATTGTGAATCATGGAGTCCTATGAGAAGTGTCCGTCCGTCAGTATACATACAGCTGAGTAAAGGTTGGATTGTCGTCTGTCTGTCCATATTGCATACAGATCTGACGTTGTTCGTCCGTCTGTCATTACGTCATTAACTGTCATCACCCACCCTGTCCCATTTCTGTTCGGAAACTGTTGTCCTTGTATCCCTGTAAACAAAACACAGCCTTTCTGGCATCCAGGAATTTTGAAACCCATTTCCAAACTGCTCCAGTGATGCCCATCTCGTGTAGTTTTACCAGAAGTCCATCTCGCCATACAGTATCGAATGCTTTCTACATGTCAATAAAGATTGCAGTTGTTGTTTTACTTTCACGCAATCCAAATGCAATGTCTTCCTCCACCTTACTGGTAATGTTGGCTAGCTCTCTCCCCCCTCCGCCCCCAAGAAAACGTCTGCCAAAAGTTTGCATTTCCCTTTCTTGTCAAAGACTGGGTCTCCTTGTTCATCTAGATGAGGTACACTGATACCTGCATCCAGATCTTGATAATATGTCAGTTTGTGAAAAGTCTGCCATTTCTGTCCTGGTCTTTGCACATATCAATTTGAGTACAAGTTTCCGCAATCCACTTTGCTTTGCCGTGTCACACTATCATAGCACTCTTCTGTCTCTCTCAAATATACTACATTGTAGTTGATTATGTGTTTTTCTGCGTCTGAATTGTTTTTTAGCTTTATTCAAATCTGCCTTTGCTTGTTTTACATCCTCGTTAACCCATGGATGATTCTTCATTCTTTTGTCAGAATATATTTTATATTTTTGTATACTTTGTTCCTTGCACGACTCAAACACAGCCATAAAGGCGGGGAAGATCAATTCAATGTCCTCTTCTGACTGTTTTTGATCATTGTTCCACACTCTGAATTGTTCTGATCTTGTTTTATTCCATTTCTGCCACTCTGAATATATCCACCATTTCGTTTTGTGGTTCATTAATGCCATCTTAAATTTCTGCTAGTATTACGATATGGTCTGATCTTACACTTTCATGATCTAATGTTTGGCAACACACCACTCTCCTGGTCATGGGTGGTGTAATGAGAACTAAATCAATAACACTACTGTTGTTGCTTCTCGTTGGAGCACCATCATTTACACACATGAAGTTACTCTGTCACAAAAATGTTTCCAAAAGTACAATTTGTTGACTGATTTCTCTATAACCGGCTTTTAGCATTCATATCACCAGCCACTAAGATGTTCTTGGATTTCTTGCGATAAGCACCCATAATCTCTATAAATAGTTTCATATCATCATGTTTCGTTGGTGGAATCTAGCTAACCACACGTAAGAATTCCTCCTCTTTTTGTAATTGAACTTTGGCTCATATAGCTTCAAGTGTTTTCTGCCTTTCAATAATGTAGTGTTCTGAAGGTCTACTGTATATAGCCACACCCATGATCATTCTGTTGGGGTGGTTTTGATAAAATAGTCCAGTTTTTAAAGATTAGCTTTTGGTTCTCTGTTTCTCAAGTTTCCGATAAGCAAAATAGATCCATTTCATTGTTATCAGCCAATAAGATTAAGTCTTTCTTTGCTGTGTTATATGACTGGCAGATTAAAGAAATGATTTTCATATTTTATATGGGTGTTTGTATTTTCAGTTGCTGAAGCTTACTTTTATATTCTTTGCAGTGAGATGATGAGGCGTGATGCGATTCAGAGCCGTTTGCACACTTTGTTTGGTTTTTACAATCTAGTACGGAGTGATTCGCTTCCTCACAGATTCATATCTTTTTTCAAATTTGCAATTGTTTGCAATGTGGCCAAACCGCGTGCAGTTAAAGCACCGTACTATCTTCTTAGAGATCTATTTATTTCGACAAACTTTTCCTTCTTATTGTAGACTATATTCTTCTTGTCGTTCGCGAATCACATGGACAAGCCGGCAGCAAACACGAAATGGGCCGTCCTCCTCAGATCCTCCCGGCAGCCATGTAACTTCGTCTGGAGAGAAGTATCTGTTGCCCAGGTTGTTTTCCTCAGCCCATGAAGATTGGGACACTCCTGGAGGATGTGTTCTGCGGTCTGGTCCCCTATTTTGCAGCTGCAGGCAGTTGATGGAGCTAGTCCAAGCTTCCGACACATATGGAAGTTCAGGCGGTTATGCCCTGTTCTAAGCCGGAATATCGTGACTTGCTCCTGTCTGGTGAGAAGTTGGTAGTCATCCTTCTCGACTGTTGGTTTTGATGCAGATTTGATTATGGTGCATTTCTCCTTGTAAGTCAAATCTTTGTCTGGTTGCCTCTCGGTAGAACCTTGCTTGGCAAGCTGGTCAGCGGCTTCATTGCCAGGAATGCCTATGTGTGCAGGTACCCACTGGAGGACAGTTCTTTTAGTTACGCTGACTGTTCGAAGGGCTTCCATCAGGTGGGGTTCTTTGTTGTTAGACAGGGCGTCCAGAACTGAGAGCGCATCAGTCAGGAAGACAACCTGGGCACACTCTACAGTGTTGTGTACTAGAGATGCTGCAGTTTCAAGGGCCTGTACTTCTGCCCCATAGTTGCTGCAGTGTACTCCAGTAGGTAGAGCAACTGACTGTGTGTGTCCATCTGGGTGTCGGACATACACGCCTGCTCCTCCGTTTGCTACTGCTCTTGTGGCTGAACCATCTGTGTAGACTTGTAGCCATGCTTCTCCAGGATAACTCTTGACGATGTGTGCTAGTGTGAGGGCACGTTTGACGTCATCATGTTGTCTATCTCTGGATGTCATGTATGGGATTGTACTGCAGATGGTAACCTTGGATTCATCGCTAGTCAACCATGGCTTGGATAGAAATGGCGCTGGAGGCAATGTATTGGCTGGGAGATGGCTGGTGTGCTTTCGAGCAAGCTTCTTGGACTGGTGGATGAAACTGATTCGCTTTAGACGATTCTTCGTTAGTGCCTCAACTCTCTGCTTCATCGGTTGTTCTTCCTGACATCGACACTTCTCTGTCTGTAGAAGAATTCTTGTGTCGCGACGTTCTTGCAATGGCTGGATGGAAGTAATTTTCTCCATGGCCTTGATTGGAGTGCTCTTCATTTCACCTGTGATCAGCCTGAGAGCCTTGTTCTGAACATTGTCGAGTGTCTGTTGGTTGGTCTTGGCTGATGATGTCCAGGCGGTGGATCCATATTCCAGGTGAGGCCTGACCACACCTTGGTATATAGTCTTCAGGGTGTGATCATTGGCACCCCATGTGGTGCCAGCAAGCTTCCGAAGGATTGCAAGCTTGCGCTTGGCTTTGGCCTCTGCTTTCTGGATATATGGCTTCCATGTCTGCCGTCTGTCAAATGTCACCCCCAAGTATGTTGGCTCGTTGTCCGTCTTCAAGGCAGTTCCACCGACTTTGATGGTTCCAGCTTTCTGTTTGGTGGAAAGTGTGAAGAGTGTGGTTGACGACTTCTCCTTATTAATAGAGATGCACCAGTCTTCTGCCCATGCTGTGAGCTTGTCTGTGGCCATCTGCATTCTGTATGTGGCAGTCGTTGCATGTTCTTCAACACACCACATGACCAAGTCGTCAGCTTAGAGTGCTGCTTTGATACCTTTTGGGAGCTCTGCAAGCAAGTCATCGATGAAGATGAGGAACAGCGTAGGCGAGATCACTTCTCCTTGAGGAACACCGTGTCGGATGAGGAATTTCTTGCTCTTCTGGTTGTCAACAAGTACTCTGGCTCTGCGATTGTGTAGGAAGGATTTGGTCCATCGGAGCATCTTGTCGGCAATTCCGCATCGTTGCATCTTGACCAGCAGTCCATCAGTCCAGACTTTGTCAAAAGCCTTCTGGAGGTCTATCCAGGTTGCACAAACTACCTTCTGGCCTTGGAATGCATCCTCAACTTCCTGAGTGAGGTATGTTGCCTGGTCCTCTGTGCATCTGAACTGTCGGAATCCTGCTTGTTCCTTGGATAGGAGGTGTTCTGTCTCAAGGTACTACATGAGTCTCTTGTTAACTATCCTCTCCATTGTCTTGACCACACAGCTAGTGAGACTAATAGGGCGATAGCTGGAAGCTTTCTTCCTATCATTGCCGTTCTTGTAGATTGGGATAACATTGGCTTCCTTCCAGATCTGCGGAGCTATGCCTACTTTCCAGCTAAGATTGAAGATGTCAAGAAGTTTCAGCATGGCTGAGCATCCAAGATGAGTTAGCATCTCATTGGAGATTCCATCTGGTCCAGGTGACTTCCTCTTTTTCAGTTGTCTGAGCGCTGTGTACAGTTCCTGGTATGTAAGTGGAAGTTTCATGGAGTCTTGTTCCGTATGCCTTTTACTTCTATCCTTCTGTTCTTGCCATGCCTCTCTTTGCTGTTGGCGTGTGACTTTGATGTTGCCCTCTTTCTGGTAGGCTTTGGCGAGACAGTCTGCAGTCTCTTTGCCGGTCAACAGTCCAACAGTCCTCATCCAACGTGATTTTCTGTCTGTTATTTTCTTCATCATTTAGCTGTTTCGTGAGCCTCCACAACTTCCCACCGTCCTTCTCAAGGTTCAGGGCAGCAGTGTTCTCCCTCCAACTTCGTCGTGTAGCTTCCAGTTTATATTTTTGAAACTGTGCCTTTGCTTTCTGAAGTTGTTCATGGTTTTCTTGTGATGGCTGTTCTTCTGCCCTGTTCCTTGCTTCAGTGAGTTCATCGTGGAGGGTCTGCAACTGATTGGTCCAGTAGGGCTTGTATTCTCTTCTCGCACCTCTAGGTATGGTTTCATGGGCAGCTTTGAGTATGCAGCTGTTGAAGTCTTTCACCACGTTGTTAACATCTCTTCCTTGTACCTGTATGCCTCGAGTAAGAGAATTGAACCGAATAGCAAAGAGACTCCACTTGGCTTTCTTGTAGTTCCATCTAGGGTAGGGATGGTCTGTCTGTATCACTTCACTGCTGAGTGTGAGGAACACTGGTTTGTGGTCACTTGCACCAAGTTGATCGCCAACTTCTCTAACCGTTCCTTTCTGGATGTCCTCTGTGCAGAATGCTAGATCTGGAGAGGTAGTAGTGTGCCATCGCCTAGAGTATAAGGTTGGTACATCATAGGGCTGGTTGACGAGAATCAAGTTGTGCTCATCCTGCCAGTCCTCCACTTCATCCCCACGCCTATCAGTCTGTGCATATCCCCAACTCTGGGAATGACTATTGAAGTCACCAACAACCATGTATCGACTGTTTGAAACTCCAATAGTGTCAAGGGCAAGGGCTTTGTCATCTGGGCAGTAATAGTTGACGAGGTTCAACTCAGTTGATTTGGTCTTGATCTTGAACTCCTGGTATTCCGCTCCTTCAAGGTAGGTTTTCACTTCGCTCGCATTGATGTTGTTCCGGACTAGAGTGAGCACACCACCCTTGGGTCTGTCTTGTCGGTCTGCTCGGAGGCACTGGTAGCCTCGTACTTTGAACGTCTTGTCTTTGTTCAGGTGTGTTTCCTGTATGCAGCAAACACTTACCTCTTTGTCCTGTAGTACTTGCTCAAGTTCAGTCTTTTTGTTAAAGACTCCTTGAGCATTCCACTGCATAAGCACAATAGGTTTCTGCTTCACGTTTCGGCCAGTAGCTGTCCTTCGCCGTCCCCTGGCTCCACAGGGCGGCTTAGGGTGACCTCCAGTAGCTAAGGATGGGTTCCTTCGAGGTATGGAACCCGGCACTGTACCTGCCTGGCGGGTCTTCACAGGTCCAGCACCATCTCGGTTTACTCTTTCTGTCATTGCGATTCATTTTGCGTTTATGCGTAGCACCGTGGTTTATTAGAATGCGCCGTGCGGCCCAGTACTTCCGGCTTCAGCATTCGAGGTTTCTGTTGGGGTTACCTCACCCTTAGGCTAGGACTTTTAAGGCGGTCCATATATTCGCCTGGTGCACCCGTTGTGGGACACGTGGAGTATTTAATATGAGTAGCTTTGCCATGTGCTATCCTGCCCCGTCCTGGTAGGTACACCGCCATATGGTCCGGGACTGCTTATTTGATTCACAGCTAACCCCCATATCTGAGGGCCGTTTCCCCTATCCGCCACCTGAGGACCCGCTGGGTAGGGGATGGTCGCCCCACTACTGAATTGGAAGCAGCATGGACCCAGAGACTATATTCAAAATACAATCAATGCCACGTTTCAAGCATACACTTGTTTCAAATTCCAACTTTGCAACTGGCATTGGCCGCCCACTAATCCTATGGTAGCAGCGTTTCACAGCTTTTATTTGGCACCCTCTACCTTGTAGTAGCTTAGCAATTTGTTGCTCTGAAAATATTGGGTCAATGTTTCTGAGGTACCCACAGCTTCTTCTTGCTTGCCCAAAGGCGTGTGAAGTATCTCAGAATTCCCAAAGACTTGGCCCCGGGCCAATTAACCACTACCTCCTCCTTCTTAGTACTTGGTGCTGTTCTGTGCATCGTAAGAAACTGTCAACGTGTTCATATAGTGAGACACTGTCTGAGCGGGGATCGAACCAGTGACCATCAATAATGATAGATTACAGTGGTATACAAGTCTTTTTTTGTTTTTGTTTTTCATATATACAAGTCAGCTACCTTAACCACTCGACCACGGAGATATACAACATTCCAAATAATGTCATTTTATACACCAAAAAGGCATTGCGCCTGTTAAGTATATATTGCACATATCACAAATAAACACCCAATGCTATTATTTTTGTCTGTGTCTAGATTATGTACACATGGCTGTGTCTAGATCATGTACATATGTCTGTGTCTATGTATTATGTACGTATGTGTAATTTGACAGTATAATGACATGAGAATAAAATAAATTTGTTTAAAAAGATACTGAAAAGAAAAAAGGCCACTACGGTATGTAATAATTAAAAAAATAATTATAGCAGTTATTCCTCACCTCAGATCTGGAAAGCAGTTAAGCCCCATTTCAGATCTGGAAAACAGTTATCCTCCACTTCAGACCTGGAAAACAGTTATCCCCCACTTCAGATCTGGAAAACAGTTATCCCCCACTTCAGATATGGAAAACAGTTATCCCCCACTTCAGACCTGGAAAGCAGTTATCCCCCACTTCAGATCTGGAAAGCAGTTAACCCCCACTTCAGATCTGGAAAGCAGTTAACCCCCACTTCAGACCTGGAAAGCAGTTATCCCCCACTTCAGATCTGGAAAGCAGTTAACCCCCACTTCAGATCTGGAAATGAACTGATCAGCAATAGCCTGACAGGTACAACTATTTTAAGATACGGTTAACATACACTGTACATGAAATACATCAGCATGTGTATACAGCAACTAGACATGTAGAGATGCAAGCAAGTTCAAATCAAGCATAATAAGGACCCCCCTACTTTGTGCAAACACTGTTTCATTTGCAGTTGTTCTAATTCTGCTGAGATGTAGTGTTGGTATACATGTATTTACTTTATCTGGAAGAGTTTTGTAATTTTTTACAAAATTGCCAATTTAATGGACAATAATTATTGTTACAGCGTATACAATATTAATTTTTGTATACAAGGAATTTACAGTATTGTGTTCAAATTGGCTAATTCATAAATGGATATTCAATAGACATGCTGTTGCTGTCCCCCCCCCCCCCACATTCTAGTTACGTGTTGGTCACAGTTTATTAAAAAGTCCATATCAATATCCAGAAGCTTAGACAAATCCCAGACCGAATATTTACATCACCAATTTTGAAACATTTTATATTCTCGTGTGTTTTCTTGCCCATAGCTATGGCTTGAAACTTATTTCGATTGGTTTGCATTTGATTCAAATTAAACCAGTTGATCAAGACCGTACTTACTTTTGCGAAGGTTACTTTCAGGATATTTATATCTGAGTTAATTCAGCGAGGGTGTGTTATCATCAGCATAATTATAGAGCGTGTGTGTTTCCATAAAATATATAACAATGTTGAAAATTAAAGTACCTATGTATCACCCTGGAACGCCATTAATAGGTTCAGACCACGAGCTCTAGTCCTAGTTTTACTGTTTGTTTTCTATTAGATAAGTAATTATGTACACGTGTGCTCGCATCGTCAGAAAGCCAATGTGCGCACAGTTTGAGGA
The DNA here is from genome assembly GCA_014843695.1 of Archivesica marissinica. Lineage (NCBI taxonomy): Eukaryota > Metazoa > Mollusca > Bivalvia > Venerida > Vesicomyidae > Archivesica > Archivesica marissinica. Next base: position 17,729,496 of record CM026395.1, on the reverse strand, counting down.
CGGTTAAATCAGTTTGCAGACAGTTGAAGGCTTTGCACAGGCCCATATTTGACTAGCTGGCTGACAATCAAGTAATACCATTGTATAAAGCATGAAAACAAATTTCAGCATGAAGAAGATGCTAATGCCACAGCACTGAACAAACAGTTTCAGTCTGTCTTCAGCTTCAAATCACAACTAAGACGTACCTCCATTTGTAAAATGAAAATTCAGGACACAAATAGAAACCGGAATGGTCAATCCATTCCAAACATGAAGAGGAGATCACAGTAAGTTCAAATGGCATAGAGGAACTTCTCAATAATCTGAACTCCCATAAGGCTAGTGGTCCTGACCAAATTAAGCCAATCATACTTAAAACCCTGTTTAGAGAACGCTCATCTATCTTTGAAGTCGTATTCCAAAAATCCCTCAAAGAAGGATCACTGCCGGCCCAGTGGAAGTCAGCAAATGTTGCTCCCATTTACAAAAAGGGGACAAGTCAAACCCCGCAAACTATAGGCATATCTCACTGACATGTGTTCTATGCAAGGTTTTAGAACATAATATTTTCCTCTTCGATAGTAAAACACTTCACTAACCACAGTATTCTGTATCATTTGCAGCATGGTTTTAGAGAAAAACGGCCAGCTTTTCCCAATTAGTAATGCTAGTCAATGTCTGCAATAAACATCAAGTAGATATCATCCTTTTAGACTTCAGTAAGGCTTTCGACAAGGTCAATCACGAGAAAGTACTACTAAAATGCATGAGTCAGAGGTCAAACATTAAGGTGGATTAAAAGTTTTCTATATAATAACTCCAGTCAGTTGGCCATAATGGTATCAGTTCAGAAGCCATTCCTGTGTCTCCTGGAGTCCCGCAGGGCTCCGTACTTGGACAACTGTTATTCCTCGCCTACATAAACGACCTCCCACAAAACATAACTTCCAAAGTCTATCTATCACTAACATCTGCAAATGACAACTGCAAATGTCACACTCCAAAACGATCATAAGAGTGGGAGTTGGAGTGGGACATGGAATTTAACCCCTCCACATGTCAAGTTATCCACGTCACCAGAAGGAAGCATCCTATTCCCAGTCAATATCAATTCCATGCAGTCCTACTTGAGTCGGTCACCTCAGCCAAATACCTTGGCGTGGATATGTCAAATAACCTGTCGTGGGACACTTACATAAAAAGGTCAAAAAAGAAAGCTAACCAAACATTAGGATTTTTACGTAGAAACATCCAGGTCAAATCCGAACCCCTTAAACCCATAGCTTACCAGACACTAGTGAGACCAAAGCTGGAATACGGCTCCGATATTTACTCGCCCCATACCCAAATATTGATAGACCAAATTGAAGGTGTTCAGCGAAGAGCAGTCCGTTGGATAAAGGCTAACATATATCGTACCTCTAGTGTTACCGACATGCTACATGCCCTAAATCTACGCAAACTAGATCAACGGCGTATTGACAATAGGTTATCCTGTATGTATGAAATTCATAATGATCTAGTTGCTACCCCATTGACAATTACCTAGTTCCACTACCCCGTCCTGCAGGCCACTGCCATTCCTGAAGCTATCTCCCTCCTGACATTGTTCAACTGCCTACCATAGGATAAATCAATTCGACAGTTTGCTGTATTGATCATGTCAGCTGCTTTTAAACTCTTTACCCAACATATGTTTCATTACGTTCTTATATTTATGCTATTTACTACTAATACTTTTAAGTTCTTTGTGGTTTTTGACGAGCAACATGTCTACATTCCCGCGATGGGTTCGACATTAAATGAAGATAGATAGAGAGTATAAAAATATGCAGTCGACCTGAGTCTGTTATTGAAAGGTATTCGTAAGAAACGTGGTAGAAATTTTAGATAGCGTAATTTACGAGATTTAATACGAGAATTGAGACAGAAGAAAGGCGAAAAACTAACATACTTGAAAACAATGACTAATTTCTGGTCATCTATATATTAGATTAATTTGAAAGTAGTATTTATTGAAATAACACATACAATTAATCCAGATACGCGTAAGTTTTGGCCTGTATACCATTCCTTATATGCACTTTTACTATCTTTCTTCAAGCGCTAAATCCACAGGCACCAGACACAAAATTTTTTTTTTTTTTTTGGACTATGGTCATATAGTAAGTAATATATAATATACATATATTTCCAAATCAGTCCGAAAATATGAGGAACAAACTTGCTGAAGATGTGCTGAATGCTGAAATGCTGAATCTTATGGAGTCTTACCAACAACATATTGGATCAAAGGGATCTGTTTTGAATGGAGCCATTGAATTTCTACAACAAACTTCCATACTTATTGATGTTTTCAGAGATAAGCGATTTATCAATGAGTCTAACGACGTCCGACTGTCCAAATTACAGGCTGTACAGCGGTGGTTCTTAAACTGGCAAAACCAGACTAAATCATTGAAGTCCCTCATGTCTTTGCAGTGTATGGAAGATACACAATCATCAATCATTGGTTTTATAGAATTGTGCAACCAAGTTATTATTGACCATCCCGGCACCTCAATAGTTCCAGCAATGATAAATTCTGATGCTATTGAAAACAACTTCTGTCAACATCGTGGTAAATTTAATGGATTAAACACAAACCCAACCGCCCTTCAATATAGAAGAAATATCAATGGTGTGATATTGGGCCAATCAGCTATTTCCAAAAAAAGTAATGCAAAAGCTGTAACCAAAATGACAGTAAATTTTGCCTTTTCAACTAACAAGACAGTTAGAAGCCAAGCAAAGAAAAGAAAACCGGACACATCAAAAAGTTCGCCAATAAAATGTATCAGAATGTGAACCATGTATATAGATATATCTAATTTGAAGTAATTTGTCATCGCTGGGATTGCGATCAATTTCTGTTACCTATAATGACAGCAGGATGTATCACTTTTAGGCTGTATTGAATCTCTTGATCCGAAATCTAATACTTGAAATATTTGTCTGCAATCGATTTCAACTCTGTAAACGCACGTATTTTGAAGATATGTACAAATATTCAACACAAATATAGTTTTAATTAAATAAAAGTATTATGACTCTAAATAGATAGAAGCACGATGAATGTTCTATTTATTATATACATTTATCACCTAGCGTTCATTGTATTCAATTTTCATACAGTCATCTCATATATATTATCTTGTATGTACAAACGTTTGCTTTGTTTAATTTAATATCAATGTAAACTGATCGAGTATAAACTTTAAGCACACCTACCTATCTAGTGTCATCCCCTGAGCTTTGTGTATTGTCATTGCATAACATAATTTCAACGGGAGTTGGCTGCGTACGGCCACATTTCTGTTGGCGACTGGATCGTACACTACAAAAAAATCTTCTTTTTTTTAAATACCATATATAATATACATTTTTCTTACAATTCATGAAATATATGTGCACTTGCAGGTAATCTTGTTTAACAGACTATATACACAAATATTGGCATGAATGTAAGTTTCATAAGATGTGCCGAGATGCTGAGATTTCTGTATAAATTACAATAATACTTGGAGGTACATTCTTCCACACAATTATTTTCATTGGCCTTACGTTACATTCCACAGTTGGTAGAGTATTTATTTTTAGAATGATCTCACATGAACCTTTGACCTGCAGCTTTTGTAGAGTGTCATAGACAACACGTGTGTTATTATGTTTAGCTTTGTGTCTGAATAAGTCATTTTGATTATTTAAACCAGTTCCATGGTGTTACTAGTATAGATAACTGACACAAATATGGGGAATATATTGGACGTGATTATGATTATAGATTACAGTCGTAGACTTTGAATGATTAACTTAAATAAAAATTCGGATATAAATTTTTTTAGTTGTAAGCGTATTTCGGATATATTTGGTTTCTGGATTATAAAAGCAAATCGTTGCTCTCATGTTATTCTGAGGATGTAAGACATAAAGGTGTGTTATTTATCTATCCTGTTGTGTTGGATAAAAACAAAAACAGAATGTGTATAAATTGGGAAACAAGATTCAGTGGAACGACAGTAGAAGAGTGATGGAGTTCATTTAAGGACTGCTACAAATAACTTGTTGAAAAATATTTGCCTGTAATTGTAGACAAGCAGATATTAATGCCAAACGTAGTGGATTATTCTCAGATAAACTTATTGCTGCATGAAAACTACAGAAAAACAATATTAACAGCCAAGGGTGATTATGAAAATAACTTGGTTTATAAACAGACGACAAAGGGTGGTTCTCAGAAATGGTACTTCTGACTGGAGTAAAGTCACAAGTGGTGTTCCGCAGGGATCCATTTTAGGACCTTTTATTTTATTCCTACTATTTGTCAATTACTAGCCAGCTTCGGTTGATAATACAGCTAAACTGTTTGCCGATGATACCAAAATATACAGACAAATTATCGATACAGACGATTGTGATAGTCTCTAGGCAGATCTCAATACCCTGTCAGCATGGTTATGGCTAATGAAATTTAATGCCGCCAAGTATAGGAGATAATTAGATAAATTTTGTTGTTTTGTCATATAGTCTTAATTCCAGGGATGGTTTTATATCACACAATAACAAAACATATATCAGATTTGTACCTGCGAAGTTCATCTTCTCTAGAGGACACTTTCTACCTATTGTCGGAAAATCCACAACCACTACGCCTTCGCGAACACTGATTACAATCCCACATAGACCATTGACCAACTGGTCGGAAATATTCCGCAGTAGCATAACCTATTAGAGAATGACACGTTGATTTTTGATTAATTAGTACATTCATGTTTGATACAAGTTTCATTACAATACAATTACCAGTATCCATTGCTTAGTTATACATGTGTAACTCAATAAAAGTATTCGTATGTAAACTTCATATGAGTTATCCTAAACTTACATCCTGTGTCGTTGTTTATTACATATATGGAGCAAGATGTCGTTGAGAAGGTCCGGACCTGCCCAAACTGCATCCGACGGAAGACTCCGACCAAGGCCGCTGCACACATGGTACCAATACAGAGTACATACCCGATGGAGATTGTATGCATTGACTACTTGTCTGTAGAGCGTTCAAGTGGTGGCTATGAGAACATCCTTGTGATCACGGACCATTTTACTCGGTACGCACAAGCGATTCCTACGCGGAACCAGACTGCCCATACCACAGCAAGAGTTTTGTTCGAGAATTTTTTCTGTCACTATTCCTTTCCAGCTAGACTCCACAGTGATCAAGGACGCAACTTTGAGAGTAAGATCATCAAGGAGCTGTGCAGTATTGCTGGAGTGGAAAAGTCCTGAACAACACCCTACCATGCCATGGGTAATGGACGAACAGAGCGTTTTAACTCAACGCTGCTAGGGATGCTTGGAACCTTAGACTCATCCGGTAAGGCCAACTGGAAAGAGTATGTTAAGCCGCTTGTCCATGCATACAACGCCACCAGACATGAGTCAACCGGATTTTCACCTCACTTCTTGCTATTTGGATGGCACCCACGCCTTGCCATAGATGCATTTTTGGGGATTGAGGATCCAAAGACGCAGAGACAATCTAGGGCCAACTACGTTGACAAGTTAAGGAAACGTATGGAGTTTGCATACAAGACGGCGACAGAAACTTCAATGAAGGAAGCACAGAGGCACAAGACTTACTATGATGCCAAAATCAGACATTCCACATTAGAAGTAGGGGATAGAGTTCTACTTAAGAATGTAACTCCTAAAGGGAAACTGGATGACAAGTGGGAAAAGGAGCCTTATATCATTATAGGACGACCCAACCCAGATATACCAGTCTACAAGGTCAAGAAGGAATCCAGCAAAGGACGAGAGAGGATACTGCACAGAAACTTACTTCTTCCTCTGATGTCCATCCCATATGAGGAGATTCCGAGTGCAAGACCATACACACCCAGAGAGAACCAACAACCCCAGAAGAGTATTCCGAGACCTACATATGTAGAGACGAGTACCAGAGAGGACAGTATCTCGGACAGTAGCACTGACAGTGAACAACCTAGAAGTCCAAGATATGTAGCTCCACACAGAAGACCAGTACCTGCGCCCCGTGTACGTACGAGACCGGAGCAACCATCCAACAGTTCACATGTTGTTTGTGAGGGTCAACCGAATCTTCAAACTTCGTTGGAGAATACATGGATTCAGCCTAGTAATTTGAATTTGAATTCTAGTAGGCCTAGTTCTTTTAATTCTACTGATTTTCACATTTCAGATAGAAGTCAGCCAGCTATTGCTAACAGGGAGTAAACAACACTAGTAATACAAATCATAGTAAAACTATTAATAAAGTTTCAGAGGTTTCAGGAACTCCAGTTGCAGCTCCGAGAGGACAGAGACCGCAACGACAGCAAAAACCGCCTGACAGATACGGTGAATGGGTAGCACCAGTTATCGCTACAACAACTGAGAATTATTTTCCTGAACAGGAAATGTGTGGATTCTACGGTTATTGGTAGACAGGGGAGAATGTCGGAGGATAAATTTCAATGTACATGTATACTGTTGAAATTCTTTGTTTGTCTGTATTTTGTATATATAATATAGTTTCTGATGATCCTATTACATGTAGATTATTTCAGTTTCAGATTACTTATATTTTTCAGTTTCAGAGTAAAAATTGCATTTACTCAGATATTTGAAATTTCAGACATCTAAGGGAAGTGTTTAACACAATCAATGTTAACATGTTTATTTCCGGTATGTCATTTGAGCATACTACATGTATCTAGTTTGTTGTGACCATGATTTGCTAATATTTTAGTGTTTTATAGATGTGGAGAAATTGAGCTATAAATTGCTATTGTTTATATTCTCTTCATATTGGAGAGAGTACCTTTAAATGCATGTGTTTTTATTGTGAAACAGTAACTATAATTCTGTATATTTCAGGGTTAGTACCTTTAATGTGTCAATGAGGATTAATAGCTTTAATTTTAGTAATTATGTAAATTTCAGGAACAGTACCTTTAAAGTGGTTATGTATTAAAGTGCAGATACATAAACTGGTTCTATACAGTTAGAATTATTACGGAATGTAGTACAATACATATAATTGTATTATTGTGATTTTGCAGCAATTATTAATGTTAGCAATAGTTCACGGCTGATGAAAGTGTCGTTCAACAACAACAACACATGTGTGTGAATTAATTGCGAGATAACATTTCAGATAATTATATCATATGATTACGCATCGTATGATAATGGTTTGCTGTAGTTTAATGGTACATTATCTATTACTTTCAATTTCATTTCAGATTGCTCAGTTTGCACAAGATAATATGTTTAGAATAAATGTGTTCTTGTAGTAGGGTAGATCGCTGTGATCAATAGTTGTATTCTTTGGTCGAGTACTGACTGGTATTGTAATTATGGAGTTATTGGAATTGTAGATTGTGTGGTTGTATATTAGTAAATGTCGGGAGCCATTTTCTCCTAGCAGGGGAGAATGTCACAGGTTGTGTTTTTATATGTATGTGTTTATATGACGGATGCGGCGTTCCATAGTTAATGCAGTTTCAATAGCGCATGCGTCGTATATACGGATGACTTCATGTCTTGTCGTTGTCTGTTCACTCGAGTGGCGGACATTGCCGACGTTTGCCGAATCAACCCCAGGTGAGCAGTTGTCACTGTATGTCCAATCGTTTTGTCTGTTGTATGTATATGAATGAGAGATGTAAGAAAGGTTTGAATGCATTGGCTCCTTGCTAATCTAATCCCTTTTCTGGTTATTCTGGACTGTTTCTCAGTGCAGATCTATAGATGAACTCTTACGAGATAGTTGTTTCTTATTTAAAGACTTTCCAATTTATATTGGAAAGATGCTTAGTTAACGCTGTGGCCCTATCCCTATACGTACAGAAAATAAACAATCGAACCTACGCCAGGCGTTGTTGTGCAAGTGAGCCCTGTGACATACATATAAAGACACATTTTATTCAACTCATTGTTGTCACCAGTAGGTATTGCTGTTTGTGGCCTATGTGTTGTGGTACTGACAGGGTTGGAACCGTTAATAGGGATGCATTCTAACTACTATATGACTGCCAGATCTAACGTATACGATAAAAAGTACAGTTACCCACCTTAGCGTTGATCTTTATCCACAGTGTCTTCTGCACAGTTAATGTGGCCAAATGTTTATCCTTGCCTTCATCTACTGCTACGAACTCGTATACTTTTCCAGCCAATTTCAGTAGACAGTCCCTATTGTACATATCTGCTAGTATGTTACTAGCAAACAAACGACTAGTGAGTATTGTCCCATCTAGTGATAAATGTCGCCTAAGCTGATGTACATATTTCATCGACATACAATGTTTATCGCCGACGGCAATATGTTTTAAAACACTGCAAAAAGTGATGTCTTTTTGTCTGATAACTTTACACAGAAAAATGACATGTGCGGGGAACACATTTGAAGTAAAACAAAATTCTCCAGGGTCACTATACCTGTGATTTTTTACAGGTGGTAATTGAAGGAAGTCTCCGACGAGTAACAATTGCATTCCTCCAAATACTAAATCATTATTTTTCACATGCCTTATAATACATTCCAATTTTTCTAACATGACTTTGGACAGCATCAGCAGGTCAGCACAACTAATCCTCTTTGCTGCTGCTATATACCGATCGTCCTCGGCATTAAATAAGGCGATTAACTGACGGCTAGTGAGCCTACCATCTCCCAACCCGCTCCATTTATGCACTGTCATGGGACCAAACATCTGCAAACATATAAATAGTGAGTAAAGTCAATGGAGTTGTATACCAATCCATGCACAACAAATATTATGGATATTTAGGTGTATGAATAGTGTCATGCGGTCGAGTGACAAATTTTTCATTAACAGGACCAATTATGTCGAAATATTTCTAAGACCACTGTAGGGGTTAGACATGTTGTTGTTCATGAACCAGCGAGAGATGTTCTAATTTGGAATCTATTGTTCACAATTAGGGAATTTAGTGTACGTATGAGGTATGCTTGCTCAAAGTACAACATACACATCCTTTAATGACACTTGGCGGAGAGAACTACCAACTGAGCTTGCCAGGCCGACCTTCTACAAACGCCGAAATAAACTACATGATACCACGTAGGCCGGATACACATGTCTAGGTTTCAGAAAATGAATACAGATAAATAGAACGTACCTTAAACAAATGTATATGAAATGTATGGGCATTATTCAACAACCTATTGATTCCTGTACAGTAATGTAAGACATAAAATGTTTAAATATCAAATAATTTACCTCCGGGTACAGGCAACAGGCCACTCCTGTTGTACCAGTAAGGGCGACATTAATGCACTGTCCTCTTGACCAGGAAACAACTTCACTAACGGCAAACGTTTTCCCTGTTCCTGCTTGTCCACCAAGATAAACACTATGTCCATCTTTAATAAGTTGGAGAGCCTGTGCTTGCTCTTCATTCATTTTTAATTGAACGGTCTAAAACCTTTGCACATACAAATATAACAAGTTATGAATAATTATGCGAACACTAACATTCAGATATTTGCCACACGATGAAAACATATAAACAAGCGTTCTATGTTAGAACCACAGGCACCAGACACAATTTTTTTATTATTTTTGGCCTATGGTCATATAGTAAGTAATATATAATTTTTGACCAATGAGAAAAAAGCATTCATTCACATCCTATGTTGCCAAAAACCGATCGCCCAGCCAAAACGACAACTTTTCGTTTCCTGCTGTTCCCGATGAAACAATGCGCCGTTCAGGTGTTATTTGATCGATCTCGATGAAATAAAAAATATTTGTTGATAGAAAAAGGTCTTCCGGTCGGGACCACGAGGGCAAATCAGTGATCTGGTCGTTTTTACCTAGTTTCTCGTCGATGTTTCTGCATGCATGTTTCAATTTCGTTGGTTGCCTTTATTATATATTACTTATAACCATAGGCCAAAAATAAAATTTGTTTGTGTCTGGTGCCTGTGGTTAGAACTGTGATACTGATAGATTGGAACAAACTCAGTGAATATGACATCCGGCACGACACGATCGAACTATTCAAGTCGTAGGTTACGTCGAGAAGATAAATACTCGTGCACTCTATCCGTTGAGTTAAAGTCTGGAGTGGTTACTTAACACTACATATTCATATACAGTTTGACAGCTCGTTGTATACACTTTTTTTTTGGCGTCAGACGACATCAACTGTAACGATAATACCTGAGGAAATCCGAAGGTAAACTAAAGCCAATGAAATTCCGCTGTATATTCACCGCGTATCTCATCCAAAATGGAACAATTATTGGATTTCACTTATGTTTTGTATTTGTTACCTGTATTGCTCTGTTGGATCTGCAGGCCGCGGCTGCAATCAGCATGGTTCGCGAGAGAAATAATGCATTGAACGAAGTAGGTGTGATTTAAAGATGTTATGCGTAGTAAAATGGGTAAAAAGACGAGAAAACATACCGCCAAATCAAAAACCGATCACCCAGCCAAAACGACAACTTTTCGTTTCCTGCTGTTCCCGATGAAACAATGCGCCGTTCAGGTGTTATTTGATCGATCTCGATGAAATAAAACGTATTTGTTGACAGAAAAAGGTCTTCCGGTCGGTACCACGAGGGCAAATCAGTGATCTGGTCGTTTTTACCTAGTTTCTCGTCGATGTTTCTGCATGCATGTTTCAATTTCGTTGGTTGCCTTTATTATATATTACTTACTATATGACCTTAGGCCAAAAAAAAAAATGAAAATTTTTTTTTTTTGTGTCTGGTGCCTATTGGCTAAATCGTTGTCGGCCATGTTTTTATGCATGACAAATAATATTTTGGTTTGTTGTTTTTATTGGGTTGAGTAATATGCATATTGTGTGTGTTTTAAATGTATGCACTATCATGTCATTGAACTGAAACAACTCTGATTAAAACTGTAGTGATGGTCGGGTCGAAAATATCGACGATCTATTCAGACTATTGTGTTTAGTTCGAGATTCATCATCGATTGATCGTTTTCGTACCAAATAACCAATCCATAGTGGTACATAGCTATATTATTCTGAAGGCCTAAACTAGAATTGTATTTAAACATTATACTTGGATCAAGAAAATAGAGAAATGAAGCAATGTTCTGTCAACTTCTCATGGAAGTTGTGATACTGATAGCGTGTTCGATTCATGTGCCAGTGGCTCAGAGTTTGCTCTCGTAGCCAAGATTGAGCTCTTATGCAAGGCTCTTAATTCCACATTTGGCTCTTTATTGATGGGTTACATTGAGATAATGTTACCTTCAATTTGCTACATTATGTTCACATTGTGTTGTGTGGCGTCCGTGGTCCAGTGGTAGAGCGTCGGATTTGGAATCGAATGGTCCCAGGTTCGATACTCGGTCATGCCACGTATGTAGTGTCATTGAACAAGGCACCTCACACACATTGCTTAGTACTGGTTAATCACTTAGGTCGGCTAAGCCTGCCCAGGAAAAATGTCTAAGTCCCCGCGAGCGGTTTGACATTAAAGGAACATACATACATTAGATTCTGACATGTCACCTTAAATTTGCTGCGTTATGTTCACATTTCATTAGATTCTGAAATGTTGCCATTAAATTTGCTGTGTTAAGTTTATGTTCACATTTCATTAGATTCTGACATGTTGCCATTAAAATTGCTGTGATGCAGTCAACAGTGCAGTAGTAGAGCGTCGGATTTGGAATCGAATGGTCCCTGGTTTGATACTCGGTCATGCCACGTATGTAGTGTCATTGAGCAAGCCACCTCACACACATTGCTTAGTACTGGTTAAGAACTTACACTACATTTGTATTTCCCCCAACTGTTTCGTGTATGGTTGAAACACCAGCTATGTTTTTGCAAAACTTCTGCTCTGTCCAATGTTAAAACCCAGCTTTTTGCTGAACCTGGAATTGCCACGATTAGAAATGCACACCGGAATGTTGAATGTATGAACAAAGTAGTTCTTTTTTGTTTTCAGAATTCAGATGAAAACATGTTTTTCTGAGAGCGGTCAATATATTCAATCAGAAAGTATTTGCGAGTGTGGGTTTGGGAAATACACAGAAGTGGTGATTTAATCATCAACTTAGACAAATTTGTGTTGCAAGATGGCGGGTAGATCGCAGAACCCTCATGGGTTAAAGCAGATTGGTCTAGATCAAATATGGGACGATCTTAAAGCGGGAATCCATACCGTTTACCGGAGGCAGAGCATGGATAAAGTCAGATATATGAAACTTTATACGTATCCTTGTGTGTTCACTATTTTGATTGGTTGTAATATTTAATTTTAATGTTTTCACCCAAAATATTGGAGCCTCCGTGGCCGAGTGGTTATTGTCGTTGACATGAACATCACTTGTCTCCTGACCACTGTCAGTTCAAATCCCACTTGTGATATCAAATTCTCAATTGAAAAATAGTTGTTTTATAATTTGTGTTGCCTCACTTAATCTTGTATTGGACAAACTGTTTTTATTAACATATAATGTGGGCAACTGATATATCTAAGATGATTAAGTTCTACGTAGCGTCATCTTCTTTCCAACAACGGTCCTTTTCAGAGCCACATTCTCCACAATTGTTATCCTGCAGCAGCAGAAACCGGTAGCAGCTATGCTGTCCAACGGTCTTCCTGACATCAAGGAAACCCCATACTGTTACCTTCATGCTGGGCTCACGAGGGACCAAGTCTTGAATCAGCTGCTGCTGCAGGATGTGCCTACATATAGATGGCGTTGTGCAAGTTGTGTTTGTGTAGTTAAATGATTTAGTTTGAAATATATCATTATATGCCTACATAATATTTGTGTATACATTTGTGCATAACCCATACAAATTATGCAGTTTTGATTTTAATTTTTATATTAAATTACATTTAAAAGATTCTAAAAGTTGTTAAGTGCAATTCAGTTATCATACACCCAAAGTAAAGCCATATTTATAATTCCTTAACTCATGACCAGGCATGTATACAACTACTGTACCAGTGTTCACCAGTCTGGTCAAGGGGGCAGTTCACAGGGCAGTGGGCGTGGCTCTTTAGGAAAGAAGAATAAACAGCCTACAGGCGGTGCACAGTTTGTAGGTCTGGAGTTGTACAAGAGACTGAAAGATTACTTGAAGAAATACTTGCTAGACCTTCAAGAGGTTTGTTAATATCCTAGATTCAAGTTTTATATGTTTGAATACTATTACATTTTGATCTTTAGATAAAACTGTACACGTGTTTTGGAGCCATGGCTAGGTTTATGTTAGTGGGAGATTTGACGAAATGCTATGTAGCCTGAGCTACCTCACCTCTCACCAATTTTAACTCCATGAGAAGATTTTCCATATACAGTCAAACCTGACTTAACCCATTCAACACCAAGTAACTGACATGAACTGGTCCATGATATTCATAAACCAATAAATGAATCAGAAAATCACATTTGGACAAGTTCATTTATCAAAATGGGTAATTATGTCTAAAAATAGTCATATCACTGGCAAAAAGTGCAGATCCTGATGAGACGGCTCGTCATGAGCCGGCTCATCTTGATCTACACTTTTTGTAAGCCTATTTAGAGGTCTGTGGTGTTGAAAGGGTTAAGCAGTACATTTGGCTGCTTAATTTAACCCATTCAACCCCAAGTAACTGACATGGACTGGTGCATGATATTTTTAGACCAATAAATTAATAAGAAAATTACTGTTGGACCAGTTCATTTATCAAAATGGGTAATTTTATCTAAAAATAGTAATAATTATTACTGGCAAAAAGTGCAGGTCCTAATGAGACGGCTCATCACAAGCCGGCTCATCTGGATCTACACTTTTTGTATGTCTATTTAGAGGCCTGTAGTGTTGAAAGGGTGAATATGCAGTTTTAGCTTTAAGGTGTAATAATTATGGGTGTTTATTTCCTCTTTTTGGTCGAAATCATGAAAAATAAATATTGTCAGATTTTGTCTAAAGCAGCTTAGCTGTTCAGAAAAGATGTTATCACTTTTTAAGTTTTTATATGTAGATGATCCTCTACAGTATTTTCACAGAATTCCTCAGTTTTCAAAATTGTTCATTCACTGCCCCGATTATTATTATATGCAATTAAGGAGTCTGCATGCTGGCTGCTAAATACTTGTGATCGCTGTGTTTATATATATAGGTTATTATGTTGACAACTTAAGTTGATAAATGATTACAGAATGGACATGATTTACTGGACGAGCAAGTTCTGAGTTTCTATACCAAACAATGGGAGGAGTACCAGTTCTCCAGCAAAGTTCTAAACGGTATCTGTGCATACCTTAACCGACACTGGGTGCGACGAGAATGTGACGAGGGAACCAAGGGCATCTATGAAATATATTCCGTATGTATTCATTATCTGCACTACTCGTAATTAACGGCGGTCCAATCTGTCGGTAAATACCTCCCGTGACATTGACAGGTCTCTTCAGAGAGATTACAGATGTATCGAATAATTGTCTGATAGGGGAAGTTGTTTTGTCATTTGACTATCTGATGTACTTTTGTTGAGTGGATTATCTGTGGGTGGGGTTTAGCAGTTCTGACTGGACAATTATGGAAAGGGATTCAAATAACGATTTATTATAAAGGGCTATCATTAGTGTTTTCTCCAGGATCTAAATTTAGGGTGACCCCCCTTACCAAATTTTATGTATGTGCTAACACTGCTTGACGAATTGTGTACAGTCATGTATTACTGTTAACTACCTGTATTTTTGTTGTAGGTGTCTACTTATGTATAAATATTGCTTAATCGATACATTTGGATTTATGTCAGCAGGGTTGGGGGTTTCAGGTTTTATGGTTGGAAAAGAAATCAACCTGCATTATTTCGGTGCAAACATTTCCCGACATACTTACTAATGATAAATCTGCATCATCCGAACGCTCGTTGTACATGACTGTAACAAGTAAGCGTCTCGACAATGACCAAGTGCTCGGTGATCAAGTACACTTTATCCACGCAATAAGGTCCATAAAAATAATCCGCTGTCAAAATATAGTTGCTTCATGGAAACTCATTCAATGATTCTCATTGCACAGCTGGCCATTTCATTGCATCAAACATGGCTACTTAATAATGAGAGGTTCAAACATGTATATATTATCTATGTCTGGTATTCTCGTAACTGACTGCCTAATAGTAGTAACGGTTGAGTGTTTAATACAGGTGACAACTAGTACGTGTATATTGTGTATTACAGCTGACAACTAGTACGTGTATATTGTGTATTACAGCTGACAACTAGTACGTGTATATTGTGTATTACCGCTGACAACTAGTACGTGTATATTGTGTATTACAGCTGGCATTGATTACATGGAGGGATTGTTTGTTTAAGCCACTGAATAAACAAGTTACAAACGCTGTGTTGAAGTTGATAGAGAAAGAAAGGAACGGTGAAACCATCAACACTAGACTAGTTAGTGGTGTTATAAACTGCTATGGTAAGTAATATCAGGGTTCTGTCTGTGTCGACATCTTACAGCTAGGCATACCGTACAGCCAGGCATACCTTACAGCCAGGCATACCATACAGCCAGGCATACCATACAGCCAGGCATACCTTACAGCCAGGCATACCGTACAGCCAGGCATACCTTACAGCCAGGCATACTGTACAGCCAGGCATACCTTACAGCCAGACATACCTTACAGCCAGGCATACCTTACAGCCAGACATACCTTACAGCCAGGCATACCTTACAGCCAGGCATACCTTACAGCCAGACATACCTTACAGCCAGGCATACCGTACAGCCAGCATACCTTACAGCCGGCATACCTTACAGCCAGACATACCTTACAGCCAGGCATACCGTACAGCCATGCATACATTATACAGCCAGGCATACATTATACAGCCAGACATACCTTACAGCCAGGCATACCTTACAGCAGGCATACCTTACAGCCAGGCATACCTTACAGCCAGACATACCTTACAGCCAGGCATACCGTACAGCCAGCATACCTTACAGCCAGACATACCTTACAGCCAGGCATACCGTACAGCCATGCATACATTATACAGCCAGCATACATTATACAGCCAGACATACCTTACAGCCAGGCATACCTTACAGCCAGACATACCTTACAGCCAGGCATACCTTACAGCCAGGCATACCTTATAGCCAGACATACCTTACAGCCAGGCATACCTTACAGCCATGTATACCATACAGCCATGTATACCTTACAGCCAGGCATACCTTACAGCCAGGCATACCTTACAGCCAGGCATACTGTACAGCCAGGCATACCTTACAGCCAGACATACCTTACATCCAGACATACCTTATAGTCAGGCATACCTTACAGCCAGACATACCATACAGCCAGGCATACCTTACAGCCAGGCATACCGTACAGCCAGGCATACCTTACAGCCATGCATACCTTACAGCCAGGCATACCTTACAGCCAGACATACCTTACAGCCATGCATACCTTACAGCCAGACATACCTTACAGTCAGATCGGATAAGTAAAATGTGCAGTGATGAGAATGTGGGGAATTTTTAAAATTGAGTGAAGAAATAAACAGTAATGTTCACTAATTTCTGGCCATATGCCAAACCAATATGCCATAAACTATTTATAGCAACAACTGTTACTAACTGGCTAAGTATCTTGATCGCTTGTATCTTGCACGTTTTAGGTAATCAAGCAGAGACGATGGTTAGATTCTACTGAAAAATGAAAATACATTATTTTGCATTGACGCTATTACATTTTGATATAAAAATTATCAAGTAAATGATGTATATATTGCAGTGGAGTTGGGTTTGAATGAGGATGATCCCTCGGCTAAGGGCCCAACATTGAGTGTGTACAAGGAACACTTTGAGTCGCCGTTCCTCGATGATACGGA
The DNA here is from genome assembly GCA_014843695.1 of Archivesica marissinica. NCBI lineage: Eukaryota > Metazoa > Mollusca > Bivalvia > Venerida > Vesicomyidae > Archivesica > Archivesica marissinica. Next base: position 17,712,574 of record CM026395.1, on the reverse strand, counting down.
GCGATTTTACAAACTGGAAAGTACAGAGTTCCTTCGGCAGAATCCTGTCACAGAATATATGAAAAAGGTAAAAATAGATTGAGGATATTTGCTCGTTTCAGTGTATGATCAAATTATATTTCATCGGATGAACATTGAAAGCGGTATGAAACCTAACAAGTGATGTTTTGTTAGTAAATGATGTCTTGAGTCCGAAAAGGTTCGCGTTGACACCATTTGAACATGCAGCGGCTGGGCACCACACGCGCAAAACAAGAGAAATAAAATGCGTTATTGCACCGATTTCAACCAGTGGAATAAAGCATTTTCTTTCACTGATAAATTTCTATGTTTCATTGTAAAGCATAAAATAGAAAATATTGTTTGTTCACAGATAAAGCATGTACAAATTGCTCACACTTGTAAGTATTTCTGACAATGTACTGACGCCCATTGGTCAGTGTCAATGATGGCATTAATCCTCTACAACGAGGGCTCTAGTTTCATTTTCCCTTTAATGTAAGCCAATTTCTCAATTACGCTGCATTTTGTGGCTTGTACTCATGTTCGCTTGCAAAGTGCTCATAAAAATGTACTCCCAATTTGCCTGCAACTCTCGGTATAAGTGAGCATAGAAACGTAGCATGGCATGCTTTTATAGAAACTATGATGCCTTTGTGGTTTATGTGCTTGCATTGTAATGTATTCTATGAGCAGCTGTGAGTTGTTGTCTCAAGCGTGAATCATACTGCAACCGTTTGTTGTTTCTGTGTTGTGTAGGCAGAAACTACACTTTGCTGCAGGACAGTTAAGACTTTGTTGCAAGACAGTTAAGACTTTGCTGCAGGACAGTTAAGACTTTGCTGCATGACAATTAATACTTTGCTGCAGGACAGTTAAGACTTTGCTGCAAGACAGTTAAGACTTTGCTGCAGGACAGTTAATACTTTGCTGCAGGACGATTAAGACTTTGCTGCAGGACAGTTAATACTTTGCTGCAGGATGATTAAGACTTTGCTGCAGGACAGTTAATACTTTGCTGCAGGACGATTAAGACTTTGCTGCAGGACAGTTAATACTTTGCTGCAGGACGATTAAGACTTTGCTGCAGGACAGTTAATACTTTGCTGCAGGATGATTAAGACTTTGCTGCAGGACAGTTAATACTTTGCTGCAGGACGATTAAGACTTTGCTGCAGGACAGTTAATACTTTGCTGCAGGATGATTAAGACTTTGCTGCAAGACAGTTAAGACTTTGCTGCAGGACAGTTAATACTTTGCTGCAGGACGATTAAGACTTTGCTGCAGGACAGTTAATACTTTGCTGCAGGACGATTAAGACTTTGCTGCAGGACAGTTAATACTTTGCTGCAGGACAGTTAATACTTTGCTGCAGGACAGTTAATACTTTACTGCAGGACAGTTAAGACTTTGCTACAGGACAGTTAAGACTTTACTGCAGGACAGTTAAAACTTTACTGCATGGCAATTAAGACTTTGCTACAGGACGATTAAGACTTTACTACAGGACAGTTAAGACTTTGCTACAGGACAATTAAGACTTTGCTGCATGACAATTAAGACTTTGCTGCAGGACAATTAAGACTTTGCTACAGGACAATTAAGACTTTGCTACATGACAATTAAGACTTTGCTACAGGACAGTTAAGACTTTGCTACAGGACAATTAAGACTTTGCTACAGGACAATTAAGACTTTGCTGCAGGACAGTTAATACTTTGCTGCAGGACAGTTAATACTTTGCTGCAGGACAGTTAATACTTTGCTGCAGGACAGTTAATACTTTGCTGCAGGACAGTTAAGACTTTACTGCAGGACAGTTAAAACTTTGCTACAGGACGATTAAGACTTTACTACAGGACAGTTAAGACTTTGCTACAGGACAATTAAGACTTTGCTACAGGACAATTAAGACTTTGCTACAGGACGATTAAGACTTTACTACAGGACAGTTAAGACTTTGCTACAGGACAATTAAGACTTTGCTGCATGACAATTAAGACTTTGCTGCAGGACAATTAAGACTTTGCTACAGGACAATTAAGACTTTGCTGCATGACAATTAAGACTTTGCTGCAGGACAATTAAGACTTTGCTGCAGGACAATTAAGACTTTGCTACAGGACAATTAAGAATTTGCTGCATGACAATTAAGACTTTGCTGCAGTACAGTTAAGACTTTGCTGCTTGACAATTAAGACTTTGCTACAGGACAGTTAAGACTTTGCTACAGGACAATTAACACTTTGCTGCAGGACAATTAACACTGCTGCAAGACAATTAACACTTTGCTGCAGGACAATTAACACTTTGCTGCAGGCAGGAAATTTAATGACTCTTTTGACCGTGTAATTTTGTACACGTTCTTTGATGGACACTCAATGATAATACAATATTTCAGGCTGAGGCAAGGTTGATGGAGGAGCAGAGACGAGTACAGCTGTACTTACACGAGAGCACACAGGACATCCTGGCCAGGAAGTGTGAGCAGGTTCTAATCGAGAAACATCTAGAAATATTCCATTACGAATTCCAGAATCTTCTTGACTCGGATAAAAATGATGGTATGTTTATTCGTAATATAAGCATGTTTTCTCCAGTCTGCAATAAAAATGATGATATATTTATTCGTAATATAAGCATGTTTTCTCCAGTCTGCAATAAAAATGATGATATGTTTATCCGTAATATAAGCAATGTTTCCTCCAGTCTGCAATAAAAATGATGGTATGTTTATCCGTAATATAAGCAATGTTTCCTCCAGTCTGCAATAAAAATGATGGTATGTTTATCCGTAATATAAGCAATGTTTCCTCCAGTCTGCAATAAAAATGATGGTATGTTTATCCGTAACATTACTTACTATATGACCATAGGGCAAACAAAAATAATTTGTGGTTTCCGGGGGCCAACAGCCTCTTTCGACAAAAGCTGGAGAAAACACTATACAGGCATGATGTTACATAAAAGTTTCCCATGGTGCCAGTCAATAGTGTATATGAATTTCATTGCTACCTGTAATTATACTGAACTATTAAGATTTGTGACAAATTATGCTTCATAAATGACTAGACAGCATGCTTTGTGCATGTTAATATCGGTTTGTATTTCATGCTACCATTGGGGGAGATGGAATGAATACCATTACCTCTTGGATAACATCGTAGAAACCTGAGAAGTGACGTTTTGTTGGGTGTAGTTTATTCTTTAACCCATTCGACACCAAGTAACTGACATGGACTGGTCCATGATATTTTTAGACCAATAAAATGAATAAGAAAATTACATTTGGACCAGTTCATTTATCAAAATGGGTAATTTTGTCTAAAATAGTAATATTACTAGCAAAAAGTGCAGATCCTGATGAGACGGCTCGTCATGAGCCGGCTCATCTGGATCTACACTTTTTGTAAGCCTATTTAGAGGTCTGTGGTGTTGAAAGGGTTAATGAAATTATATTGTATTTTTACTAATAGATTTGGGCCGCATGTATCAGTTGGTGTCGCGGATACAAGATGGGCTAGGTGAATTGAAGACGCTATTAGAGTCACATATATACAACCAGGGACAAGCAGCAATAGAAAAATGTGGAGAATCGGCCCTTAATGTAAGTCTTTATTGGCATCGGCGGACCTTACTGTAGTGCTTTCATTAACACGAATTGGACTTAACCCGTAAACTGCCAATCACAACACTAAATTCTGCAAACAGTATAGAGCCAGATCTGACAGCACAGAACGCATCTGATCAGGCTCTATGCTGTTTGCTATTCAGATAGTGGAGCTAAAACACTTGTCTGAATAGCAAATAACATAGATCCTGATCAGATGCGGCATTACGCCGTGGCTGATCTAGATCTATGTTGGTTGCACATTCAGTCCAATTTATTCGGCAGGTTACGTGTTAAATTACTCTCTGAAAATGACCAACATTATTATTCTGAAATTGGTACATTTTGTTCTTTGTCTATGTAAGAAATATTCCTGAAATGTTTAAAAGAATGAAAAATATTTTTTGAAAATCTGTATTAACGAAAGCACTGTTAGTCTCAAATAAATGTCCTGACACATTATTTATTCATATAGTGTTGTATTGTGCACTGTGGCTTCATAATTTATACGTGTAACTGAGAGGTTGTGAGTCACTTCATAACCATGGTGGTGGTGTCCTTAGGCCGGACACTTAAATCCTCGCTGCCTCTGCTCTCTCCCATACTGATGGATTCCACCAGGAATGAGGTCTCAACAGTGATTAATCTAATGTTGTAAAAACTTGTTTTTGCAATCAAGCCAAAATTAATTTGTCTAAACCCAAATAACTTTATAATATATCAGTCGGTAATTTGTTGTTTGCTAAAGGTGTTTATTGTGACAGTCAATATTTGATTTTTATTTTGAAAATTTATTCATAATTTTGTAGTTTTTAATCGTAAATTAAATATTATTTTTAACTGTGAATGATTTATGTAGGTTTCTAGACTATCGAAATCGGGAAGAATACGTAGCCGTACAGGTTTTAGAGAAAGTTTATAATAGATTTATTTCCTTTTGTTGCTGTATGCCAGTTGTCTGTTAGTCTTTGGGAAAATGTGATCAAGTTCTAAACGGAAATATAAGACGCAGCAGACATTTGGACATGATTTTGGATAAAAGAAACCTGCGTCTTATATATAAACTATTACGGTACTCAATTATTAGGAATATTGTAATTGGATTACATCCAGCAAGTTTACGACTCGTTGTTTACCTATTGTCCGATTAGTGCAGTGGTTAGCGCGCTCGCTTCTCACCAATGCAACCCAGGTTTGATCCTCGGACCGGGAAGTATGTGAGATGGTACGGTGGTCGCCAGATCGGACAGGTGGGTTTTCTCCGGGTACTCCGATTTCCTCCTACACGAATGACCACATTTACGCTTCCATCCGCACCAACGAGAGTGATTAATATAAGTTGTTAAAACTTGCTTCGCAATCGTTGTAAAATAGATATAAGTTACCTATTGTGAGAACAGCATTTGGCTATATTCTGACCAAGACATTTGTGTGTGCACAATTTATGTTTAGTATAAACTTTATTTATTTATTTTACAACGATTGCGAAACAAGCTTTAACAACTTATATTAATCACTCTCGTTGGCGCGGGTGAAAGACTATATGTTGTCATTCGTGTGGGAGGAAACCGGAATACTCGGAGAAAACCCACCTGTCTAATCTGGCGACCACCGTACCATCTCGCATACTTCCCGGTCCGAGAATCGAACCCGGGTTGCATTGGTGAGAAGCGAGCGCTAATCGGCACAGCCCAACTTATGTTTATCAGAGTACAAGGAGGGATGATATTCAAAAATACCTCCTGATACTGCTGGAAAATGTTGTAAACATGCATGCAACCATTCGGCATGGTATACCAATTCAGTGTAATTGCTTGTTGACTTTCCTCACCTCTCCTATCTCCATAGCAAATCATAATAACTCGGAATTATTGTGTTGCAAATCACTGTTAGTATGTGTTATTGAAATTGCTTACATTAAACATTGTCCACTCGAATTCTGTGCATTCAGCAGTTGATTATTTATGTTTTCGATTGCAGGACCCAAAGATTTATGTACAGACAATCTTAGATGTTCATAAGAAGTATCATGCTCTGGTGATGACAGCCTTCAGTAATGACTCTGGTTTTGTTGCAGCCTTAGACAAGGTACGTCGCAGATACACCATCACAAATACACCCTTAACTTACTCGATAACTGGATCACCTATAGGCAAGGCCATTGTGTTTGTGAATCCCGCTCGGGATGACGAATGATTTTATGTGAGGAATCTATCCAGCTAGCTTGCGGAAGGTTGGTGGTTCTATCATGGTGCCTGGAACACTGACAGAGCAGCTCAGAAATGAGGGGACGAGCATGGGTCTAGCAATTAAGCAATTAAGTTATATTGTCTATTTATCAACATAGGCATCTGTTGATGTCCAGGCTCCAGCGGTTAACCAGTACTTAGTGCACCAACCTCCGAAAGAAACTGCCAACGTTTTCATATAAATGAGACACAGTCTGAGAGGGGCTCGAACCCGTGACCATCAGCGATGATAGGTTACAGTTGTGTACAAGTTAGCGACCTTAACCACTCGACCACGGAGGCGGTCTTGTCAGTTACTTGGTGTTGAATGGATTAATGTAGCCTGGGTTCCAGTTTTTCGATTTTTCACTTTTTAACCTCTAGCCAAATGACAGCCTGGGGAAACTGGATTTCTGATCGTAGCGCCATCTACTTACACCCACTCTTTTGAGGGTGTAGATTTGAAGAACGACAACTCTTCTCTACAAGATAATATCGCTAAATATAGAAACGGAATTCGATCGGAAATTGCCGAACAGGCACGATTATACACGATCATTTCCGAATATACACGAATGTTCCCGTAGACTCATTTACATATAATGTCCCGTTTCTGTGTTATATCGACGAGATGGCGGATTTTAAATATTACATTTAGATGGTAATGGATCGATTCGGCGTAATTGAACTAAGGACGACTTAAATATTGAGTAAATATGTCAAATCAGACGCACATTGTACTTTTTAAAACTATTTATCGTTCCGTTGACCCATAAACAATGGCGGCCAATTATAAAGTTTATCAGCATTGCAGTGCCTCGCTTTCGATTCAAGTACGTCATTACTTAAGTCATGTGCTAATAGGCCTATTAATAGGATTAATAATTTCATGGGAAACCCCGCCAGTTTCCCCAGGCGTTGATATGTTCAGAAACTCAATACGGCCCAATTAATAGTCTCGGTGTTAAAATATATTTATTTGACTGACCAGGCAAAATATATCGACGCCTGTTCCCATGCTAGGGTTAATGGTCATTCGTTGAAATATAATTTGATCCTACACTAAATATCGCCTTATTTAGCAAATATAATCTACAGTTGGGTACAAAGTTTGTCATTGTACCATACTTGTAGAGGCTGTGTTCTTTCACCTGTAATGAGGATTGCCATATGACCTAAACTGTTCGTGCAACTTTAAACCAAACAACAAACAATCTTTAGTATTATACGGACGACCTCAATCAGTGGAAGTCCTGATAGTGCAGTGGATGCGCGGTCGCTTCAGGTGCGAACGGTCCGGAGTTCGAGCCCCGCTGGAGCCATTACGCTTGTGCCCTTAGGCAAGGCATTTAAATTCCACGTTGCCTCTTCTATCTCCCACGTGGCGATGGATTCCATTAGGAATGAGGTCTCGAGAGTTACTAATATAAGTTGTAAGAACTGGTTTCGCAATTGAGCTAAAAGAAATTTGTATAAACTATAGACGACCTCAGAGAACTAGTAAACTACTGTAGGTGTTGTATTATTTCTACACTATTTGTTGAAGGAGAGTTAGCTTGTTTCTTACAGGCATGTGGTAGATTCAACAATAACAATTATGTGACCAAACAACTTGTTTTCTTACAGGCATGTGGTAGATTCATCAATAACAATTCTGTGACCAAACTAGCCAATTCATCAAGTAAATCCCCCGAGTTGCTGGCAAGATACTGTGATCTTCTTTTAAAGAAAAGGTTGGAACATTTCGTTTTGTCGTTCAACACAAGTGGTAGAGCTTGTTTGGGGGAGGAGGGGGGTGTGGCAGATGTTTGGTGACCCCCCCCCTTTACTCCACATAGACGCCATACAAAACCCGTTATCACTTCCCACATATAGGGGCCATTCCACACCGCTATCTATTCCCATATATATTCGTTATGGAGTATGTAGTTCAATAAGCCTATTGCTTATCAGCAGTATAGAGATGCATTGAGTAATTGTCCTCTTCTGTGGTGGAGTAAAGGGTTAACCCTTTCAACACCACAGACCTCTAAATAGGCTTACAAAAAGTGTAGATCCAGATGAGCCGGCTCGTGACGAGCCGTCTCATCAGGATCTGCACTTTTTGCCAGTGATATGACTATTTTTAGACATAATTACCCATTTTGATAAATGAACTTGTCCAAATGTGATTTTCTGATTCATTTATTGGTTTATGAATATCATGGACCAGTCTATGTGAGTTACTTGGTGTTGAATGGGTTAAGGAGTAAGTAAACCAGAATTGTATAACTCTATTTGTAAATTTTGATTGGTGTAGGATTCATTTGCCTCCCTGGTTAATGGGTACTGTGCTCGCATCGTAATCGTGAGGTTGTGAGTTTGTATCCCGCAAGTACCACAGTGATGGTGTCCCTTAGGCAATACTCTGAAATCTACATTGCCTCTTCTCTCTCCCTCATGGCGATGGATTCCATCAGGAATGTGGTCTCGAGAGCGGTTAACCCAATGTTGTAAAAACTTGTTTCGCAATCGAGCTAAAATAAATTTGTATAAAGCACAAATAAATACAAAATTTATGACAGAGCATCTGTGTGCGAGTTTTTGAATCACTTATATATCATGTTTGAATCGCACCCTGTCAATTTCATTCGTGTGAGAAAGCGATCCAGATCTGTGGGTCTTGTCCCAGTCTAGTCCATTACGCTGTGGGGTAACATGAGGACTTCCTCCACTATTGTAAAGTTCCTCCACTATTGTAAAGTGACCGGTGAACATTTATAAATTGAACAATACATATATATACTAAAATAGTCATGACATCCAGAACATTATACAAATACTAGATTTTAGTTTAACGTAAATCTGTCAAAGTTTTGTGGCATTTAGTAAATCGATATGTGTGTGTTTTACGTTTATTTATCGTCGCTACCGGTTGCCCATATGAGCGACGCCACCTGAAGAGATTAGTCATTTTAGATTTTTGGAGGATAGTGCAATGATACAGACAGAGACCCATTCCAGAGTCTCCTCTGGTTCTTTTATGTGCACGGTGTAAAGCACCGACACACGACCGCGGTTTAATGTCCTATCTGAAAGACTGTTAATTTTATTACGGTCAGACGGGGGATCGAACCTGCGATCCCTGGATTACCATGGATATGTTATTTCTTTACATATATATATATATGTTTGTTTGTCTCCTCACAGTTCAAAGAACCCAGAAGAAGCTGAGTTGGAAGACACTCTCAATCAAGTGGTGAGTAATGTTTGCACAGTGTACGATGTTAACCATTGTATAAATACAGTGAATGGAAGACACTCTCAATCAGGTGGTGAGTAATGTTTGCACAGTGTACGATGTTAACCGTTGTATAAGTACAGTGAATGGAAGACACTCTCAATCAGGTGGTGAGTAATGTTTGCACAGTGTACGATGTTAACCGTTGTATAAGTACAGTGAATGGAAGACACTCTCAATCAGGTGGTGAGTAATGTTTGCACAGTGTACGATGTTAACCATTGTATAAGTACAGTGAATGGAAGACACTCTCAATCAGGTGGTGAGTAATGTTTGCACAGTGTACGATGTTAACCGTTGTATAAATACAGTGAATGGAAGACACTCTCAATCAGGTGGTGAGTAATGTTTGCACAGTGTACGATGTTAACCATTGTACGATGTTAACCATTGTATAAATACAGTGAATGGAAGACACTCTCAATCAAGTGGTGAGTAATGTTTGCACAGTGTACGATGTTAACCGTTGTATAAGTACAGTGAATGGAAGACACTCTCAATCAGGTGGTGAGTAATGTTTGCATAGTGTACGATGTTAACCGTTGTATAAGTACAGTGAATGGAAGACACTCTCAATCAGGTGGTGAGTAATGTTTGCACAGTGTACGATGTTAACCGTTGTATAAGTACAGTGAATGGAAGACACTCTCAATCAGGTGGTGAGTAATGTTTGCACAGTGTACGATGTTAACCGTTGTATAAGTACAGTGAATGGAAGACACTCTCAATCAGGTGGTGAGTAATGTTTGCACAGTGTACGATGTTAACCATTGTATAAGTACAGTGAATGGAAGACACTCTCAATCAGGTGGTGAGTAATGTTTGCACAGTGTACGATGTTAACCGTTGTATAAATACAGTGAATGGAAGACACTCTCAATCAGGTGGTGAGTAATGTTTGCACAGTGTACGATGTTAACCATTGTACGATGTTAACCATTGTATAAATACAGTGAATGGAAGACACTCTCAATCAAGTGGTGAGTAATGTTTGCACAGTGTACGATGTTAACCGTTGTATAAGTACAGTGAATGGAAGACACTCTCAATCAGGTGGTGAGTAATGTTTGCATAGTGTACGATGTTAACCGTTGTATAAGTACAGTGAATGGAAGACACTCTCAATCAGGTGGTGAGTAATGTTTGCACAGTGTACGATGTTAACCGTTGTATAAGTACAGTGAATGGAAGACACTCTCAATCAAGTGGTGAGTAATGTTTGCACAGTGTACGATGTTAACCGTTGTATAAATACAGTGAATGGAAGACACTCTCAATCAGGTGGTGAGTAATGTTTGCACAGTGTACGATGTTAACCGTTGTATAAGTACAGTGAATGGAAGACACTCTCAATCAGGTGGTGAGTAATGTTTGCACATCTTGAAATACTTAAACTTTAACTGAATGTTTGTATTGTACTACGTGTCAGTTCAGCATCAATGTCATTGTCAATGTGTATTTGTTTTTCAATATAGGGATACATTTGGGCTGATTTTTGTGTATTTGGGTAAATTGTGCTGTCCTAGCACTTTTAAAAACCTAGACAGATTTGGTCTAAGCTGTTCAGAAAAGATAATTTTTCACTCTTGGTTTGGGCGATCATTTGATTTCACAATGTTCCATTCAAGCATTGCTTTGTGTATTGTAGATGGTGGCCTTCAAGTACATTGAGGATAAAGACGTGTTCCAAAAGTTCTATAGTAAGATGTTAGCCAAGCGTCTCGTAGGACACATGTCCGCTAGTGATGACGCCGAGGCCAGCATGATCTCTAAGCTCAAGGTTAGTTCTTATAGTATTAACTGAATTATCTCAACTTCATTATATGTTAGAAAAGTAGTTTTTTCTGGAGAATATCTCAAAAAGTTTGTTTCAGTGACTTGTCGAATCGTATTTCACTGAATTAACATTGAAAGCATTATATAATAAAGATAATAAAAATTTTCTTTTTAAATGGCGCTAGACCGTCGTGTTTAATTGACCATAAATTATGTTATAAGAGACGATTTCATCCATGACGTCACTGACAGCTTCAGTCCGAAAACTCTTGTGTTGACGACACTTCAACATGCAGCGGCTAGGTACCACCCATGGAAACCATTGAGAAATAAAATATGTTATTCCACTGCTAACAACCAGCGCAATAACACACTTTATTTCACTTATAAATTTCTATATTTCAAGCATGAAATAAAACATGGTATATAAGTAAACGGTATTGAGAGGAGGAACATTGTGCAATTACGGCACATGTAAAACTGCAGGTTCGCTATTTTAAATGTATTACATGTAATGCTAATCAATGACACTTGTGATATTCCTGGGTCGAACCGTGTTCGGTGCGAAATACCAACGTGTTCAGTACGGGATACCAACAGGTTTGGTGTGGGATATCAACCGTGTTCGGTGCGAAATACCAACCGTGTTTGGTGCTGCGGAATATCAACAGGTTCGTTGTGGGATATCAACCGTGTTTGGTGCGGGATACCAACCGTGTTCGGTGCTGCGGGATATCAACAGGTTTGCTGCGGGATATCAACCGTGTTCGGTGCGGGATGTGTATGGCTTTGATTGCTTGTTATGTTACATTCTGCTATATTTCAGCAAGCGTGTGGCTTTGAGTACACATCCAAGTTACAAAGAATGTTCCAGGATATCAGTGTCAGCAAGGAGTTGAATGATTCCTTCAAGACGCACCTCTCACAGTCTGGGGAACCTCTAGATGGTATGTTAGCAGTAGTGTACAATTACAAGGGACAATTTTGAGGTTTTTGAATATACTTCCAAGGCTGTGAATCTTCCCTGTTTGGAGGGTTTCTTCTGTGTTCTGTAAAATCTTGAAAAATAAATACTGTCAGATTTTGTCTAAGCTGTTCAGAAAAGCCTCCAGCTTTATAGGTGGGTGATCCTCGGGTTTTTTTCAGTATTTTGGCAGATTTCCTTGTCATAATTTTCCATTCACAGCCCTGTATTTCATAGATGCCAATTCTCCCAATGACACTGATGTTGAACTATGTAATGTACTAGCAGATGTGTCATGTGTAAATGACACTGATGTTGAACTAGGTAATGTACTAACTGATGTATCATGTGTAGACGATACTGATGTTGAACTATGTAATGTACTAACTGATGTATCATGTGTAAATGACACTGATGTTGAACTAGGTAATGTACTAACTGATGTATCATGTGTAGACGACACTGATGTTGAACTAGGTAATGTACTAACTGATGTATCATGTGTAGACGACACTGATGTTGAACTAGGTAATGTACTAACAGATGTGTCATGTGTAGACGACACTGATGTTGAACTAGGTAATGTACTAACTAATGTGTAAATGACACTGATGTTGAACTAGGTAATGTACTAACTGATGTATCATGTGTAGACGATACTGATGTTGAACTATGTAATGTACTAACTGATGTATCATGTGTAAATGACACTGATGTTGAACTAGGTAATGTACTAACTGATGTATCATGTGTAGACGATACTGATGTTGAACTATGTAATGTACTAACTGATGTATCATGTGTAAATGACACTGATGTTGAACTAGGTAATGTACTAACGGATGTGTCATGTGTAGACGACACTGATGTTGAACTAGGTAATGTACTAACTGATGTATCATGTGTAAATGACACTGATGTTGAACTAGGTAATGTACTAACTGATGTATCATGTGTAAATGACACTGATGTTGAACTATGTAATGTACTAACTGATGTGTCATGTGTAGACGATACTGATGTTGAACTAGGTAATGTACTAACTAATGTGTAAATGACACTGATGTTGAACTAGGTAATGTACTAACTGATGTATCATGTGTAGATGATACTGATGTTGAACTATGTAATGTACTAACTGATGTATCATGTGTAAATGACACTGATGTTGAACTAGGTAATGTACTAACTGATGTATCATGTGTAGACGATACTGATGTTGAACTAGGTAATGTACTAACTAATGTGTAAATGACACTGATGTTGAACTAGGTAATGTACTAACTAATGTGTAAATGACACTGATGTTGAACTAGGTAATGTACTAACTGATGTGTCATGTGTAAATGACACTGATGTTGAACTAGGTAATGTACTAACTGATGTATCATGTGTAGACGATACTGATGTTGAACTATGTAATGTACTAACTGATGTATCATGTGTAAATGACACTGATGTTGAACTAGGTAATGTACTAACTGATGTATCATGTGTAGACGACACTGATGTTGAACTAGGTAATGTACTAACTGATGTATCATGTGTAGACGACACTGATGTTGAACTAGGTAATGTACTAACAGATGTGTCATGTGTAGACGACACTGATGTTGAACTAGGTAATGTACTAACTAATGTGTAAATGACACTGATGTTGAACTAGGTAATGTACTAACTGATGTATCATGTGTAGACGATACTGATGTTGAACTATGTAATGTACTAACTGATGTATCATGTGTAAATGACACTGATGTTGAACTAGGTAATGTACTAACTGATGTATCATGTGTAGACGACACTGATGTTGAACTAGGTAATGTACTAACAGATGTGTCATGTGTAGACGACACTGATGTTGAACTAGGTAATGTACTAACTAATGTGTAAATGACACTGATGTTGAACTAGGTAATGTACTAACTGATGTATCATGTGTAGACGATACTGATGTTGAACTATGTAATGTACTAACTGATGTATCATGTGTAAATGACACTGATGTTGAACTATGTAATGTACTAACTGATGTGTCATGTGTAGACGATACTGATGTTGAACTAGGTAATGTACTAACTAATGTGTAAATGACACTGATGTTGAACTAGGTAATGTACTAACTGATGTATCATGTGTAAATGACACTGATGTTGAACTAGGTAATGTACTAACTGATGTATCATGTGTAAATGACACTGATGTTGAACTAGGTAATGTACTAACTGATGTATCATGTGTAGACGATACTGATGTTGAACTAGGTAATGTACTAACTAATGTGTAAATGACACTGATGTTGAACTAGGTAATGTACTAACTGATGTATCATGTGTAAATGACACTGATGTGAACTATGTAATGTACTAGCAGATGTGTCATGTGTAAATGACACTGATGTTGAACTAGGTAATGTACTAACTGATGTATCATGTGTAGACGATACTGATGTTGAACTATGTAATGTACTAACTGATGTATCATGTGTAAATGACACTGATGTTGAACTAGGTAATGTACTAACTGATGTATCATGTGTAGACGACACTGATGTTGAACTAGGTAATGTACTAACAGATGTGTCATGTGTAGACGACACTGATGTTGAACTAGGTAATGTACTAACTAATGTGTAAATGACACTGATGTTGAACTAGGTAATGTACTAACTGATGTATCATGTGTAGACGATACTGATGTTGAACTATGTAATGTACTAACTGATGTATCATGTGTAAATGACACTGATGTTGAACTAGGTAATGTACTAACTGATGTATCATGTGTAGACGACACTGATGTTGAACTAGGTAATGTACTAACAGATGTGTCATGTGTAGACGACACTGATGTTGAACTAGGTAATGTACTAACTAATGTGTAAATGACACTGATGTTGAACTAGGTAATGTACTAACTGATGTATCATGTGTAGACGATACTGATGTTGAACTATGTAATGTACTAACTGATGTATCATGTGTAAATGACACTGATGTTGAACTAGGTAATGTACTAACTGATGTGTCATGTGTAGACGATACTGATGTTGAACTAGGTAATGTACTAACTAATGTGTAAATGACACTGATGTTGAACTAGGTAATGTACTAACTGATGTATCATGTGTAAATGACACTGATGTTGAACTAGGTAATGTACTAACTGATGTATCATGTGTAAATGACACTGATGTTGAACTAGGTAATGTACTAACTGATGTATCATGTGTAGACGATACTGATGTTGAACTAGGTAATGTACTAACTAATGTGTAAATGACACTGATGTTGAACTAGGTAATGTACTAACTGATGTATCATGTGTAAATGACACTGATGTTGAACTAGGTAATGTATAGGGGTGTAACGATGCATCGAATTATAATATCGATGCATCGCAATAGACAGCGTCACGATAGTCAACCATCGATGGTAAATATGACCATCGATAGTATTGACTATTGCGGCAGTACTATCGCAATAGTTTCGATAGTTGCCAGGGATGGCGAAATCGGTCATTTGTTACGCCGGGCAAGTAGATTTTCGAATGTAACTTGTCCGTGGACAAGTAAAAATACCGGCGAGTGCATTTACTTTATGTTCCCATGGCATTTAAATCGTATTTTAATGAGAAAGCATCGGCAAATGTTCTTGTTTATTTTCCTGCGGAACTTCCGCAATAAACACAAGCCAGCCGACAACGGTGGCGGACAACATTTCCAGCCGACAATAACCTGAATAAGAACTGGAAATGTCAAGAGTTATCGCCCGTCACATAAAAACTGTGTAAAATGCGGTGGGTATGCAATGTATTTTCCGCTCAAAACAAGCCAGCTGTCAATAAGAATAACTACTGTCGAAAATGGCTTCTTTGGTACTGAATAGTGAGCAAAGTAGGCGATGTGACCCCCATAATCCCGGGTATGGGTAATTTAAAGTGCTATAGCGCATGCGTCAGTTACAAGTATACTACGCGGTCGCTAAATCGATATACGGGAACGGGTACGTGACGCAGCCTTATTATTGAAGACGACAGGTAAACAATCATGTAACTTAGCGGGACTGTGTATCGATTTTTAAATAAGGTTGGTTTATATTATTTAAACATATAAAGTTCGGATATACGGGCAAGTGGGTTTTCAACTTTTCACTACGGACAAGTAAATTAGTGCAGTGTGTTCGATGTCATGATAATAAAGAAAAAATTGCATGCTAATAAATAAATACACAGAACTTGTGTAT
>CM026395.1:17635255-17695471 GCA_014843695.1 Archivesica marissinica | reverse complement strand
TATATCGATGCATCGCAATAGACAGCGTCACGATAGTCAACCATCGATGGTAAATATGACCATCGATAGTATTGACTATTGCGGCAGTACTATCGCAATAGTTTCGATAGTTGCCAGGGATGGCGAAATCGGTCATTTGTTACGCCGGGCAAGTAGATTTTCGAATGTAACTTGTCCGTGGACAAGTAAAAATACCGGCGAGTGCATTTACTTTATGTTCCCATGGCATTTAAATCGTATTTTAATGAGAAAGCATCGGCAAATGTTCTTGTTTATTTCCCTGCGGAACTTCCGCAATAAACACAAGCCAGCCGACAACGGTGGCGGACAACATTTCCAGCCGACAATAACCTGAATAAGAACCGGAAATGTCAAGAGTTATCGCCCGTCACATAAAAACTGTGTAAAATGCGGTGGGTATGCAATGTATTTTCCGCTCAAAACAAGCCAGCTGTCAATAAGAATAACTACTGTCGAAAATGGCTTCTTTGGTACTGAATAGTGAGCAAAGTAGGCGATGTGACCCCCATAATCCCGGGTATGGGTAATTTAAAGTACTATAGCGCATGCGTCAGTTACAAGTATACTACGCGGTCGCTAAATCGATATACGGGAACGGGTACGTGACGCAGCCTTATTATTGAAGACGACAGGTAAACAATCATGTAACTTAGCGGGACTGTGTATCGATTTTTAAATAAGGTTGGTTTATATTATTTAAAAAAATAAAGTTCGGATATACGGGCAAGTGGGTTTTCACTACGGACAAGTAAATTAGTGCAGTGTGTTCGATGTCCATGATATAAGAAAATGCATGCTATAAATAAATACACAAAACTTGTGTATTCCTACCGAAACAGAATATTCTTTTTAATTAATATTATTTAACAATACCTATTGCAACTAGTCCTACAACTATCGCATACTATCCATAGTATTTTAACTATCGCAATACTATCGCAATAGTAAATTGACCCCAAAGTCACCCCTAGTAATGTACTAACTGATGTATCATGTGTAGACGATACTGATGTTGAACTATGTAATGTACTAACTACATGTGTAAATGACACTGATGTTGAACTAGGTAATGTACTAACTGATGTATCATGTGTAAAAAACAACAAATGACACTGCACTGTTGAACTAGGTAATGTATAGGGGTGTAACGATGCATCGAATTATAATATCGATGCATCGCAATAGACAGCGTCACGATAGTCAACCATCGATGGTAAATATGACCATCGATAGTATTGACTATTGCGGCAGTACTATCGCAATAGTTTCGATAGTTGCCAGGGATGGCGAAATCGGTCATTTGTTACGCCGGGCAAGTAGATTTTCGAATGTAACTTGTCCGTGGACAAGTAAAAATACCGGCGAGTGCATTTACTTTATGTTCCCATGGCATTTAAATCGTATTTTAATGAGAAAGCATCGGCAAATGTTCTTGTTTATTTTCCTGCGGAACTTCCGCAATAAACACAAGCCAGCCGACAACGGTGGCGGACAACATTTCCAGCCGACAATAACCTGAATAAGAACCGGAAATGTCAAGAGTTATCGCCCGTCACATAAAAACTGTGTAAAATGCGGTGGGTATGCAATGTATTTTCCGCTCAAAACAAGCCAGCTGTCAATAAGAATAACTACTGTCGAAAATGGCTTCTTTGGTACTGAATAGTGAGCAAAGTAGGCGATGTGACCCCCATAATCCCGGGTATGGGTAATTTAAAGTGCTATAGCGCATGCGTCAGTTACAAGTATACTACGCGGTCGCTAAATCGATATACGGGAACGGGTACGTGACGCAGCCTTATTATTGAAGACGACAGGTAAACAATCATGTAACTTAGCGGGACTGTGTATCGATTTTTAAATAAGGTTGGTTTATATTATTTAAACATATAAAGTTCGGATATACGGGCAAGTGGGTTTTCAACTTTTCACTACGGACAAGTAAATTAGTGCAGTGTGTTCGATGTCATGATAATAAAGAAAAAATTGCATGCTAATAAATAAATACACAGAACTTGTGTATTCCATACGAAACAGAATATTTTTTTAATTAATATGTATTTACACAATACTATTGCAATAGTCCTACAACTATCGCAATACTATCGCAATAGTATTTTAACTATCGCAATACTATCGCAATAGTAAAATTGACCCCAATAGTCACCCCTAGTAATGTACTAACTGATGTATCATGTGTAGACGATACTGATGTTGAACTATGTAATGTACTAACTGATGTATCATGTGTAAATGACACTGATGTTGAACTAGGTAATGTACTAACTGATGTATCATGTGTAGACGATACTGATGTTGAACTAGGTAATGTACTAACTAATGTGTAAATGACACTGATGTTGAACTAGGTAATGTACTAACTGATGTATCATGTGTAAATGACACTGATGTTGAACTAGGTAATGTACTAACTAATGTGTAAATGACACTGATGTTGAACTAGGTAATGTACTAACTAATGTGTAAATGACACTGATGTTGAACTAGGTAATGTACTAACAGATGTGTCATGTGTAAATGACACTGATGTTGAACTATGTAATGTACTAACTGATGTTACAAATGACACTGATGTTGAACTAGGTAATGTACTAACTGATGTGTCATGTGTAAACGACACTGATGTTGAACTATGTAATGTACTAACGAAAGTGTCATGGTGTTAATTAAAACAACAATACTTGCTGATTAGATTGTATGCTACACACTTATAATACTTGTCGAACAAATGTGGCACTACCCTGTATACATTCCCCGAAGATTGAACAGATATGTTACCTGTTATTTGTTTTATTTCAGTTGATTTCAGCATCCAGGTGTTGAGTTCAGGGTCGTGGCCTTTCCAGCAATCGTGTACTTTCTCACTGCCTCAGGAGGTAATGTCCATTCAAAGTCACTTCAGTTTCACAATGCTATATTAAAGCACAGCGGATGAGTAGCTATTGTCGTAGATCGAGTCTGATCGACGGTAATTTGCCACATGTCACACCGGGATATCTACTCGAGTCTGATCGACCATAATTTGCCACATGTCACACCGGGATATCTACTCGAGTCTGATCGACGGTAATTTGCCACATGTCACACCGGGATATCTACTCGAGTCTGATCGACCATAATTTGCCACATGTCACACCGGGATATCTACTTGAGTCTGATCGACGGTAATTTGCCACATGTCACACCGGGATATCTACTCGAGTCTGATCGACCATAATTTGCCACATGTCACACCGGGATATCTACTCGAGTCTGATCGACCATAATTTGCCACATGTCACACCGGGATTTCTACTCGAGTCTGATCGACGATAATTTGCCACATGTCACACCGGGATATCTACTCGAGTCTGATTATTTCGTACAAACTTTATTTATTTTACAACGCCATTAGTGCATTGTGTTTTCCATTTCTTACCTTTTACCGTGTTTGAAATTTATTTTTCGGGAAGGGTACCCTGACAACCCTAAGTTTATTGAAAGTGACAAGTTCAGTGGTTTTACCCGTACCACATGCATTTACTGCAGGATAGAATGCAACCGATTAGATCCTTCAGTTATATACGCCATTTGTTTGATTTCAATTGCAGCTTGAGCGAAGTTACCAACGCTTTACAGGATTTTATAACAATAGACACAGTGGTCGAAAACTAGGCTGGTTGTATCAGATGTCAAAAGGTGAAATAGTGACAAACTGCTTCAAGAATAGATACACGTTACAGGTTAGAATTGTTTACGTTCTCTTTGTGTATGTGTATATATAGTGTCTAAATGTCTCCGTGTGCTTAATTCTGTGCATGCTGGGTGAAATAAAGGCTATAAATTGTCGAGTGATTTTGATCTTGCACTATGTCACATTTGAATAACGTTACATTATTGAGTGATTATGACCTAGCACTACTGTATGTTACATTAGAATAATGTAACGTAGTCTTGTGGTTGTAGTAACATACTGCTACTGTATGTTACATTAGAATAATGTAACGTAGTCTTGTGGTTGTAGTAACATACTGCTACTGTATGTTACATTAGAATAATGTAACATAGTCTTGTGGTTGTAGTAACATACTGCTACTGTATGCTACATTAGAATAATGTAACGTAGTCTTGTGGTTGTAGTAACATACTGCTACTGTATGCTACATTAGAATAATGTAACGTAGTCTTGTGTTGTAGTAACATACTGCTACTGTATGCTACATTAGAATAATGTAACGTAGTCTTGTGGTTGTAGTAACATACTGCTACTGTATGTTACATTAGAATAATGTAACATAGTCTTGTGGTTGTAGTAACATACTGCTACTGTATGCTACATTAGAATAATGTAACGTAGTCTTGTGGTTGTAGTAACATACTGCTACTGTATGCTACATTAGAATAATGTAACGTAGTCTTGTGGTTGTAGTAACATACTGCTACTGTATGCTACATTAGAATAATGTAACGTAGTCTTGTGGTTGTAGTAACATACTGCTACTGTATGTTACATTAGAATAATGTAACGTAGTCTTGTGGTTGTAGTAACATACTGCTACTGTATGTTACATTAGAATAATGTAACGTAGTCTTGTGGTTGTAGTAACATACTGCTACTGTATGTTACATTAGAATAATGTAACGTAGTCTTGTGGTTGTAGTAACATACTGCTACTGTATGTTACATTAGAATAATGTAACATAGTCTTGGGGTTAAGTGGTCTTGTAGTAACATACTGCTACTGTATGCTACATTAGAATAATGTAACATAGTCTTGTGGTTGTAGTAACATACTGCTACTGTATGCTACATTAGAATAATGTAACGTAGTCTTGTGGTTGTAGTAACATACTGCTACTGTATGCTACATTAGAATAATGTAACGTAGTCTTGTGGTTGTAGTAACATACTGCTACTGTATGTTACATTAGAATAATGTAACGTAGTCTTGTGGTTGTAGTAACATACTGCTACTGTATGTTACATTAGAATAATGTAACGTAGTCTTGTGGTTGTAGTAACATACTGCTACTGTATGTTACATTAGAATAATGTAACATAGTCTTGGGGTTAAGTGGTCTTGTAGTAACATACTGCTACTGTATGCTACATTAGAATAATGTAACATAGTCTTGTGGTTGTAGTAACATACTGCTACTGTATGCTACATTAGAATAATGTAACGTAGTCTTGTGGTTGTAGTAACATACTGCTACTGTATGCTACATTAGAATAATGTAACGTAGTCTTGTGGTTGTAGTAACATACTGCTACTGTATGTTACATTAGAATAATGTAACATAGTCTTGGGTTAAGTGGTCTTGTAGTAACATACTGCTACTGTATGCTACATTAGAATAATGTAACGTAGTCTTGTGGTTGTAGTAACATACTGCTACTGTATGTTACATTAGAATAATGTAACGTAGTCTTGTGGTTGTAGTAACATACTGCTACTGTATGTTACATTAGAATAATGTAACGTAGTCTTGTGGTTGTAGTAACATACTGCTACTGTATGTTACATTAGAATAATGTAACATAGTCTTGTGGTTGTAGTAACATACTGCTACTGTATGTTACATTAGAATAATGTAACATAGTCTTGGGGTTAAGTGGTCTTGTAGTAACATACTGCTACTGTATGCTACATTAGAATAATGTAACGTAGTCTTGTGGTTGTAGTAACATACTGCTACTGTATGTTACATTAGAATAATGTAACATAGTCTTGTGGTTGTAGTAACATACTGCTACTGTATGTTACATTAGAATAATGTAACATAGTCTTGTGGTTGTAGTAACATACTGCTACTGTATGTTACATTAGAATAATGTAACGTAGTCTTGTGGTTGTAGTAACATACTGCTACTGTATGTTACATTAGAATAATGTAACATAGTCTTGTGGTTGTAGTAACATACTGCTACTGTATGCTACATTAGAATAATGTAACGTAGTCTTGTGGTTGTAGTAACATACTGCTACTGTATGCTACATTAGAATAATGTAACGTAGTCTTGTGGTTGTAGTAACATACTGCTACTGTATGCTACATTAGAATAATGTAACGTAGTCTTGTGGTTGTAGTAACATACTGCTACTGTATGTTACATTAGAATAATGTAACATAGTCTTGTGGTTGTAGTAACATACTGCTACTGTATGCTACATTAGAATAATGTAACGTAGTCTTGTGGTTGTAGTAACATACTGCTACTGTATGCTACATTAGAATAATGTAACGTAGTCTTGTGGTTGTAGTAACATACTGCTACTGTATGCTACATTAGAATAATGTAACGTAGTCTTGTGGTTGTAGTAACATACTGCTACTGTATGTTACATTAGAATAATGTAACGTAGTCTTGTGGTTGTAGTAACATACTGCTACTGTATGTTACATTAGAATAATGTAACGTAGTCTTGTGGTTGTAGTAACATACTGCTACTGTATGTTACATTAGAATAATGTAACGTAGTCTTGTGGTTGTAGTAACATACTGCTACTGTATGTTACATTAGAATAATGTAACATAGTCTTGGGGTTAAGTGGTCTTGTAGTAACATACTGCTACTGTATGCTACATTAGAATAATGTAACATAGTCTTGTGGTTGTAGTAACATACTGCTACTGTATGCTACATTAGAATAATGTAACGTAGTCTTGGGGTTAAGTGGTCTTGTAGTAACATACTGCTACTGTATGTTACATTAGAATAATGTAACATAGTCTTGTGGTTGTAGTAACATACTGCTACTGTATGCTACATTAGAATAATGTAACGTAGTCTTGGGGTTAAGTGGTCTTGTAGTAACATACTGCTACTGTATGTTACATTAGAATAATGTAACATAGTCTTGTGGTTGTAGTAACATACTGCTACTGTATGTTACATTAGAATAATGTAACATAGTCTTGGGGTTAAGTGGTCTTGTAGTAACATACTGCTACTGTATGTTACATTAGAATAATGTAACATAGTCTTGGGGTTAAGTGGTCTTGTAGTAACATACTGCTACTGTATGCTACATTAGAATAATGTAACATAGTCTTGTGGTTGTAGTAACATACTGCTACTGTATGTTACATTAGAATAATGTAACGTAGTCTTGGGGTTAAGTGGTCTTGTAGTAACATACTGCTACTGTATGCTACATTAGAATAATGTAACATAGTCTTGTGGTTGTAGTAACATACTGCTACTGTATGTTACATTAGAATAGAACTGCGGTATAATGCACCCACATATATGGTTGACGGATGGTGAGGAAGCTGAAAATCTCTATAGCATTTCTCTCCATTTACCACCCGTAATTACCCCCCCCCCCCCGGGTCCCCCCCCCCCTGCCCCCCCCCCCCCCCTGGGCCCCCCCCCCCCCCCACACATACACAATCATCCTGCTGGATAACTGTAAGTAATGTAACATACAGTTATTCTTGGTGGTGTGTGTGGGCATGATAACTAGTTGTGAATGGATTTTCATGAAACGTTGTGGATATATAGATGGTTGGTCGAGTAGTAAGTGGTGGGATTTTCATGAAACTGTGGATATATAGATGGTTGGTTAAGTAGTAAGTGGATGGATTTTCATGAAACTGTGGATATATAGATGGTTGGTCGAGTAGTTAGTGGTGGGATTTTCATGAAACCTTGTGGATATATAGATGGTTGGTCGAGTAGTTAGTGGTGGGATTTTCATGAAACGTTGTGGATATATAGATGGTTGGTCGAGTAGTTAGTGGTGGGATTTTCATGAAACTGTGGATATATAGATGGTTGGTCGAGTAGTAAGTGGTGGGATTCTCATGAAACTGTGGATATATAGATGGTTGGTCGAGTAGTAAGTGGTGGGATTTTCATGAAACTGTGGATATATAGATGGTTGGTCGAGTAGTTAGTGGTGGGATTGTCATGAAACGTTGTGGATATATAGATGGTTGGTCGAGTAGTTAGTGATGGGATTTTCATGAAACTGTGGATATATAGATGGTTGGTCGAGTAGTAAGTGGTGGGATTTTCATGAAACTGTGGATATATAGATGGTTGGTCGAGTAGTAAGTGGTGGGATTTTCATGAAACTGTGGATATATAGATGGTTGGTCGAGTAGTAAGTGGATGAATTTTCATGAAACGTTGTGGATATATAGATGGTTGGTCGAGTAGTAAGTGGTGAGATTTTCATGAAACTGTGGATATATAGATGGTTGGTCGAGTAGTAAGTGGATGGATTTTCATGAAACGTTGTGGATATATAGATGGTTGGTCGAGTAGTATGTGGCTGGATTTTCATGAAACGTTGTGGATATATAGATGGTTGGTCGAGTAGTAAGTGGTGAGATTTTCATGAAACTGTGGATATATAGATGGTTGGTCGAGTAGTAA
The DNA here is from genome assembly GCA_014843695.1 of Archivesica marissinica. NCBI lineage: Eukaryota > Metazoa > Mollusca > Bivalvia > Venerida > Vesicomyidae > Archivesica > Archivesica marissinica. The sequence goes on along the minus strand of CM026395.1, from coordinate 17,687,060 downwards.
GTGGTGGGATTTTCATGAAACGTTGTGGATATATAGATGGTTGGTCGAGTAGTAAGTGGTGGGATTTTCATGAAACTGTGGATATATAGATGGTTGTTCGAGTAGTATGTGGATGGATTTTCATGAAACGTTGTGGATATATAGAGTGTTGAACGAGTAGTATGTGGATGGATTTTCATGAAACGTTGTGGATATATAGATGGTTGGTCGAGTAGTAAGTGATGGGATTTTCATGAAACGTTGTGGATATATAGATGGTTGGTCGAGTAGTAAGTGGTGGGATTTTCATGAAACTGTAGATATATAGATGGTTGGTCGAGTAGTATGTGGATGGATTTTCATGAAACGTTGTGGATATATAGATGGTTGGTCGAGTAGTATGTGGCTGGATTTTCATGAAACGTTGTGGATATATAGATGGTTGGTCGAGTAGTAAGTGGTGAGATTTTCATGAAACTGTGGATATATAGATGGTTGGTCGAGTAGTAAGTGGTGGGATTTTCATGAAACGTTGTGGATATATAGATGGTTGGTCGAGTAGTAAGTGGTGGGATTTTCATGAAACGTTGTGGATATATAGATGGTTGGTCGAGTAGTTAGTGGTGGGATTTTCATGAAACGTTGTGGATATATAGATGGTTGGTTGAGTAGTAAGTGGATGGATTTTCATGAAACGTTGTGGATATATAGATGGTTGGTCGAGTAGTAAGTGGTGAGATTTTCATGAAACTGTGGATATATAGATGGTTGGTTGAGTAGTAAGTGGATGGATTTTCATGAAACGTTGTGGATATATAGATGGTTGGTCGAGTAGTAAGTGGTGGGATTTTCATGAAACGTTGTGGATATATAGATGGTTGGTCTAGTAGTAAGTGGTGGGATTTTCATGAAACTGTGGATATATAGATGGTTGGTCAAGTAGTTAGTGGTGGGATTTTCATGAAACGTTGTGGATATATAGATGGTTGGTCGAGTAGTAAGTGGTGGGATTTCATGAATGTGGATATATAGATGGTGGTCGAGTAGTAAGTGGTGGGATTTTCATGAAACGTTGTGGATATATAGATTGTTGGTTGAGTAGTATGTGGATGAATTTTCATGAAACCTTGTGGATATATAGATGGTTGGTCGAGTAGTTAGTGGTGGGATTTTCATGAAACGTTGTGGATATATAGATGGTTGGTTGAGTAGTAAGTGGATGGATTTTCATGAAACTGTGGATATATAGATGGTTGGTCGAGTAGTTAGTGGTGGGATTTTCATGAAACTGTGGATATATAGATGGTTGGTCGAGTAGTAAGTGGTGGGATTTTCATGAAACTGTGGATATATAGATGGTTGGTCGAGTAGTAAGTGGTGGGATTTTCATGAAACTGTGGATATATAGATGGTTGGTTGAGTAATTAGTGGTGGGATTTTCATGAAACTGTGGATATATAGATGGTTGGTCGAGTAGTAAGTGGTGGGATTTTCATAAAACTGTGGATATATAGATAGTTGGTCGAGTAGTAAGTGGTGAGATTTTCATGAAACGTTGTGGATATATAGATGGTTGGTCGAGTAGTTAGTGGTGGGATTTTCATGAAACTGTGGATATATAGATGGTTGGTCGAGTAGTAAGTGGTGGGATTTTCATAAAACTGTGGATATATAGATGGTTGGTCGAGTAGTTAGTGGTGGGATTTTCATGAAACTGTGGATATATAGATGGTTGGTCGAGTAGTAAGTGGTGGGATTTTCATGAAACTGTAGGTATATAGATTGTTGGTCGAGTAGTAAGTGGTGGGATTTTCATGAAACGTTGTGGATATATAGATGGTTGGTCGAGTAGTATGTGGATGGATTTTCATGAAACGTTGTGGATATATAGATGGTTGGTCGAGTAGTATGTGGCTGGATTTTCATGAAACGTTGTGGATATATAGATGGTTGGTCGAGTAGTAAGTGGTGGAGTTTGGTGAAACGTTGTGGATATAAACAGGTTGATCGAGTAGTAAGTCGTGGGATTTTCATGAAACGTTGTGGATATATAGATGGTTGGTCGAGTAGTAAGTGGTGGAATTTTCATGAAACGTTGTGGATATATAGATGGTTGGTCGAGTAGTAAGTGGTGGAATTTTCATGAAACGTTGTGGATATATAGATGGTTGGTCGAGTAGTAAGTGGTGGAATTTTTGGATAAATCAGTCAAGGCCTGTGGTCATGGTTGTCAGCAGCGAAGTGTCCACTCCCATTGAATATATACCATTGTAAAATCTAGCATTTGTTCTTGTGTCTAATACGACAGTGTGTGGGTGTGCTTGCTTCTCTCCGAGTACTAGTTCTTTAATTGATTTAATTTTTATGTTTCAGGCATCGACCTTCCAAATGGCCCTATTGTTGCAATATAATACCACACATTGTCACACAGTGGCATCGCTGCTCGATAATACACAGATAAAAATGGTATAGTACATGTTTGTTCTCTACATACAGTGAATTTTTTTTTTTAAACTATATTTATTTTACAACGATTGCGAAGCAAGTTTTAACAACTTATATTAATCACTCTCGTTGGCTCGGATGAAAGCGTATATGTGGTCATTAATATGGGAGGAAACTGGAGTCCCCAGAGAAAACCCTGAATTGTTTGTACTTTAGTATAGAACTAGACTGACAGATAGGCAGATATATTTACAGTCAAACCTGTGAACAAAGACCGGCCTTGGGAAATAGGCAAAGTGGTCTTTGTTCAGAGGTGGTCTTTATTCGGAGGGTCATCAATCATGATCTTCATATACAATCACTGGCTCTCTTTTCTTACTAATGTTAAACTGTACTGTGTAGAAAGAAAGAGCAGGTATATGTATCATTTTATCATTTTTAATAAATAATGTACAATGGTGTAGTCTTTAAAATTTATACAGTTGATATTAGCACATAATGAAGTATCTTATGATTATCTTATCTAGTGAAAAAAGTCACTGATTTTCGTTTGTTTAGAACAACTGTCTGTTTTCATTGTGTGACTTATGCGTCTTCTGGTTTGACTTGGCATTAGTCCGAAAATCCGAATTTCTCAATCCGAAAATATGCAACTACAGAGGAAATGAATAATAGCCCATCACGACCTGTATAGAACCAACGACGGTACACGGCAATTTAAAGTAGCACATGTTTTTGCAGACGGAGAGAAAATTCACTAGAAATATTTTATCATATCAGTATTTTACCATATAATTTTGTAATTTGATTTTTACAGCCGTGGTTTTCCATGTGTGCGTGTTACGTTAGAGTTACGTCCCTTAGTATACACTCGATATGGGCTTTATATTTGTTTCAAAGATTTAATCGAATAAATGTTTGGCAAATCTGGATAATTCTAATAGGTAGATTCATTATAATATATTTACCAGTCATGCTTGCACATAGCGCAACTGTAATGCGGTCTTTGGAGCGCTTTCCACCAGCACAAGCACAGTCTTCCCCTTATTTCATCATTTACAAATTGTTAGTTAACAAAAGTGTGATTACTCAATTAAGAGACGATGTTGATAATTATGCATAATCTTTTTAAGATTAGAACTGGTAACAAACAAATATGTAATCAAGTGACCTAATCAAACAGGCCGATAATCCAGTGGGGACATACCACTTGGCTAATTGTCTACAAATTGATGCACTAACGACCATATATTGTTCACACCTTTGATTGGTGACCGATGATGACACGCGGTCGTTGTTCGGGGTTAATTTTGGCTTAGTTTGGAATGCTTTTGACTGGCTGCTGGTCGCGGTCGGCAGGTGGTCGTTATTCACGGCCTTTTAAAGAACGATTATGAACGGGGGGAATTGAACTGGCCATTGTTGACAGGTGGTCGCTATTAAGAGGTGGTCGTTAGCACAGGTTTGACTGTATTAATGTCTCACTTCTATACATAGCAATAAATAATCTATTTCTGCACTCAATTTCAATATTTTATATCCCTTGTTTTGGAGAACCGGGAGACTACTTTATATCCCTGGTTTTGGAGAATGGGAGACTATTTTATATCCCTGGTTTTGGAGAACCGGGAGACTATTTTATATCCCTGGTTTTGGAGAACCGGGAGACTATTTTATATCCCTGGTTTTAGAGAACCAGGAAACTATTTTATATCCCTTGTTTTGGAGAATGGGAGACATATATTATATCCCTGGTTTTGGAGAATGGGAGACATATATTATATCCCTGGTTTTGGAGAAGTGGGAGACTATTTTATATCCCTGGTTTTGGAGAACCGGGAGACGATTTTATGTATATGCCCATATTTGGAACAAAGAGGCAATGTGGAATTTAAATGCCTTGCCTATGGGCTCATTTGTAATGGCTACAGCTGGGTGCGAGCTCCGAGTCTTTCACACATGAAGTGAATGCACTACGCTATCATGACGTCCCACAAATTGCTGTATTTATTGTGTATTGTCAGGAAACGCTGGTGCAGGTGTTACAGATTTTGTTGAAATGCAAGCTTCTGATTACTGATGATGATGATAATGATCTACAACCAACATCACAGCTCACTCTCTTCCTAGGATATAAAAAGTCAGTTCTACACATAACTATATTATGATACATGTAGTGTTTCCCCTAAGCAGGAATATGCGGCCCGCCCTGCCCCTTTTTGGGCCGCCTTTGTGCCCGAAAATGCCGCCCTCATGTGCCTAAATTCTCAATAAAACTTGATGATAAGTATTGCAATATTGCCTGAAATCCCTCAACAATCACAAATCCTGTGTTAGGCTGATGCTATAATCTGGAATATACAGGTTTACGATCAATATGCTGTGAAATGTCCACCTATGCACTGTGTACAGCCTAGGGGCAACATTGACATTGCTCAAGATATATTCATCCCGTGTTTTACTGCTCCATATCTTTCCCGCCAATGCAATGGGGCCTAGCAGGCATGTACGTTAATTGTCGTAGTCTTATGTTGATTTCATAGAAATTCAAAATGTAAATAAAAGAGAGACTGCCGATTATGTATATTGAAGAGGCAATAAAATATGCTTGAACCTATCTGACAGGTAATCATGATACATGCCAATCAGTCAATTTTTGCACATATATGCCCCAATTTCTGTTTGAGTCATTGTTGTAAAACAAATGTAGGAGATTATCGGCGCGCAATGTCCAGTTACGAATTCTTTATAGTCACAGATATATTGTCCCCCGTGTGCAAATCTCATCGTTAATTGACGCTAATTGACTCAAATAGTCCCCAATTTGTCCTTATTGTCTCACGTTTTTAGTTTTACTGGGTACTGTGCATATCATAGCATGTGGATTGCCCCCTATTGCACCGGTCGGAAATTCTGCTAACGAATATCAATTATGCCGCCATTATATTTTATATGTAAGTTTCTATTTAAATGAATGTAAATGCATTATTGTTGTAATTTTCTGGTTTACATTTTTGTTTAGATAATTATCTCAGAAACCACACCATTGTCACAAACTATAATATATTTTGAAATGTAATACGCAATAGGTTGCAAAATTGATTCGTCCTCAAAATGTTTCGTACTCATAATAACATAAATAAGACCATGTCGCCAATAAAAATGCCCTTTTTTCTACCTGTGCCCCGCCCGCCCATTTTTCAGTCTGGTTGAAACACTATAGATGCAAATGTTACTTTGTGTTGCTTAGTTTAGTAAACCACAATTTACAAAGTATATATATTATACAAAAAAAATCCAATATTTTCTTTAAAATCTGAATAATTTATATCATGATCATCCATTCTCCTCAACGATCCGTAGAATATCTCTTGTTTGCCATACCCCTCCCACACCTTCGCCACTCAAATGCACCATGTCTCTTGTTTGACCCACTCTCCCTTTTTCTTAAAGGGTAACTTGTTCTCAACCGCAATAGGCGTGCTAGTTCAAAACAGGCATTATATGATTTGCATTGGTTACATATTATGGCAAGAATTAATTTTAAAATCCTCGCTTACTGGTATATGTACAACTGTTCTGTTGGAAATGCTCCTCAATACCTTATTGAACTTTTGTCTAGTAAAGTCTCAAAACGCTCACTACGATCCTCTGAATCATCAGTAGGATGCTACCTTGTTCCTTATAATAAGAAAAAGACCTTCAGTACTGTTGGACCCAAGCTTTGGAATGAACTGCCTTTGAGCCTTAGACAAAGCGAGTCAGTTAACCTATTCAAGAAACAATTGAAAACTCACTTCTTCAGAGACTACTACGCATTGTTCTGAATATTCTAATGTTAGTTCTTCATTGATGGCTGGTTATTTAATGTTTGTGTCTGGATTGATGTACTGTTTTTATTATCTTTTAATTCATTATTGTACAACGCCATTGAATATGTATTTATATGTAGAAAAAGGCGTTTAACTCTTTCAGCGCCGATTAAATTCAGAGCATGTGCAAACAACATAGATCCAGATCAGCCGCGGCGTAACGCCGCGTCTGATCAGGATCTATGTTCTTTGCTATTCGGACAGGTGCTTCAGCTCCACTGTCTGAAGAGCAATCAGCATATAGCCTGATCAGACGGCATGTTCTGTTCTGTCCGATCGGGTTCTCTACTTTTTTTTACAAAGTCACTTTTATGCGACATTGGCGGTGAAAGAGTCAAGTTTTTCCACTCTAGAATAAACCTTAGTTAACCCATTCAACACCAAGTAACTGACATGGACTGGTCCATGATATTTTTAGACCAATAAATTAATAACAAAATTACATTTGGATCAGTTCATTTATCAAAATGGGTAATTTTTTTTCTAAAAATAGTTATATTGCTTGAAAAAAGTGCAGATCCTGATGAGACGGCTCGTCACGAGCCAGCTCATCTGGATCTACACTTTTTTGTAAGCCAATTTAGAGGTCTGTGGTGTTGAAAGGGTTAATGTTCATTACTGTTATCTGAACTCCCGATTGACTTATTGACATGAATTTAATGTGGCTGATGTTGTTGCAGTAAAAAGTTGCGTGTGAATATCAACGTACCGATGAAATCCGAGGTGAAAGTAGAACAGGAGGCAACACATAAACATATAGAAGAAGATAGAAAGTTACTAATACAGGTAAAAACAGGCACTTTCTTCTAGCTACACCTGCTTCCGGATCAGGGTTAAAACAACCGTGAGTTCACATCACCGGGCTCCGGGCTAGGCTAATCTATGATGATGATTGAGCTAATCTATGTGTTTATATTTTTTTTATAGTTATATATACTGTTTTTATAGTTTATATTGGTGTGCCCGCCCCAAGCCATTGTAAGTGAGCGACCAATGGTTTAGTTTAGTTTATACAAATTTATTTTAGCTCGATTGTGAAACAAGTTCCTTCAACTTATATTAATCACTCTCGAGACCTCATTCCTGATGGAATCCATCGCCATGAAGGAGAGAGAAGAGGCAATGTGGAATTTAAATGCCTTGCCTAAGGGCACAATTGTAACGGCTCCAGTGGGGCTCGAACTCCGGACCTTTCGCACCTGAAGCGAACGCGCATCCACTGCGCTATCACGACTTCCACAACCAATGGTTTGAGACTTGCCCCCCCGACATATACCCCCCCCTGCTTCTTCGAGGTTATTTTGAACCAGCCAATATGCAAGTACAGTTGCTCATCTATTTTGTGTGTTTCTTATTTAGTCTGCAACATGATGGTGTTAACAAGTGATCTTTTGCTTGGTGCTTATTTTCAGAATTGTTATCATTACTTTACCTGTTGGGGTGTGTGGATGCATTACAAGGATCATTTGTCGGTTGTTCCTCGTTTTATTCTATGTCTCTATTACAAGGATCATCTGTCAGTTGTTCCTCGTTTTACTCTATGTCTCTATTACAAGGATCATCTGTCGGTTGTTCCTCGTTTTACTCTATGTCTCTATTACAAGGATCATCTGTCGGTTGTTCCTCGTTTTACTCTATGTCTCTATTACAAGGATCATCTGTCGGTTGTTCCTCGTTTTACTCTATGTCTCTATTACAAGGATCATCTGTCGGTTGTTCCTCGTTTTACTCTATGTCTCTATTACAAGGATCATCTGTCGGTTGTTCCTCGTTTTACTCTATGTCTCTATTACAAGGATCATCTGTCGGTTGTTCCTCGTTTTACTCTATGTCTTTGTTTTAGGCTGCAATCGTACGTATCATGAAGATGAGGAAACAGTTAAAACATCAACAATTACTGGCAGAAGTGCTCAATCAGCTGTCATCCCGCTTCAAGCCGCGAGTCAATGTTATAAAGGTATACATTATTCAGTACAAATTATTTCATAATTAGCGTAAGTTATGTCTCCGGTTATGATTAAATTCTGTACTAGGCCACACTACTAACTAACAGAGTTCTGCCCCTTTCAGACACTTACTGACAAGAGTTCTGCCCCTTTCAGACACTTACTGACAGAGTTCTGCCCCTTTCAAACAGTTGCTGACAGAGTTCTGCCCCTTTCAAACACTTATTGACAGAGTTCTGCCCATTTCAAACACTTACTGACATGACAGAGTTCTGCCCCATTCAAACACTTACTGACAGAGTACTGTCCATTTCAAACACTTACTGACAGAGTTCTGCTCTTTTCAAATACTTACTGACAGAGTTCTGCTCTTTTCAAACACTTACTGACAGAGTTCTGCCCCTTTCAAGCACCTACTAACAGAGTACTGTCCATTTCAAACACTTACTGACAGAGTACTGTCCATTTCAAACACTTACTGACAGAGTACTGTACATTTCAAACACTTACTGACAGAGTTCTGCCCCTTTCAAACCTTACTGACAGAGTTCTGCCCCTTTCAAACACTTATGACAGAGTACTGTCCATTTCAAACACTTACTGACAGAGTACTGTCCATTTCAAACACTTACTGACAGAGTTCTGCCCCTTTCAAACACTTACTGACAGAGTACTGTCCATTTCAAACAGTTATTGACAGAGTTCTGTCCATTTCAAACAGTTACTGACAGAATTGCCCTTTTCAAACACTATGATTGACAGAAATTGAATGAAGTTTTCCAACTTTTCCAATCCTAAAACTCAAGACCTTGATTCCAAAGACCTTGATTCCAAGACCTTGATTCCAAAGACCTTGATGCCAAAGACCTTGATTCCAAGACCTTGATTCCAAGACCTTGATCCGGCCCAAACAAGTTCCGACCATGAAACACATTCACCTAGTGATACGGTTAATAGTCCCATCAAACGTAAAACTGTATCAAAACACGAATTAAGAATTGGAATTGTGGGAAAATAACGCATATCTATATGGATAAAGAAAACTTGTTTACCCAGGGTTGCACTAACCTTCCTAATTCCACTGCATCGACCATCACGTATTGTCAATTCAACATAAGGCCTCCCTTGAATCTCGACGAGAGGGCTGAATGCTCAATGATTATGAATCGTAAAGATTGTCAAAATTAAAAAGTTGAACTTGATGTAACAGTAAGTGTAGCTGTGTAACTGTAAATGTAATGCCACTTGCACACACTCTTCCTTCTGGTTCTGATCTCTTGATCATAACATAGTTATAATGTACCTGATGATAATTGGCACTAGGTTGTTAAAACAACAAATAAATTGCCTATTAAATACATAGTTAAAAGTAAAAACATGCAGTCTGTTCATTTATGTTTCCAATCTTTCATTTCTTCTGATACCACCACATCCACTGTGAAGAGGTATTCAAATCAGCCTGAAACACACCAAGAATATTTCAAATTTAATGTTTGAAATAGCCAATGTTCACCTGTGAATAACGTCACTGTGTTTACACACTGTATTCCTCCGCCAAATAATACAATATACCAACCTTCAGTTTGCAATGGCCTGAATTCTTATATCAGATCTTTTCTACACATCAACTAGTCTGAAGTCTTCTCAAGTCACATAATTTCTCAAAAAACACAAAAACTATACACTGCTTGTCATGAAAATGCATTTTTACCAAAAAGAAAAATTAACTATATTACTTTTTGGGACTACATTAGAGTGGACCGCGGGTGCACTTCTGCCTACTTACGTATATACAACCTCTAGCAGTTTTGACACAGTGTATGGACCTATACTCATTGTTTTAAGTTTCAATTAGCGACTGTTCCTCGGTTTTAATATGTAAACATAATAAGTTAATAATATGTTGGGAGGAATGTGATAGTTTGATTATCTGTGATTAGATTAGTCTCTTATAATTCTTTTATGTACTTTGTTGTGTATATTTTATTAATTGTACAATGAGACTGATATAAAGATTAAATCTCTAGTATACCTATATTATAACTCTAAGCTGTTACCGATATCGATTTGCTTAAAACAACTCTTGTTACCCATGTTGGTGACAATATATCAATATTGATTGGTTAGGCAGTATTTATTATTCATAAGTAAGACGCCTACAACAAAGGGACAAATAATTAATAGTAATACATGACTGTACACAATTAGTCAAGACCAGTGTTAGCACAAACCAGGTGTCTCATTGAATATGGCATAATAAATAAATTCATGTCGTACAGCATGACCCCCATGATTTTGAAAATGGCCACGTAAATTTATATCCTGGAGAAAACACAGTGTAACTGTGTGTTTCTTGCTGTCCTAACTGAATGATTCTTGCTGTCCTGACTGGGAATGATTATTGGTGTCGTAACTGTAAATGATTCTTGCTGTCCTAACTGGGAATGATTCTTGCTGTCCTAACTGGGGGAATGATTCTTGCTGTCCTAACTGGGAATGATTATTGGTGTCGTAACTGTGAATGATTCTTGCTGTCCTAACTGTGAATGATTCTTGCTGTCCTAACTGGGAGTGATTATTGCTGTCCTAACTGGGGGAATGATTCTTGCTGTCCTAACTGGGAATGATTATTGGTGTCGTAACTGTGAATGATTCTTGCTGTCCTAACTGAATGATTCTTGCTGTCCTAACTGGGAATGATTATTGCTGTCCTAACTGGGGGAATTATTCTTGCTGTCCTAACTGGGAATGATTCTTGCTGTCCTAACTGGGAATGATTCTTGCTGTCCTAACTGCGAATGATTCTTGCTGTCCTAACTGGGAATGATTATTGCTGTCCTAACTGCGAATGATTCTTGCTGTCCTAACTGCGAATGATTCTTGCTGTCCTAATTGCGAATAATTATTGGTGTCCTAACTGCGAATGACTCTTGCTGTCCTGACTGTGAATGATTCTTACTGTCGTAACTGAATAATTCTTGCCATCCTAGCTGAATAATTATTTCTGTCCTAACTGAATAATTATTGCCATCCTAACTGTGAATGATTCTTGCTGTCCTATCTGTGAATGATTCTTGCTGTCCTAACATTATGAATGATTATTTCTGTCCTAACTGTGAGTGATTCTTGCTGTCCTGACACTGAATGATTATTGCTGTCCTAACTGTGAGTGATTCTTGCTGTCCTGACACTGTGAATTATTATTGCTGTCCTAACTGTTAGTGATTATTGCTGTCCTGACACTGCGAATGAGTATTGCTGTCCTAACTGAATGATTATTGCTGTCCTACCTGTGAGTGATTCTTGCTGTCCTGACACTGTGAATGATTATTGCTGTCCTAACTGAATGATTATTGCTGTCCTAACTGTGAGTGATTCTAGCTGTCCTGACACTGCGAATGATTATTGCTGTCCTAACTGAATGATTATTGCTGTCCTAACTGAATGATTATTGCTGTCCTAACTGTGAGTGATTCTTGCTGTCCTAACTGAATGATTATTGCTTTCCTAACTGCGAATGATTATTTCTGTCCTAACTGAATGATTATTGCTGTCCTAACTGCGAATGATTATTGCTGTCCTAACTGAATGAGTATTTCTGTCCTAACTGCGAATGATTATTGCTGTCCTAACTGCGAATGTTTCTTGCTGTCCTAACTGAATGATTATTGCTGTCCTAACTGTGAGTGATTCTTGCTGTCCTGACACTGCGAATGATTATTGCTATCCTAATGTGAATGATTCTTGCTGTCCTAACTGTGTTGATATATTTCTTATTTCAGAAGTGTATAGACATTTTGATAGAGAAAGAGTACCTGGAGCGTGTAGACGGTGAGAAAGATACGTACAGCTATCTGGCATAGTGAGAGAAGCTTGTCTGTGATCCTGACTTTTATTGTTGCTATGAAAATGCACCCTATTGCTCGCTTTGGGGCTCTGTCGCTACCTGTTGGAATACGGGCACGACAGTGGTGTTAGTACAGTTGTTGTTGCAGATAAATGTTGCCACCTGCTGCGACGGGTGTGTTGAGAGTTGATGTTGCAGATATGAGTTGCCACCGGCTGGAATACTGGCACTGGACGGGTGTGTTGGTAGAGTTGTTGTTGCAGATAAATGTTGCCACCTGCTGGAATACCGGCACTGGACGGGTGTGTTGGTAGAGTTGTTGTTGCAGATAAATGTTGCCACCTGCTGGAATACCGGCACTGGACGGGTGTGTTGGTAGAGTTGTTGTTGCAGATAAATGTTGCCACCTGCTGGAATACCGGCACTCGACAGTGGTGTTGGTAGAGTTGTTGTTGCAGATAAATGTTGCCACCTGCTGGAATACCGGCACTCGACAGTGGTGTTGGTAGAGTTGTTGTTGCAGATAAATGTTGCCACCTGCTGGAATACCGGCACTCGACAGTGGTGTTGGTAGAGTTGTTGTTGCAGATAAATGTTGCCACCTGCTGGAATACCGGCACTCGACAGTTGTGTTGGTAGAGTTGTTGTTGCAGATAAATGTTGCCACCTGCTGGAATACCGGCACTCGACAGTGGTGTTGGTAGAGTTGATGTTGCAGATAAATGTTGCCACCTGCTGGAATACCGGCACTCGACGGGTGTGTTGGTAGAGTTGTTGTTGCAGATATGAGTTTCCACCTGCTGGAATACCGGCACTGGACGGGTGTGTTGATACAGTTGTATTTTGCTACACGTTGAAATATGCATATATTCTCGGAATGGCAACCACTCGGAATGGCAACCGAATACTTAAATACAAAAACATGCCAAAGCTCGTCAAGTGACCACCTTTTACAGGATGTAGAATAACTTCTATATCCCAGTGATTTATGTTATATATCAATGAGTGGAAGAGAGAGATATATAAATAGTGGTTCATCAAGATGAGTGGTTTGTGGATCAGTCTCTGCTCCGTGGAAGAGAGAGATATATAAATAGTGGTTCATCAAGATGAGTGGTTCGTGGATCAGTCTCTGCTCCGTGGAAGAGAGCGATATATAAATAGTGGTTCATCAAGATGAGTGGTTCGTGGATCAGTCTCTGCTCCGTGGAAGAGAGAGATAAATAAATAGTGGTTCATCAAGATGAGTGGTTCGTGGATCAGTCTCTGCTCCGTGGAAGAGACCATGAAACCAAAGTAAATGAAAGTTTATGTTGATAAAGGGCAACATTTAACACACAAGAGAATGTTCAGCACTTGCAGATGGGTCTGTCTGTTTAAAGGGCTGTGTACTTGAAGGGAGTGCCAGGCATGTCTATCTTCAGAATTTGCATATATTGATTGCAACTTTCATGTATCTAGCACAACGTGTGTGTATCTACACAAAAGTACATGTTTGTACCACAAAGTACTTGTATCTAACACAATATGTGTGTATCTACACAAAAGTACATGTTTGTACCACAAAGTACATGCATCTACCACAAAGTGCATGTATCTAACATAAAAGTACATGTTTCTACCACAAAGTGCATGTATTTACCACAGATTACATAAAGTATATGTACGAAAATAGTACAAAGTATATGACAAAAAGATAAATCTGTTACGAAGTAATGTAAGTAACATGAAAATACAAATGTACACTACACGGGCTGCTGCACTGGATATTTGTGCTATGTTGTGCTATTTTTGTTATAAAAACATTGTATAGATGTTGTAGCTGTATAAATGTGCAGAGATGAAACTTCTTTATTAAACATTTAAGAAGTTATTAAACATAACCTATGAAAACCTGACAGTACTGCGACTTGCAATTATATTTCCATGACTATTCAGTGATGTAGCTTGACAATGTCAATACTACTAATGAGAATATACTGGTGAACATTATGAGCATAGTCTGGCCAGGAGAATATCGAACATTAACCCATTCAACACCAAGTAACTGACATGGACTTGTGTATGCTATTTTTAGACCAATTAATACGAAAATTACATTTGGACCAGTTCATTTTTATCAAAATGGTTAAATTTGTCTAAAAATAGTAATATTACTGGCAAAAAGTGCAGATCCTGATGAGATGGCTCGTCACCAGCCGCCTCATCTGGATCTACACTTTTTGTAAAGCCTATTTAGAGGTGTGTGGTGTTGAAAGGGTTAACCCAGAACACAATTCTAGCGCTTTATTTTTGCTTCATGAATGCCAAGTTCTATTAATTTCTCAATTTAAATGTTTACGGTAACGTGTTTACAGGTTAAAATAATGCCTATTTCACAATAACTCTGATGAATTCCCACAAAATGGATTTTGACAGTACTAATGTTGATTTTGACAGTAGACAGTAGTAATGTTGATTTTGACAGTACTAATGTTGATTTTGACAGTAGACAGTAGTAATGTTGATTTTGACAGTAGTAATGTTGATTTTGACAGTACTAATGTTGATTTTGACAGTACTAATGTTGATTTTGACAGTACTAATGTTGATTTTATGATTTCTTAATTATTGACCCAAAAATTCAAGCGTTGTGTATAGGACATTTTGAAATACAAGCGCTGTATCTTTTAGCACTTGAAGGGGCTGGGAAAAGCCCTCCGGAATTTCAGTGTTCCTCTTTGTTTATGGCATGTGATAATAATAAGGCCCTTAGGGCGTGATACGCACAAAGGATGTTGAATTACCACAGCTATTATACTCTGGCATGAGGAGAATTTTGAAAATGTGTGTTTCTTTTGGTTCCCAATGCCTTAGACCAGACACATGTGCTGGTTTCAGTTTTCTTTATCTTTGCATGCTGGGTAAAATAACGGCTATGAATAGTTCAAATACTTGTAGCAGACGACAATTCATTAATGAGTTTTTCTTATTTGTAACTGAAAACTGTGGATATATGTCGTGCAGTTTCATTACAATAGAATTGCATGGCGTATATCACTGTTATTTTCACTGCTAATGTGCCCAGGGTGTAACACTCGCGTATACGTGCTACTTGTCATTCTTATATCTTCTATACGAGGATTGTTTAGTTTTGTCTGACACTGTGTGTCGTCTATTGAATGTTTGACCATATGGTGTTGGTTAGCTGGCAGAGATGGTATATACTATTGAATGTGAGACCATATAGTGTTGTTTAGCTGGCAGAGATGGTATATACTATTGAATGTGAGACCATATGGTGTTGTTTAGCTGGCAGAGATGGTATATACTATTGAATGTGAGACCATATGGTGTTGTTTAGCTGGCAGAGATGGTATATACTATTGAATGTGAGACCATATGGTGTTGTTTAGCTGGCAGAGATGGTATATACTATTGAATGTGAGATCATATGGTGTTGTTTAGCTGGCAGAGATGGTATATACTATTGAATGTGAGACCATATGGTGTTGTTTAGCTGGCAGAGATGGTATATACTATTGAATGTGAGACCATATGGTGTTGTTTAGCTGGCAGAGATAATATATACACAAAAGAAATGCAACATTTTATAAATTAATTTCTATGTACAGTCAAACCCGTCTTAAGCGGCCAGCCAAGGGAGTGATAATTGCTGCTAAACACAGGTGGCTGCTTAATAGAGGTTAAATGTTGAACCAATTGCCACAGTGGGAGTTTGGTTACTGGCTACTTAATACAGGTTGGCTGCTTAATAGATGTGACTGCTAACACGGGTTTGATTGCATACTCAATAATTATCAGATTATTACATGAAACTGTTACTAATGGATTATATTTAGGTGATTGTGTAGTGCATAGATTTGTTTAGTGAAATTAATTAGCATATTTGATTAAATTTAATGTTGATTATTTAAAAATCATATATATGTATGGTTACGTTTCTTTTGCGTTTAAATGTAGTTGTGGCTTGAGTTGCACATAGTGAACTACCCGTATTAACCCTTAAAATGCTGAATAAATTGTTTGCTATTCAGCCAAGTGTTTTAGTGCCACTATCCGATTAGCAAACAACATAGAGCATGATCAGACGGTACATTCTGTGCTGTCTGATCTGGCTCTACGCTGTCTGATCTGGCTCTGTGCTGTCTGATCTGGCTCTACGCTGTGCTGTCTGATCTGGCTCTATGCTGTCTGATCTGGCTCTGTACTGTCTGATCTGGCTCTACTCTGTCTGATCTGGCTCTGTGCTGTCTGATCTGGCTCTACGCTGTCTGATCTGGCTCTGTGCTGTCTGATCTGGCTCTGTGCTGTCTGATCTGGCTCTACGCTGTCTGATCTGGCTCTGTGCTGTCTGATCTGGCTCTACGCTGTCTGATCTGGCTCTATGCTGTGCTGTCTGATCTGGCTCTGTGCTGTCTGATCTGGCTCTATGCTGTGCTGTCGGATCTGGCTCTATGCTGTGCTGTCGGATCTGGCTCTATGCTGTGCTGTCGGATCTGGCTCTATGCTGTGCTGTCGGATCTGGCTCTATGCTGTGCTGTCGGATCTGGCTCTATGCTGTGCTGTCTGATCTGGCTCTATGCTGTGCTGTCTGATCTGGCTCTATGCTGTGCTGTCTGATCTGGCTCTATGCTGTGCTGTCTGATCTGGCTCTATGCTGTCTGATCTGGCTCTGTGCTGTCTGATCTGGCTCTACGCTGTCTGATCTGGCTCTATGCTGTGCTGTCTGATCTGGCTCTATGCTGTCGGATCTGGCTCTATGCTGTGCTGTCGGATCTGGCTCTATGCTGTCTGATCTGGCTCTGTGCTGTCTGATCTGGCTCTACGCTGTCTGATCTGGCTCTATGCTGTGCTGTCTGATCTGGCTCTATGCTGTCGGATCTGGCTCTATGCGGTGCTGTCTGATCTGGCTCTATGCTGTGCTGTCTGATCTGGCTCTATGCTGTCTGATCTGGCTCTGTGCTGTCTGATCTGGCTCTACGCTGTCTGATCTGGCTCTGTGCTGTCTGATCTGGCTCTATGCTGTCGGATCTGGCTCTATGCGGTGCTGTCTGATCTGGCTCTATGCTGTGCTGTCTGATCTGGCTCTATGCTGTGCTGTCTGATCTGGCTCTATGCTGTGCTGTCTGATCTGGCTCTATGCTGTGCTGTCTGATCTGGCTCTATGCTGTGCTGTCTGATCTGGCTCTATGCTGTGCTGGCTCTATGCTGTGCTGTCTGATCTGGCTGTATGCTGTGCTGTCTGATCTGGCTCTATGCTGTGCTGTCTGATCTGGCTCTATGCTGTGCTGTCTGATCTGGATTTTAGTCGTGATTAGCATTTTACGGGTTACACTAACGAGCAAGTGTGGAGTGTATGTGTTATGTGCCATGAAATGCTGTATAATTGAAGGTACTTTAGTGGTTGTTCTTATTTGGATTAAATTTCATAGTAACTGGGTAATTTTGCAGATATCTCACATTTAGCGTTTTCACAGATTCTCAGGTTTACAGACTTTAAATCTCGTACATAATAGTAGTACAAATCTCGTATTCCACGTTCTCTTCTCTCTCCCTCGTGGCGATGGATTCCATCAGGAATGAGGTCTTGAGAGTGATTAATTTAAGTTATAAGAACTTGTTTCGCAAAAAAGCTAAAATAAACTAATAGAAATCTCATATAATAGTAATACAAATGAATATATGTCGCTACATGTAATAACTTCAATATTGGTTTTATTAACTCTGCATGCTGGGTAAAATAAAGTCTATAAATTGTTCAAAATTCATAATGTATTTTTCTTATTTGTAAATGATTTTCGTTGCCACACTATTCTAATAAAATTGCATGACATATTGGGCTGTTATTTTCAGCGCCAGCGTGCAAGGAGTTAAACGAAAAGTGTAGTTGCTTATGACATAGAAATTAGTGTTACAAGCAGTTGCATGCTGTATTTGTGATATTGACAAAGCGTGTAAATCAGCATCCTGTAAATCATATTGTATTTGTGAGAACTTTATTTTCACCTGTATTTAGAAACATGTCCACTCGCCTCGAGGTTATAAAACTTTTCTTCTATCTCAAACTCAGTCTCAAGCTTCTAATTGGTTCAGCTGACAGTAAAACTCAGAATCAACCAATCAAATCATTTGAGCTTGCGTTTGAGATCTGAGAAAAGTGTTATAACCTCGGGCACAGTTTGTCTTTTGTTGATTCGCTAATCTGTGTTATAGCATCGCTACTTGTGGGCCGAACACTAAAAAAGACAAAACGGTTTTAAATAAATTGTACATATACATTAAATAATGATTAAGTGCAGGTAAACTAAAGATCTTACGATTTACAAGTGATTTACAGTAAAATCTAGTTGTTTTAGTTACATAGATTGTGTCTATATGTGTACATACAATGTAAATATCCATTCTGCTTCATTGTGTCGAGAACTGTGTTTGAAACCCTATGCGTTTATTGGAGTGCATATTGTATGGATGTAATGCGTCCATGGAATTGTTTAAGTTTTGTACTTGATAAACGTTGTTGAATTTAAGTAATTTATTTCATCTTTTTACAAAGACCTACCCTACGGATATTTGTTCATATGTAAAATGATTCATCACTGCTCACACGTATTTGTTATTATGACTCCAGGTAAGAGATAGAAACTGTAGTCCGTGCTTTATCTATTCTAGAATGATTATCTCGGTCACTGGTCGGGTACTCTTGTATTCAGGGAGAGGAGGGTAAGTTGGGAGAAATAGTCTCCAGCAGCTGCGTCATTTCTCTTTGAAAGTGTGAGGGGTCAAAGGGCTCCATATACACTTTATAACAGCACAAATGTATTGTACACCCCACTAAATGCAACACTGGTTGGTTGTATTCCTTAAATAGTTTATCTACGCAGGCTGCACTGCGTAGCTCATATATCCGAGCATGCACAGGGTGGGTCATTGTAAGTACGGAGAACACCTGGTTCACGTGTCCGTACATGAGAGTATGATTGAATATGTAATTGAAGGTTTCCCCGATGTACTCGTAATGTAATTGAAGGTTTCCCCTATGTGCTTGTAATGTAATTGAAGGTTTCCCCGATGTACTCGTAATGTAATTGAAGGTTTCCCCAATGTGCTTGTAATGTAATTGAAGGTTTTCCTGATGTACTCGTAATGTAATTGAAGGTTTCCCCGATGTACTCGTAATGTAATTGAAGGTTTCCCCAATGTGCTTGTAATGTAATTGAAGGTTTCCCCTGATGTACTCGTAATGTAATTGAAGGTTTCCCCAATGTGCTTGTAATGTAATTGAAGGTTTTCCTGATGTACTGGTAATGTAATTGAAGGTTTCCCCGATGTACTCGTAATGTAATTGAAGGTTTCCCTGATGTACTTGTAATGTAATTGAAGGTTTTCCTGATGTACTCGTAATGTAATTGAAGGTTTCCCCGATGTGCTTGTAATGTAATTGAAGGTTTCCCCAATGTACTCGTAATGTAATTGAAGGTTTCCCCAATGTACTCGTAATGTAATTGAAGGTTTCCCCAATGTACTCGTAATGTAATTGAAGGTTTCCCCAATGTGCTTGTAATGTAATTGAAGGTTTCCCTGATGTACTCGTAATGTAATTGAAGGTTTCCCTGATGTGCTTGTAATGTAATTGAAGGTTTCCCCAATGTGCTTGTAATGTAATTGAAGGTTTTCCTGATGTACTCGTAATGTAATTGAAGGTTTCCCCCAATGTGCTTGTAATGTAATTGAAGGTTTCCCTGATGTACTTGTAATGTAATTGAAGGTTTCCCTGATGTACTCGTAATGTAATTGAAGGTTTCCCTGATGTGCTTGTAATGTAATTGAAGATTTCCCCAATGTGCTTGTAATGTAATTGAAGGTTTTCCTGATGTACTCGTAATGTAATTGACGGTTTCCCCAATGTACTCGTAATGTAATTGAAGGTTTCCCCTGATGTACTCGTAATGTAATTGAAGGTTTCCCTGATGTGCTTGTAATGTAATTGAAGGTTTCCCCGATGTGCTTGTAATGTAATTGAAGGTTTCCCCGATGTGCTTGTAATGTAATTGAAGGTTTCCCTGATGTACTTTTAATGTAATTGAAGGTTTCCCCGATGTGCTTGTAATGTAATTGAAGGTTTCCCTGATGTGCTTGTAATGTAATTGAAGGTTTTCCTGATGTACTTGTAATGTAATTGAAGGTTTCCCCGATGTGCTTGTAATGTAATTGAAGGTTTCCCCGGTGTGCTTGTAATGTAATTGAAGGTTTCCCTGATGTACTCGTAATGTAATTGAAGGTTTCCCTGATGTACTCGTAATGTAATTGAAGGATTCCCTGATGTGCTTGTAATGTAATTGAAGGTTTCCCTGATGTGCTTGTAATGTAATTGAAGGTTTCCCCGATGTACTCGTAATGTAATTGAAGGTTTCCCTGATGTACTCGTAATGTAATTGAAGGTTTCCCTGATGTGCTTGTAATGTAATTGAAGGTTTCCCTGATGTGCTCGTAATGTAATTGAAGGTTTCCCCGATGTACTCGTAATGTAATTGAAGGTTTCCCTGATGTACTTGTAATGTAATTGGTTAAATTTCAAAGTATTTTGTCCCATCCCTGCCTAACACTAGATATACTTGGATATATGGGCTATGCACTACTGATGTGACTATATGCGTACATATTCCTCAATGTGACTAGTACATCTATTTCCTAGTACAATTTAGTGCAGCTTCTAAATTGCTACATAACTGATGCATATTTTCTCAGAAAATAATATTAACATCAAAGAAATGTACATGGCGACGATATCTAATCTGCCTTCTTTTAGAGGATCCTATAATAGAAAGGTTGAGAGCTTGAGCAACGTCAGAACCACGGTGGTGATGTCCTTAGGAAAGACACTTAACCCATTCAACACCAAATAACTGACATGAACTGGTCCATGATCTTTTTTTTTAGACCAATAAATTAATAAGAAAATTACATTTGAACCAATTCATTTATCAAAATGGGTAATTTTGTCTAAAAATAGTAATATTACTTGCAAAAAGTGCAGATCCTGATGAGATGGCTCATCTGGATGTACACTTTTTGTAAGCCTTTTTAGAGGTGTGTTGTGTTGAAAGGGTTAAATTCACTCTGCCTATTCTCTATATCCCTCATGGATTCCATCAGGAATGAGGTCTCTTGGGCGATTAATATAATGTTGTAAAAACTTGTTTCGCAATCGAGCAAAAACAAAATTTGCTTAAACCAAGAGGAACTACCGCCCCATGTTAGCAGCTATCTCCCCCCCCCCCCCCCCAGAAAGTGTCCATGGCTGTAATGTATTGTGTACTGTACACAAATATTTACATATTGTGAGTTTAAAATAAATGTCCTATTATTTGTATAAAATAGCTCAAAATATTTCATATTTGTATCAGTTGACATTCTACAGTTTTGAGCAGTTTGTACAAAATACAGCCAAACGTGTATTAGTGGTCTGCTCTATAAAGCTGCATACTGTACTAGACTTTGCCTAGAGTGACTACTTAAGTCACATTTGACTGTGCTTAATAGAAATCAAATATCATAGAATGTTTTCGAAATAGACTAAATGATGCAAAATATATGTGGTTTACTGGTACTCTGGTTTACTTAATAATGGTACCCAGTAACTAGGTTGCTGCCATTTATGTCAAATTTTGTAATTTCAAAAAAATGAAAAAAATAGTTTATATAGTAATATCGACTATTTCAGTTAGTTTTCAATTACATGTAATTTGTTTGTGGCCCCCCCCCATCTTGATTGTAAAATCATGGACATTTACCAGTTAAATATTGTCAAGAAATCTGTACAGGAAACCACATATTATTTTGCACAGCACTTCTAGTTTTATCATATGAAATAGTATACAAAGACTCACCAATTATTTGGTAAACTCTGATAATATAACAGTATTGATGAATCATGAATAAAAAAAATGATAAAACAACTTGAATTTTATTTTCACTTTTCCTGTAGCGCTAACATAGATGTGTATAACATACCATATGCGCTTGATGTGTAAGCTTGATGCGTATGCTTGATGTGTATGCTTGATGTGTATGCTTGATGCGTATCATTGTATGTTTGATATGTATGCTTGATGTGTATGCTTGATGCGTATCATTGTATGTTTGATATGTATGCTTGATGTGTATGCTTGATGCGTATCATTGTATGTTTGATATGTATGCTTGATATGTATGCTTGATGTGTATGCTTGATGCGTATGCTTGATGTGTATGTTTGATGCGTATGCTTGATGTGTATGTTTGATATGTATGCTTGATGTGTATGCTTGATATGTATGCTTGATGTGTATGCTTGATGCGTATGCTTGATGCGTATCATTGTATGTTTGATGTGTATGCTTGATGTGTATGCTTGATGCGTATGCTTGATGTTTGATATGTATGCTTGATGTGTATGCTTGATGCGTATGCTTGATGTGTATGCTTAGTATGCTTGATGTGTATGCTTGATGTGTATGCTTGATGCGTATCATTGTATGTTTGATATGTATGCTTGATGTGTATGCTTGATGCGTATGCTTGATGTGTATGCTTGATGCGTATGCTTGATGTGTATGTTTGATATGTAAGCTTGATGTGTATGCTTGATGTGTATGCTTGATGCGTATGCTTGATGTGTATGTTTGATATGTAAGCTTGATGTGTAAGCTTGATGCGTATCATTGTATGTTTGATATGTATGCTTGATGTGTATGCTTGATGCGTATGCTTGATGTGTATGTTTGATGCGTATGCTTGATGTGTATGTTTGATATGTATGCTTGATGTGTATGCTTGATATGTATGCTTGATGTGTATGCTTGATGCGTATGCTTGATGCGTATCATTGTATGTTTGATGTGTATGCTTGATGTGTAAGCTTGATGCGTATCATTGTATGTTTGATATGTATGCTTGATGTGTATGCTTGATGCGTATGCTTGATGTGTATGCTTGATGTGTATGCTTGATGTGTATGTTTGATATGTAAGCTTGATGTGTATGCTTGATGTGTATGCTTGATGTGTATGCTTGATATGTAAGCTTGATGTGTATGCTAGATGCGTATGCTTGATGCGTATGCTTGATGTGTATGTTTGATATGTATGCTTGATGTGTATGCTTGATATGTATGCTTGATGTGTATGCTTGATGCGTATGCTTGATGTGTATCATTGTATGCTTGATATGTATGCTTGATGCGTATGCTTGATGCGTATGATTGATGCGTATGCTTGATGTGTAAGCTTGATGTGTATGCTCGATGTGTATGCTTGATGTGTATGCTTGATGTGTATGCTTGATGCGTATGCTTGATGTGTATGCTAGATGTGTATGCTTGATGTGTATGCTTGATGCGTATGCTTGATGCGTATGATTGATGCGTATGCTTGATGCGTATGCTTGATGTGTATGATTGATGTGTATGCTTGATGTGTATGCTTGATGTGTATGCTTGATGTGTATGCTTGATGCGTATGCTTGATGCGTATGCTTGATGTGTATGCTTGATGTGTATCATTGCATGTTTGATATGTAAGCTTGATGTGTATGCTTGATGTGTATCATTGTATGTTTGATATGTATGCTTGATGTGTATGCTAGATGTGTATGCTTGATGTGTATGCTAGATGTGTATGCTTGATGTGTATGCTAGATGTGTAAGCTTGATGTGTATGCTTGATGCGTATGATTGATGTGTATGCTCGATGTGTATGCTTGATGCGTATGCTTGATGCGTATGCTTGATGTGTATGCTTGATGTGTATCATTGCATGTTTGATATGTAAGCTTGATGCGTATGCTTGATGTGTATCACTGTATGCTTGATATGTATGCTTGATGCGTATGATTGATGCGTATGCTTGATGTGTAAGCTTGATGTGTATGCTCGATGTGTATGATTGATGTGTATGCTTGATGTGTTATGCTCGATGTGTATGCTTGATGCGTATGCTTGATGTGTATGCTTGATGTGTATGCTTGATGTGTATGCTTGATGCGTATGCTTGATGCGTATGCTTGATGCGTATGCTTGATGTGTATGCTTGATGTGTATGCTTGATGCGTATGCTTGATGTGTATGCTTGATGTGTAAGCTTGATGTGTATGCTTGATGCGTATGCTTGATGCGTATGCTTGATGGGTATGCTTGATATGTATGCTTGATGTGTATGCTTGATGTGTATGCTTGATGTGTATGCTTGATGTGTATGCTTGATGTGTAAGCTTGATGTGTATGCTTGATGTGTAAGCTTGATGTGTATGCTTGATGTGTAAGCTTGATGTGTATGCTTGATTTGTAAGCTTGATGTGTATGCTTGATGTGTATGCTTGATGTGTATCATTGCATGTTTGATATGTAAGCTTGATGTGTATGCTTGATGTGTATGCTTGATGTGTATGCTAGATGTGTATGCTTGATGTGTATGCTTGATGCGTATGCTTGATGCGTATGATTGATGCGTATGCTTGATATGTATGCTTGATGTGTATGCTCGATGTGTATGCTTGATGCGTATGCTTGATGGGTATGCTTGATGTGTATGCTTGATGGGTATGCTTGATATGTATGCTTGATATGTATGCTTGATATGTAAGCTTGATGTGTATGCTTGATGTGTATCATTGCATGTTTGATATGTAAGCTTGATGCGTATGCTTGATGTGTATCATTGTATGTTTGATATGTATGCTTGATGTGTATGCTTGATGTGTATGATTGATGCGTATGCTTGATGTGTAAGCTTGATGTGTATGCTCGATGTGTATGCTTGATGCGTATGATTGATGTGTATGCTTGATATGTATGCTTGATGTGTATGCTTGATGTGTAAGCTTGATGTGTATGCTTGATATGTAAGCTTGATGTGTATGCTCGATGTGTATGCTTGATGTGTAAGCTTGATGTGTATGCTTGATGTGTATGCTTGATGTGTATGCTTGATGTGTATGCTTGATGCGTATGCTTGATGTATGCTTGATTTACATGTATGCTTGATGGTATGCGATGGTATGCTTGATATTAGTATGCTTGATGTGTATGCTTGATGTGTATGCTTGATGTGTAAGCTTGATGTGTATGCTTGATGTGTATCATTGCATGTTTGATATGTAAGCTTGATGCGTATGCTTGATGTGTATCATTGTATGTTTGATATGTATGCTTGATGTGTATGCTTGATGTGTATGCTTGATGTGTATGCTTGATGCGTATGATTGATGCGTATGCTTGATGTGTAAGCTTGATGTGTATGCTCGATGTGTATGCTTGATGCGTATGATTGATGTGTATGCTTGATATGTATGCTTGATGTGTATGCTTGATGTGTAAGCTTGATGTGTATGCTTGATATGTAAGCTTGATGTGTATGCTCGATGTGTATGCTTGATGTGTAAGCTTGATGTGTATGCTTGATGTGTAAGCTTGATGTGTATGCTTGATGTGTATGCTGATGTATGCTTGATGTGTAAGCTTGATGTGTATGCTTGATTTGTAAGCTGATGGTATGCTTGATGTGTATGCTTGATGTGTATGCTTGATGTGTAAGCTTGATGTGTATGCTTGATGTGTATGCTTGATGTGTAAGCTTGATGTGTATGCTTGATGTGTATCATTGCATGTTTGATATGTAAGCTTGATGTGTATGCTTGATGTGTATGCTAGATGTGTATGCTTGATGTGTATGCTAGATGTGTATGCTTGATGTGTATGCTTGATGCGTATGCTTGATGCGTATGATTGATGCGTATGCTTGATGTGTATGCTTGATGTGTATGATTGATGTGTATGCTTGATGTGTATGCTTGATGTGTATGCTCGATGTGTATGCTCGATGCGTATGCTTGATGCGTATGCTTGATGGTATGCTTGATGTGTATGCTTGATGTGTATCATTGCATGTTTGATATGTAAGCTTGATGCGTATGCTTGATGTGTATCATTGTATGTTTGATATGTATGCTTGATGTGTATGCTTGATGTGTATGCTTGATGCGTATGCTTGATGCGTATGATTGATGCGTATGCTTGATGTGTAAGCTTGATGTGTATGCTTGATGTGTATGCTTGATGTGTATGCTTGATGTGTATGCTTGATGTGTATGCTTGATGTGTATGCTTGATGTGTAAGCTTGATGTGTATGCTTGATTTGTAAGCTTGATGTGTATGCTTGATGTGTATGCTTGATGTGTATGCTTGATGTGTATGCTTGATGTGTATGCTTGATGTGTATCATTGCATGTTTGATATGTAAGCTTGATGTGTATGCTTGATGTGTATGCTAGATGTGTATGCTTGATGTGTATGCTAGATGTGTATGCTTGATGTGTATGCTTGATGCGTATGCTTGATGCGTATGATTGATGCGTATGCTTGATGTGTATGCTTGATGTGTATGCTTGATGTGTATGCTTGATGTGTATGCTTGATGTGTATGCTTGATGTGTATGCTTGATGTGTATCATTGCATGTTTGATATGTAAGCTTGATGCGTATGCTTGATGTGTATCATTGTATGTTTGATATGTATGCTTGATGTGTATGCTTGATGTGTATGCTTGATGCGTATGCTTGATGCGTATGATTGATGCGTATGCTTGATGTGTATGCTTGATGTGTATGCTTGATGTGTATGCTTGATGCGTATGATTGATGTGTATGCTTGATGTGTATGCTTGATGCGTATGATTGATGTGTATGCTCGATGTGTATGCTTGATGCGTATGCTTGATGTGTATGCTTGATGTGTATGCTTGATGTGTATCATTGCATGTTTGATATGTAAGCTTGATGCGTATGCTTGATGTGTATCATTGTATGCTTGATATGTATGCTTGATGCGTATGCTTGATGCGTATGATTGATGCGTATGCTTGATGTGTAAGCTTGATGTGTATGCTCGATGTGTATGATTGATGTGTATGCTTGATGTGTATGCTTGATATGTATGCTTGATGTGTATGCTTGATGTGTAAGCTTGATGTGTATGCTTGATATGTAAGCTTGATGTGTATGCTCGATGTGTATGCTTGATGTGTAAGCTTGATGTGTATGCTTGATGTGTATGCTAGATGTGTATGCTTGATGTGTATGCTTGATGCGTATGCTTGATGCGTATGCTTGATGTGTATGCTTCATATGTATGCTTGATGTGTATGCTTGATGTGTATGCTTGATGCGTATGCTTGATGCGTATGCTTGATGTGTATGCTTGATGTGTATGCTTGATGTGTATGCTTGATGTGTATGCTTGATGTGTATCATTGCATGTTTGATATGTAAGCTTGATGCGTATGCTTGATGTGTATCATTGTATGTTTGATATGTATGCTTGATGTGTATGCTTGATGTGTATGCTTGATGTGTATGCTTGATGCGTATGATTGGTGCGTATGCTTGATGTGTAAGCTTGATGTGTATGCTCGATGTGTATGCTTGATGCGTATGATTGATGTGTATGCTTGATATGTATGCTTGATGTGTATGCTTGATGTGTAAGCTTGATGTGTATGCTTGATATGTAAGCTTGATGTGTATGCTCGATGTGTATGCTTGATGTGTAAGCTTGATGTGTATGCTTGATGTGTAAGCTTGATGTGTATGCTTGATGTGTATGCTTGATGTGTATGCTTGATGTGTAAGCTTGATGTGTATGCTTGATTTGTAAGCTTGATGTGTATGCTTGATGTGTATGCTTGATGTGTATGCTTGATGTGTAAGCTTGATGTGTATGCTTGATGTGTATGCTTGATGTGTATGCTTGATGTGTATGCTTGATGTGTATCATTGCATGTTTGATATGTAAGCTTGATGTGTATGCTTGATGTGTATGCTAGATGTGTATGCTTGATGTGTATGCTAGATGTGTATGCTTGATGTGTATGCTTGATGCGTATGCTTGATGCGTATGATTGATGTGTATGCTTGATGTGTATGCTTGATGTGTATGATTGATGTGTATGCTTGATGTGTATGCTTGATGTGTATGCTCGATGTGTATGCTCGATGCGTATGCTTGATGCGTATGCTTGATGTGTATGCTTGATGTGTATGCTTGATGTGTATCATTGCATGTTTGATATGTAAGCTTGATGCGTATGCTTGATGTGTATCATTGTATGTTTGATATGTATGCTTGATGTGTATGCTTGATGTGTATGCTTGATGCGTATGCTTGATGCGTATGATTGATGTGTATGCTTGATGTGTAAGCTTGATGTGTATGCTTGATGTGTATGCTTGATGCGTATGATTGATGTGTATGCTTGATATGTATGCTTGATGTGTATGCTTGATGTGTAAGCTTGATGTGTATGCTTGATATGTAAGCTTGATGTGTATGCTCGATGTGTATGCTTGATGTGTAAGCTTGATGTGTATGCTTGATGTGTAAGCTTGATGTGTATGCTTGATGTGTAAGCTTGATGTGTATGCTTGATGTGTATGCTTGATGTGTATGCTTGATGTGTAAGCTTGATGTGTATGCTTGATGTGTAAGCTTGATGTGTATGCTTGATGTGTATGATTGATGTGTATGCTTGATGTGTATGCTTGATGTGTATGCTTGATGTGTAAGCTTGATGTGTATGCTTGATGTGTATGCTTGATGTGTAAGCTTGATGTGTAAGCTTGATGTGTATGCTTGATGTGTATGCTTGATGTGTATGCTTGATGTGTATCATTGCATGTTTGATATGTAAGCTTGATGTGTATGCTTGATGTGTATGCTAGATGTGTATGCTTGATGTGTATGCTAGATGTGTATGCTTGATGTGTATGCTTGATGTGTATGCTTGATGTGTATGCTTGATGCGTATGCTTGATGTGTATGATTGATGTGTATGCTTGATGTGTATGCTTGATGTGTATGCTTGATGCGTATGATTGATGTGTATGCTTGATGTGTATGCTTGATGTGTATCATTGTATGTTTGATATGTAAGCTTGATGTGTATGCTTGATGTGTATCATTGTATGTTTGATATGTAAGCTTGATGTGTATGCTTGATGTGTATGCTTGATGTGTAAGCTTGATGTGTATGCTTGATGTGTATGATTGATGTGTATGCTTGATGTGTATGCTTGATGTGTAAGCTTGATGTGTAAGCTTGATGTGCATGCTTGATGTGTATGCTTGATGTGTATCATTGCATGTTTGATATGTAAGCTTGATGTGTATGCTTGATGTGTATGCTTGATGTGTGTGCTAGATGTGTATGCTTGATGTGTATGCTAGATGTGTATGCTTGATGTGTATGCTTGATGTGTATGCTTGATGCGTATGATTGATGTGTATGCTTGATGTGTATGCTTGATATGTATGCTTGATGCATATGATTGATGTGTATGCTTGATGTGTATGCTTGATGTGTATGTTTGATGTGTATCATTGTATGTTTGATATGTAAGCTTGATGTGTATCATTGTATGTTTGATATGTAAGCTTGATGTGTATGCCTGATGTGTATGCTAGATGTGTATACTTGATGTGTATGCTAGATGTGTATGCTTGATGTGTATGCTTGATGCGTATGCTTGATGCGTATGATTGATGTGTATGCTTGATGTGTATGCTTGATGTGTATGCTTGATGTGTATGCTTGATATGTATGCTTGATATGTATGCTTGATGCGTATGCTTGATGTGTATGCTTGATGTGTATGCTTGATGTGTATCATTGCATGTTTGATATGTAAGCTTGATGCGTATGCTTGATGTGTATCATTGTATGTTTGATATGTATGCTTGATGTGTATGCTTGATGTGTATGCTAGATGTGTATGATTGATGCGTATGCTTGATGTGTAAGCTTGATGTGTATGCTCGATGTGTATGCTTGATGCGTATGATTGATGTGTATGCTTGATGTGTATGCTTGATGTGTATGCTTGATATGTAAGCTTGATGTGTATGCTTGATGCGTATGCTTGATGTGTATGCTTGATGTGTATGCTTGATGCGTATGATTGATGCGTATGCTTGATATGTATGCTTGATGTGTATGCTTGATGTGTATGCTTGATGTGTATGCTTGATGTGTATGCTTGATGTGTATGCTTGATGTGTATGCTTGATGTGTATGCTAGATGTGTATGCTTGATGTGTATGCTTGATGTGTACGCTTGATGTGTATGTTTGATATGTAAGCTTGATATGTATGCTTGATATGTATGCTTGATGTGTATGCTCGATGTGTATGCTTGATATGTATGCTTGATGTGTATGCTCGATGTGTATGCTTGATGCGTATGCTTGATGCGTATGCTTGATGTTTATGCTTGATGTGTATGCTTGATGTGTATGCTTGATGTGTATGCTTGATGCGTATGCTAGATGTGTATGCTTGATGTGTATGCTTGATGTGTATGCTTGATGTGTATGCTTGATGTGTATGCTTGATGTGTATGCTTGATGTGTATGTTTGATATGTAAGCTAGATGTGTATGCTTGATGTGTATGCTAGATGTGTATGCTTGATGTGTATGCTAGATGTGTATGCTTGATGTGTATGTTTGATATGTAAGCTAGATGTGTATGCTTGATGTGTATGCTAGATGTGTATGCTTGATGTGTATGCTAGATGTGTATGCTTGATGTGTATGCTAGATGTGTATGCTTGATGTGTATGTTTGATATGTAAGCTAGATGTGTATGCTTGATGTGTATGTTTGATATGTAAGCTAGATTGTATGCTAGATGTGTATGCTTGATGTGTATGCTTGATGTGTATGCTAGATGCGTATGCTTGATGTGTATGCTAGATGTGTATGCTTGATGTGTATGCTTGATGTGTATGCTAGATGTGTATGCTTGATGTGTATGCTTGATGTGTATCATTGTATGTTTGATATGTAAGCTTGATGTGTATGCTTGATGTGTATGCTAGATGTGTATGCTTGATGTGTATGCTAGATGTGTATGCTTGATTTTTATGCTAGATGTGTATGCTTGATGTGTATGCTTGATGTGTATGCTTGATGTGTAAGCTTGATGTGTAAGCTTGATGTGTATGCTTGATGTGTATGCTTGATGTGTATGCTTGATGTGTATCATTGCATATTTGATATGTAAGCTTGATGTGTATGCTTGATGTGTATGCTAGATGTGTATGCTTGATGTGTATGCTAGATGTGTATGCTTGATGTGTATGCTTGGTGTGTATGCTTGATGTGTATGCTTGATGCGTATGCTTGATGTGTATGCTTGATGTGTATGCTTGATGTGTATGCTTGATGCGTATGATTGATGTGTATGCTTGATGTGTATGCTTGATGTGTATCATTGTATGTTTGATATGTAAGCTTGATGTGTATGCTTGATGTGTATGCTTGATGTGTATGCTTGATGTGTATGCTTGATGTGTATGATTGATGTGTATGCTTGATGTGTATCATTGTATGTTTGATATGTAAGCTTGATGTGTATGCTTGATGTGTATGCTAGATGTGTATGCTTGATGTGTATGCTTGATGTGTATCATTGTATGTTTGATATGTAAGCTTGATGTGTATGCTTGATGTGTATGCTAGATGTGTATACTTGATGTGTATGCTAGATGTGTATGCTTGATGTGTATGCTTGATGCGTATGCTTGATGCGTATGATTGATGTGTATGCTTGATGTGTATGCTTGATGTGTATGCTTGATGTGTATGCTTGATATGTATGCTTGATGTGTATGCTCGATGTGTATGCTTGATGCGTACGCTTGATGCGTATGCTTGATGTGTATGCTTGATGTGTATGCTTGATGACGCTTGATGTGTATCATTGCATGTTTGATATGTAAGCTTGATGCGTATGCTTGATGTGTATCATTGTATGTTTGATATGTATGCTTGATGTGTATGCTTGATGTGTATGCTTGATGCGTATGATTGATGCGTATGATTGATGCGTATGCTTGATGTGTAAGCTTGATGTGTATGCTCGATGTGTATGCTTGATGCGTATGATTGATGTGTATGCTTGATATGTATGCTTGATGTGTATGCTTGATGTGTAAGCTTGATGTGTATGCTTGATATGTAAGCTTGATGTGTATGCTCGATGTGTATGCTTGATGTGTAAGCTTGATGTGTATGCTTGATGTGTAAGCTTGATGTGTATGCTTGATGTGTAAGCTTGATGTGTATGATTGATGTGTATGCTTGATGTGTATGCTTGATGTGTAAGCTTGATGTGTATGCTTGATATGTAAGCTTGATGTGTATGCTTGATGTGTATGATTGATGTGTATGCTTGATGTGTATGCTTGATGTGTATGCTTGATGTGTAAGCTTGATGTGTATGCTTGATGTGTATGCTTGATGTGTATGCTTGATGTGTATGCTTGATGTGTATGCTTGATGTGTATGCTTGATATGTATGCTTGATGTGTATGCTAGATGTGTATGCTTGATGTGTATGCTTGATGTGTATGCTTGATATGTAAGCTTGATATGTATGCTTGATGTGTATGCTAGATGTGTATGCTTGATGTGTATCAGTGTATGTTTGATATGTAAGCTTGATGTGTATGCCTGATGTGTATGCTTGATGTGTATGCTTGATGTGTATGCTTGATGTGTATCATTGTATGTTTGATATGTAAGCTTGATGTGTATGCTTGATGTGTATCATTGTATGTTTGATATGTAAGCTTGATGTGTATGCCTGATGTGTATGCTAGATGTGTATGCTTGATGTGTATGCTAGATGTGTATGCTTGATGTGTATGCTTGATGCGTATGCTTGATGCGTATGATTGATGTGTATGCTTGATGTATATGCTTGATGTGTATGCTTGATGTGTATGCTTGATATGTATGCTTGATGTGTATGCTTGATGCGTATGCTTGATGGGTATGCTTGATGTGTATGCTTGATGTGTATCATTGCATGTTTGATATGTAAGCTTGATGCGTATGCTTGATGTGTATCATTGTATGCTTGATATGTATGCTTGATGTATATGCTTGATGTGTATGCTAGATGTGTATGATTGATGCATATGCTTGATGTGTAAGCTTGATGTGTATGCTCGATGTATATGCTTGATGCGTATGCTTGATGTGTATGTTTGATATGTAAGCTAGATGTGTATGCTTGATGTGTATGCTAGATGTGTATGCTTGAAGTGTATGCTAGATGTGTATGCTTGATGTGTATGCTAGATGTGTATGCTTGATGTGTATGTTTGATATGTAAGCTAGATGTGTATGCTTGATGTGTATGTTTGATATGTAAGCTAGATGTGTATGCTAGATGTGTATGCTTGATGTGTATGCTAGATGTGTATGCTAGATGCGTATGCTTGATGTGTATGCTAGATGTGTATGCTAGATGTGGATGCTTGATGTGTATGCTAGATGTGTATGCTTGATGTGTATGCTTGATGTGTATCATTGTATGTTTGATATGTAAGCTTGATGTGTATGCTTGATGTGTATGCTAGATGTGTATGCTTGATGTGTATGCTAGATGTGTATGCTTGATGTGTATGCTAGATGTGTATGCTT
Source organism: Archivesica marissinica (assembly GCA_014843695.1). Taxonomy (NCBI): domain Eukaryota; kingdom Metazoa; phylum Mollusca; class Bivalvia; order Venerida; family Vesicomyidae; genus Archivesica; species Archivesica marissinica. Next base: position 17,653,447 of record CM026395.1, on the reverse strand, counting down.
GATGCGTATGCTTGATGCGTATGCTTGATGCGTATGATTGATGCGTATGCTTGATGTGTATGCTTGATGTGTATGCTTGATGTGTATGCTTGATATGTATGCTTGATGTGTATGCTTGATGTGTATGCTTGATGCGTATGCTTGATGCGTATGCTTGATGTGTATCATTGCATGTTTGATATGTAAGCTAGATGTGTATGCTAGATGTGTATGCTTGATGTGTATGCTTGATGTGTATGCTTGATGTGTATGCTTGATGTGTATCATTGTATGTTTGATATGTATGCTTGATGTGTATGCTTGATGCGTATGCTTGATGCGTATGATTGATGCACATGCTTGATGTGTAAGCTTGATGTGTATGCTCGATGTGTATGCTTGATGCGTATGATTGATGTGTATGTTTGATATGTATGCTTGATGTGTATGCTTGATGTGGAAGCTTGATGTGTATGCTCGATGTGTATGCGTGATGTGTAAGCTTGATGTGTATGCTTGATGTGTAAGCTTGATGTGTATGCTTGATGTGTATGCTTGATGTGTATGCTTGATGTGTAAGCTTGATGTGTATGCTTGATGTGTAAGCTTGATGTGTAAGCTTGATGTGTATGATTGATGTGTATGCTTGATGTGTATGCTTGATGTGTATGCTTGATGTGTATGCTTGATGTGTAAGCTTGATGTGTATGCTTGATGTGTATGCTTGATGTGTATGCTTGATGTGTATCATTGCATGTTTGATATGTAAGCTTGATGTGTATGCTTGATGTGTATGCTAGATGTGTATGCTTGATGTGTATGCTAGATGTGTATGCTTGATGTGTATGCTTGATGTGGATGCTTGATGCGTATGCTTGATGTGTATGATTGATGCGTAAGCTTGATGTGTATGCTTGATGCGTATGCTTGATGTGTAAGCTTGATGTGTATGCTTGATGCGTATGCTTGATGTGTATACTTGATTTGTAAGCTTGATGTGTATGCTTGATGTGTATCATTGCATGTTTGATATGTAAGCTTGATGTGTAAGCTTGATGTGTATGCTTGATGTGTATGCTTGATGCGTATGCTTGATGTGTATGCTTGATTTGTAAGTTTGGTGTGTAAGCTCGATACGTATGCTTGATGAGGATGATTCCATCATTCACTTAAACAAACAAATGCTCTTTATTTTACTCTTTAAAGTGTTTTTATGATAGAAAATGAAGTAGCCGTGCGAACCAACATGGATCAATTTCTCGCAGTTAGCATTCGAAATTCTGCCTTTTTGGCATTGTTCTTGATGTGTACCGAGTGACTGTTTGTACACACACATGCTTCGGACAACCCTTTTCTAGGCCAATCCACAATGTAATGTCTAGTCTACCCCTATCCGATCTAAGTAACGCACCGATCGCTACATCGAGTGATTCATATTTTCGGATAAGCAACCCATTAACAAATCGGACAAGCATACACACATGGAATCGGACAAGCATACACACATGGAATCGGACAAGCATACACACATGGAATCGGACAAGCATACACTTGGCTTAATAGTAGGCCTACATGTATACATGTATTGTCAATCAATGTTTATATACTTCGGGCACAATGTATACAGGTATCACAAACAACATTGCATTTACTACAATATTGGTAAGAGTAACTTTGATGCATGCGAACTATTTCTGGAGCCCAAGTGAAACACAGCATATAAAGGGCTGGCATTTAAAATGGTTATGTACAGACGGATCTGTAGTTCAGTGGTAACACGCTGGACTGGTAATCCATGGATCGCAGGTTCGATCCCCCGTCTGACCCTAATAAAATTAACAGTCTTTCAGATGGGACTTTAAACCGAGGTCTCGTGTCGGTGATGTACACCGTGCACGTAAAAGAACCAGAGGAGACTCTGGAATGGGTCTCTGTCTGTATCATTGTACTATCCTCCAAAAATCTAAAATGATAATCTCTTCAGGAGGCGTCGCTCATATGGGCAACATGTATCGACGATAAATAAATGTAAAACACACACGCTTACGGTCGTTGGTCGTGTTTGTTCTCATTGAGAGTTGATGTTTCAAGTAAAGTGCTATGTTTTAGAGAGGGGGGGGGGTCCAGCATCGCAGCTCTCAATTCCGTGTACATGTATGCATAATGTAGTCAATATTAATCTACACAAGTCCCCCCAATTTCCATTGATTTTTGCATATTTGCATATTTTAAATTACATGTACATAATTAAAAGACATAACACTTTGAACATATTGTGGAAGACAGAAAAGTAAAGAATTTGTTTTTGAAGTTTAAAGTATCACCAACAACTTGTGTCATATGGCGAATCTCCTGTTATTATTACTAGAGGAAGACCCTAGATGCCTCTTCCATCAACATTTCAGACACAATGGTAGAACCTCTGACCCACCGCAAACCACTTGAAATAATACGAATCATCCAGTGGGAGTCGAACCTACAGCGGTCAGGGGAAAGGATTTGATGACAACTACTCGGTCACGGTAGAGAAATACACATAACCGAATTTCTAAACGTCCACCTAATAAATTGTGAGTTTAGGGTAACGGGTCTGTGTATTAGTCCAACTATTGGTAGTCTATTGTTATCCACCATACTATAATGTACACTAAGAAAACACCAATTTATTTTAATGGCTGACCAAGCGGAACGGAAGGTTGGAATCCTAAGTTTTGGCATGAGGGCCACGTGCACGGCATTGTGAGTGCTCAAGTTGATTGCAATTTATTCTATGTGCGACCCGTAACCGAAAAAACAGAAAATATGGCGAGAATGACCATTGAGGAAAGCGGGCGAGCCGTCGGTATGCTTGATACAGGCACTTCTATCAGGCAGGTCAGGCCCGTCGCTGGGCATACGCAAGTACGCACGTGCGTATCATTGGTCTCAGAAAATGAAAAAAATATGAAAACTCCAAAAATGATTAAAACCCCAGGGTGGGGGTGGGGTAGTAGGGATACATAGGCGCCGTGATGTGTGGAGTGGTGAAATAATTGAGCCCATTGCAAATATTATGCTTCTCGAAATTTAGTTTGTGCTATTTTACGTGCTTGATTAATTGATTAAGGGCGATATATCATTTATATTATACATCTAGCCTTAATTTATACGGATTGCCCTAAGAACTTTAGTCCTGCAATTGTATGCTACAAAATGCATTGAAATGCAGGAAATAGCTTCCTCATTTCAAAAAATCTCCAGGGGGCATGTCCCCTGACCCCCTAGCGTACTCGTTCACGGGACAAATAAGCACATGTTGCCGTGCGTATCATCAAAGTAGCCCCAGCGACGGCCCTGCAGGTATGTTCAGCGTTGTAATTAAATTCGATATTTCAAGTACATTTTGTAATGAATCATACAATGTCATATTTTAATATCATTCTAAATCATTTCCATCGTGTTTCCAGGTTGCACGACTTTTCAACAGACGGCATTCTACTATGGTCTTTACTTGTTGATTGTCTTCAACTGTTATACAACATCAGGTGGACGTTTAGAAATTCGGTTCAGTGTATACCATTAATTAGTCTAAACTTTATTTATTTTACAACGGTTGCGAAGCAAGTTTTAACAACTTATATTAATCACTCTCGTTGGCGCGGATGAAAGAGTACATGTGGTGTTTAGTGTGGGAGGAAACCGGAGTACCCGGACAGCCAGTAGCTTACCATTGTCTCTCGTTGGTAGTGGTTGAATACCTGTCATGCTACGCACGTTTCTATTATATTTGATAATGTGACGTATGATATGACGCTTAGTTATTCATATTTTATTACTCGATTCGTTGGTTTAATCATATTTATTGCAATTCAATAGTTAAAGTGACACACAAAACAGATAAAATACATAAATGCAAATGAAAATGGTGGACGTTTAGAAATTCGGTTCAGTGTAGAATGACAAACTATATATAGATTGACTCAACAGAAAAGCATGCCTTTCACCCTCTCGAAGAAACACTAATTAATTAATTAATATCTGTCTCAAATGTGTCTACATTTTGAGTAATTTTCAATATCGGTGAAACATATTGTAACTTCTAACATTCTGCATGTATGTCCGCTCCCTTGATTTGTACACTTTGAAGCATAACCGTACACCGTCAGTCTGTTGTGGTGAAGAAAACCGCACACATTTCCTGGGAAGATATTGATGACAACTTTCATACATATCATCTTTTGTCCCTCATACTCACGGTCCTGATGCTAGTAGTGAAAGGCGAGTTCAAACAATGGTGTGCTAGACCGCTCAGCCAATGAAGTTCTAATGTGTATGCTCTACTTCAATGGATAAGCAAAAAACGGACGAGGAAATGAAATATGTAGACTGACGTATACAATATAAGATATGGGCGAGTTTCATAAAATATGGTATGAAATAACCACGAGTGCAAGATCCTTATAACACATTACCATAGTAACATCAGCCATAAATCAGAAGAAAAAATACGTTTCTGTAAATGATACGTGTGAAAAGGTACGGTGGTCGCCATATCGGACAGGTGGGCTTTCTCCAGGTACTCCGGTTTCCTCCCACACGAATAACCACATATACGCTTTCATCCGCGCCAACGAGAGTGATTAATATAAGTTGTTAAAACTTGCTTCGTAAAATAAATAAAGTTTAAACTTAAACTAAGTGACCTGCCCAACGCACTTTAATCAGTACACATATATTGTTCACCACGATAAACTCAAAGACATGTTGATTTTATTTCTTAAATAAGACAATGCGATAAAGGTTGCATTGTTTTGTTATTGGAACTTCGTTTTGAAGGGACATTATTTTGGAATCGACATTATTTTTTCATCCATCCATTTTTAGTCATTATTCAAAAGTGGACATCACATATAATGTAATTGGTAACAACTTAGTCCATATCTCAGTTTGACTGGTTTTTGACATTACGCCCTAGGCACTACTATTCATGCTGAAAAAACGCGATACCGTCCAGCTACGTGGACCATTTCCCCGGAAGTATTTGATACAACAGGAGTCGGCAACAAAAACAAGTAATTTAACATTTATTTCAGTTAAATAGTGTACTAATTGCTGTTATTTCTAGTCGGTTTTATGTTTTGTATTATATTTACTGCACTACATGTCACCTATCTATTGCGTTAAATCTGTAAACTCTTTTTCTTTTGGAAATATCTGAATGGATACGACGTAGAATCCTTTCGGCATGTACACGTCGGAGAGAGAGAGAGTCTATAATAATTTGGCTGAAAGAGCTGACCTAAAGCTCTCAGTTGATTTGGCGCATACAAAACTATCTTCAAGTTTGTTCCAGTCTTTTATAGTTTTGGGGAAGTAAGAGTTTGTATATTTGTCTGTTCTACCCTGCTCTATAACGAAACACTTTGAATTATTGTTCACATAGTTTTCTAACACATTTTTTACGACACAGTCTTTATTTTTTACGACACAGTCTTTATATTGTTTTGGCTTGATTCTGCGTTTAGGTCTTTCTGATGTAAGAAAATCTTGCCACGGGAAGGCTGGCACCAGCCCCTCGACCACCTTGTAGAAGAATACTAGGCGATTCATCTTCCGTCGGTCTTGTAATGAGGGGAGTTTCAAGTCGCTTAGCATCTTGGTGACGCAACCTTCATCTCTACTCTTGTAGTCGCCAGAGATGAATCTTGCAGCTTGGCGTTGCACTCTTTCTATCCTATCGATGTCCTTTGCATAATAGGGGTCCCAGACTGTTGAACTGTACTCTAGTGTGGAGCGTACCAGTGCCAAATATGCTGATCTTCTGCATGATTCAGCAGGGTTGATATAAATCATGATTTTTTTTTAAAAATCAAAAAAATCGGATTTTTTTTATTTAAATCGGATTTTATTGATTTAAATCGATTTTTTTGATTTTAATTGATTTTTTTGATTTTAATAGTAGTTATTTTAAAATATATAGTGATACTAAAATAAAACACAAAGGTAATTTCAATGCATTTATGATTTAAATATATACATTACACATAGTTTAGAATAAGATGATTTAAATATATATGGAGAGGTTCTCCTCATCATGTGTATGAGTAGTCGGAGTATATGTAGTATGTGGAGTAGCTGGAGAGTCTGGAATAGCATCATGCGCTTGCTGCTCAGTGTCGCGACTGTCGGCAGTGATCAGGTCGCACATACTAGTAGTGTTACTGTTACAATCTTGAACATGTTGCTTCATACGAGAGACCAGTCCCTGCATTTGTTTCGCACACTTTTTACATTTAGCCTTACATCCAGACTTTCCATGAACAGTAAACTTGTCAAAATACAACCATACACAATCTTTTTTTCTACCAGACATTGTGAAGATTGATGTGCAACTTCCCTTTATTATAATACTGACCAACAAAGTTGCTTCTTATTAACTGAAGTTTTTGAACATATCAATATTAGGTCAAATTTGAAATAGATACATCTACAGTGTATATATATAGTCTATTAGCCATTTTAAATAATTATAGATAAATAGATCTATTTTAGGCCAATGGTCATTACTGAAATGAGTCATGGGAACTAATTGAATAGTTTTGAATAGCTTCAAAGCATAAATGACTCTGTACTACCTACTTTCTTTAATACAATCATTACAATGCAAATAATTACCTTCAAAGCATGCCCCCAATTACCAAAACCAAAGACATGTGTGGACACTTACCTCTATACTAACTGTGACCGGCTTATAATTATCTAATCCGTGGTAAATAGTTTAATCCATTGTTTTTAACACCAATATTTTTTTGGATTTAAATCATGATTTTTTTCAGGTGATTTAAATCATGATTTAAATCAATGATTTAAATCAAGTGATTTAAATCATACAACTCTGCATGATTGAGGGCAGTATTTCAAGTTTCTTCTCAGGAAACCAAGTGAAGAGTTTGCTTTTTTGACTAATTTAGTGATATGCGAGTCCCACTTCAGATCTTCGGAGATAGTGGCTCCTAAGTATGGATTTTCTTGAACTTGTTGAAGTATCTGGTTATTTAAACTGTAGAAATTTGATGATTTGCTGTTGATACTCATTAAATAACATTTCTTGGCGTTAAATTTCATTCCCCATGTGGTGGCCCATTTCTCAAGTGCTAAAAGATCTTGCTGTAAAATAAGATGGTCTTGTCTGGTCTTAATAATTCGATAAAGCAAGCAATCGTCGGCAAAAAGTCTGACCTGTGATTTCACTGTTTCTGGGAGATCATTTATGTGGCACAAGAATAATAATGGCCCTAATACTGTACCCTGTGGTACACCGGAATCCACTGTGACCGATTCAGAGTGTTCACCTTCGACAACGACTTTCATGTGGCGCTGGGTGAGGAAGTGACGGAGCCAGTTGTTGATGTTGCCATCTACGCCATAGTTGCGCATCTTGTATAGGAGCTTCTCATGAGGCACGGTATCGAAGGCCTCTGAAAAGTCAAGGATTACCATGTCCACCTGGTTGCCCGCGTCATACTTCTTGAGAAGATCGTGCACAGTAGTGAGCAATTGTGTCTCGCATGAGTACCCGGAGCGAAAGCCGTGTTGAAGTGTGGTTAGTATCTTATTCTTGTCTAGGTGGTTGAGAATATGACGACAAATGATGTGTTCGAGTAGTTTACATGTAACACATGTGAGTGATACCGGACGATAGTTTTCTGGGAGGTGCACGTCGCCTTTTTTAAATACTGGGGCTATGTTAGCATCCCTCCAATCAGTGGGGAGTTGGCCTGTATTGATCGAGTGCTGGAATATCGCCTGGAAGCAGGGTGCAATCTGTACAGCGCAGTTCTTTAGAATGATGTTGGCTATACTGTCTGGTCCGGTAGCCTTGTTCTGGTTTATGTTTAATAGCAACTTTTCGACTCCTTTAGTTGTGATAACTAGTGAGGGGATTGTCTTCTTTACTTTGGTGGACATTTCCGGTAATTGGGTTGAGGTATCATCCTTGGTGAAGACTGACTGAAATTGTTCTACAAGTATTTGAGCTTTCTCTTTACTGTTGTTAAATAATTGTCCCATCCTTTTCAATGGCGAAATTCCAAAATTATCCTGTCGTTTGGATTTTACATATCGCCAAAAGGGTTTGGTGTTTTTATCATCGAGACCTTGCTGGATCGTATCGTTTATATGGTCTATCTCGGCCTTTTTGAATTCTTTTTTGCAGACTTTCTGGAAGGCTCGGTAGCTGTTCCACTGGTTAGTCTTCTTCGCGTGCTTGTAGAGACGGGCTTTCCTGTTAGTCATCTTTCTTAACCTCCGACTGAACCATGGCACTGATTGACGTTTTTTCGATGTCTTAGATGGAATGTTTTTTGATACCGTTTCATTAATTCCGTGTTTAAATTTACACCAGAGTTCATTAATAGAAATATCCTGTTTGGTACTTTCGACAATGATGTCATCTGAAAGAGCATTAATATCGTTATAAATGTTATCCCAGTTTGCTTTCGAGTAGATAAAGATCTTTCTAGGTATCTGTTTCACATAATGAGGCAGGATGTTGATGTCTGTGACTACCATTGCATGATCACTAATTCCTGGGACTGATGTTGAAGTCTTGACCAGCGACGGGTTGTTGGTGAATACAAGATCAAGTAGGTTGTCATTTCTGGTTGGTTGGTCGTGGATCTGTGTTGTGCTCGATGGTAAGATCTAGGAGCGCCTGTTGAACATCTCTATTTGAAACGCCCGGTTTCACATCTCTATTTGAAACGCCCGGTTTCACTTGTAGAGTCTTCCAATCAATGTCAGGACAGTTAAAATCTCCTGCTAAAATGATGTGCTTACTTTTGTCGTTGTCGGTGAGTTTGAGGAGCGAGTCATTAGTTTTTGAATATCATTCATATTTCTATGCGGCATGTAAAAAGTTCCCACAAATAAGTGTTTCTTCCGTTTAAGTTTCACTTTGGACCAGATGATTTCACAGTCGGTCACTAATATAGATTGTTCTTCGGATACTATTCCTTCGTTGAAAGCAGTGAAGACGCCACCGCCTATTCCAGAAGTTCTGTCATTACGGTGAACTTTCATAGTTTTAGGAAAAATTTCACTAGTCTTAATGGCATTCTTTTCAGGGTCTTTACTCGGTTTGATACCTCTAAGCCAAGATTCTGTCGCACATATAATATCAGGTTTTATGTATTCTGCAGAGGCTTTAAATTCTGATTGGTTTATTTTCACACTGCAACAGTTTACGGTTAAAAGTCTAAGGTTGGAGCTTTTTGGTTGGATAATACCATTTGCACTCGTTTTATGAGAACTATGCCAGGACAGGGCAGAGCCTGATGATGAAGTACGATTCACACGTCTTGATGTTATGGGTCTACATTGAGGACTACTCGTATGAAGTGGACTAAAACATGATGATGTTACCGACTCCATAGATATATCACAATTTGATAGTGGTTCGAACATGTTGGTTGTATACAGTTCAAAGTTGTTAAAAGTGAAACTGTCAACATTTATACTTTCGCATTTACAGCAGTGCCAAATAACGCTTGATCTACCAAGATAGGATAGGTTTTTAGAACTAATATCACCACAAGTTTTATGGTACCACACACTGCAGTTGTTGCAGCAAACACCTTGTTGAGTCCATGCTACAGGGTCTTCACATGTACCACACGGAAAAATGGAAGCATTTCCAGGTCCTGGATTTAGTTGGACATCACCAGATATAATTATTAATAATACACATAAAGTTTGTCTGTCTCTGCCTGGTGAGGTGTTACAATGTTTACTGGTCGAGATGTTTCTAGTCTCAGCAAATGAGAAGGACTTCACATGGTGGGTTCTAAACATTAATCCCACAGATACAGTAGGAGAGAATAGTGTTGAAGATGGTTGACTGTGGCTGATACGGTAGATGACAAACACCGCAAGCAGAAATTCTAGTACAAGTGATTTCAAAACTCTGGGGGCCGCCATCTTTTTTTTCTGTGCCCTGGAGGAATATGAATAATATGAACTTCAACTTGCTGTTGTGGGTGGGATACTCGTACTGTAGACGTGTAGTGTGATATAATTCCCTAAATCTACGCAGACTAGATCAACGACGTATTGACAATAGGTTATCCCTTATGTATAAAATTCATAATGATCTTGTTGCTATTCCCATTGAAAATTACCTAGTTCCCCTCTCCCGTCCTGCTCGCCATTGCCATTCACTTAAGCTATAGGTTAATTACAGCAACTACAGACTACTACAAGTTTTCCTTTTTTCCAAGAACAATATACCATTGGAACCATCTCCCTCCTGACATTGTCCATCTCCCTACCATAGAGCAATTCAATACGGCAGTTTGCCATATTGATCATGCCAGTCCCTAGTTGTTCTGCGCAGCTGCTTTTAAACTTTTACCACAACTTATTTTCATTATTTTCTTAAATTATACTTTTAACTACTCTTACTTTTAACTTCTTTGCGGTTTTTGACGCGCAACATATCTACGTCCCCGCGAGGGGTTCGACATTAACGGAAGATAGATAGATATAATAGTGAACGTGTGTTCTATGATAAAGACCTCTGAGCATCACATCATCATACTTGGGGCTGTTTGGAAGCAAACTCGCGCTTGGGTAATTCACAACTACACAAAATCATAGATAGATAGATAGATATAATAGTGAACGTGTGTTCTATGATAAAGACCTCTGAGCATCACATCATCATACTTGGGGCTGTTTGGAAGCAAACTCGCGCTTGGGTAATTCGCAACTACACAAAATCAGACTCTACCAGTTGATATGCACTACATTCAAATTAGTCATTTCGTACCATGGTCCGGACGTTTCATACTCATAGCCTCATATTGTCGGACCTTTGTGCATATGATTTTGCCGTTTAAAATCGACAGGTGTGATTCTCCCACTGTTTCTGTACAATGGCCGGGCGTCTTCACAAAAGAAATCCGAATGAATTATTTGTTAGTACATTTCGCGCGTATGAACAATTTGATATTGAACGAAATCTTAATAGGTTCACCGTAATGGCACGGAGATAATCTTCAAAACAATTTCGTCTAATGATTTCTATTTTGGATATTCATATTAACCAAATATGTCTCCGTGTCATAGGCAAGGGCAAGTAAACTATCATGAGTGAATAGTAATAATGAATGTCATATTTCTGTTTAACATCTAATTTTGACATGCCATACTATTATGATTGACTCTTGAAAATAACATACCGGTATATTGGATTGACCCATTGAAATTTAATTTTGACCCTTAAAATTTGGCAAAAGGGTTACATATCCTAATAATAATTTTACCTGGCTTGAATGTAGGACTGGTGTGATTTGAGTGAGGAAGGTCACTTTCACTTCTCAGAGAAATGAATCCGAGCTGTCTTGCTTCTCCCTATCTATTTTGAGCTGAGTGAGGCGTTTTCATATAGGATAGAAAATAGTCGCGTCGACAAACTTCTCCCTTGCAATCTGTTAACGTCCCCATATTCAAAAGATCCAGCTTGAACCCTGATAATGTTATGTTAGGTTGAACCGTTTTGTTTTAACTCTTTCAACACCAAGTAACTCACATGGACTGGTCCATGATATTCATAAACCAATAAATGAATCAGAAAATCACATTTGGACAAGTTCATTTATCAAAATGGGTAATTATGTCTAAAAATAGGTCATAACTTGAAAAAAGTGCAGATCTTGATGAGACGGCTCGTCACGAGTCGGCTACATCTGGATCTACACTTTTTGTAAGCCAATTTAGAGGTCTGTGGTGTTGAAAGGGTTAACACTTTCAACACCAAGTAAATCACATGGACTGGTCCTGATATTCATAAACCAATAAATGAATCAGAAAATCACATTTGGACAAGTTCATTTATCAAAATGGGTAATTATGTCTAAAAATAGTTATATTACTTGAAAAAAGTGTAGATCCAGATGAGCCGGCTCGTGACGATCTACACTTTTTTGTAAGCCAATTTAGAGGTCTGTGGTGTTGAAAGGGTTAACACTTTGTCCCTTCCGCCACATAGTCCAATGTGGATGTTTCTACAATGTTGTAAAAGAGACACAGGGTGGAATGAGTGTTAATTTGGTAATGAAACGTGTCAAAAACATGCTAGAGCAAGTGGTATAACGGGCTTGCGTGCCTAAATATGATTTCACATTAAAATTATCTGTATAAGCAATGTCTACTGTCCTGGACAGGTCACATACAAAGCTCTGATGATTTATAGTTTCCATTGCTCTAATAGAGCTCTATCTCCTGTCGAGTTTGCGCTGAAAGACTCTGCAATGTTAGCTATCCAGATCATACTAGATGGGACATTTTATGTACAAGCAGGGTTCCCTCTGTCTGAATGCGCCACTTCTGTCGCCAATTGGAAAACACTGGAGCCAAATGGTCCAATTAAAAAACTTAAGAGCCAACTAAGAGCCATATAGTTCACAAATAAATATTTGAAGCTATGTATTTGACAAAACATTTGTTTTTTGTCTCAATTCACGCCATTGGTGACCGAAAGCGGGAACCCTGACAAGTATGATTTGATTAAGATGACTAAAATTTCATTACTCTGGTTCAAATATGTACATAAAGACATTTGGTGCAACTTTAACAACTTTTATATTTCAGTAAAAATGGATCAGGTTATGCAGTTTGTTGACCCGGCCAAACAGTTTGCCAAGGATTCTCTCAGACTCGTTAAACGATGCACAAAACCAGATAGAAAAGGTACTTGAAACATCTTTTGCAAACTTTATTGTAATGCAGTACAAGACACTCGATTCCTGACTTTTGCTACTCATTTTGAGCAACAACAGTATTTTTGGCATTTAATATGTTAAAACGAGACCAGTTTATGGCGTAATATTTATATTTGAACACAAATGTAATGATTAATAATTGTGAGACCATTGTGGTGATTTTAATGTAAATATTATTCTCTTAACTTCTGTAAATGTTATACAATGGAGTGAATTATGGTCATTTTGGACCATGGTCATTTTGGCCCATGTGTCTGGTCATTTCGGCCCATATGTCTGGTCATTTCGGCCCACCTCCATGGTCATTTCGGCTCATATGTCTGGTCATTTCGGCCCACCTCCATGGTCATGTCAGCACATCTCTATGTAGAATGGTCATTTCGGCCCATGTTTATGTCTACGTAGGCCGAAATGACCAGCATAGATGGGCCCTAATGACCAGCTACATTGGCATTTTGGCAGGTCTATGGAAAGGATCGGAAAATATCAAGATCAACAACAAAGTTACAAAAAACGTCTCTGAGTTTATTATGACATATAGCACATTTAGCAACATTTAATGATGTCAAAGAATGGGCCGAAATGACCAGACTTAATATTATTGATGTGCCGAAATGACCAAAGAAGTGACTAGGTGGGCCGAAATGACCATGCAGATGGGTCGAAATGACCAGGCATGTGGGCCGAAATGACCACAAATATGGGCCGAAATGGCCACAAAAATATGGTCCGAAATGACCATACACCCATGGAGTATAGTTGTTTGACAATGATGCAATAACACCCCATTTTCCCCATGTTTCTTCCCATAGAAGGGAAGACATATTTTTCTTCCCGGAAGAATGCCAACCCTGTAGCATTCTGAGGCATTTTATGCCATATTTTGACGCACAATAAAGAACAAACATATTGTTGATGTTTTTGAAGGCACATACTTATAGGGAGATACGTTAATGTACATTGTATGTTGTAATTGTAAATATTGTACATTTTTCAGAGTTTCAGAAGATCGCCATGGCTACAGCGATTGGGTTTGCCATCATGGGATTTATTGGATTCTTTGTGAAGTTAATCCATATACCCATTAACAACATCATTGTGTAAGTTAATTCATATACCCATTAACAACATCATTGTGTAAGTTAATACATATACCCATTAACAACATCATTGTGTAAGTTAATCCATATACCCATTAACAACATCATTGTGTAAGTTAATCCATATACCCATTAACAACATCATTGTGTAAGTTAATTCATATACCCATTAACAACATCATTGTGTAAGTTAATTCATATACCCATTAACAACATTATTGTGTAAGTTAATACATATACCCATTAACAACATCATTGTGTAAGTTAATTCATATACCCATTAACAACATCATTGTGTAAGTTAATTCATATACCCATTAACAACAGTATTGTGTAAGTTAATCCATATACCCATTAACAACATCATTGTGTAAGTTAATCCATATACCCATTAACAACATCATTGTGTAAGTTAATTCATATACCCATTAACAACAGTATTGTGTAAGTTAATCCATATACACATTAACAACATCATTGTGTAAGTTAATTCATATACCCATTAACAACATTATTGTGTAAGTTAATACATATACCCATTAACAACATCATTGTGTAAGTTAATCCATATACCCATTAACAACATCATTGTGTAAGTTAATCCATATACCCATTAACAACATTATTGTGTAAGTTAATCCATATACCCATTAACAACATCATTGTGTAAGTTAATCCATATACCCATTAACAACATCATTGTGTAAGTTAATCCATATACCCATTAACAACATTAGTGTGTAAGTTAATACATATACCCATTAACAACATCATTGTGTAAGTTAATCCATATACCCATTAACAACATCATTGTGTAAGTTAATTCATATACCCATTAACAACAGTATTGTGTAAGTTAATCCATATACACATTAACAACATCATTGTGTAAGTTAATTCATATACCCATTAACAACATTATTGTGTAAGTTAATACATATACCCATTAACAACATCATTGTGTAAGTTAATCCATATACCCATTAACAACATCATTGTGTAAGTTAATCCATATACCCATTAACAACATCATTGTGTAAGTTAATCCATATACCCATTAACAACATTAGTGTGTAAGTTAATACATATACCCATTAACAACATCATTGTGTAAGTTAATCCATATACCCATTAACAACATCATTGTGTAAGTTAATTCATATACCCATTAACAACAGTATTGTGTAAGTTAATCCATATACCCATTAACAACATCATTGTGTAAGTTAATACATATACCCATTAACAACATCATTGTGTAAGTTAATCCATATACCCATTAACAACATCATTGTGTAAGTTAATCCATATACCCATTAACAACATTAGTGTGTAAGTTAATACATATACCCATTAACAACATCATTGTGTAAGTTAATACATATACCCATTAACAACATCATTGTGTAAGTTAATCCATATACCCATTAACAACATCATTGTGTAAGTTAATCCATATACCCATTAACAACATTAGTGTGTAAGTTAATACATATACCCATTAACAACATCATTGTGTAAGTTAATACATATACCCATTAACAACATCATTGTGTAAGTTAATCCATATACCCATTAACAACATCATTGTGTAAGTTAATCCATATACCCATTAACAACATTAGTGTGTAAGTTAATACATATACCCATTAACAACATTATTGTGTAAGTTAATTCATATTAACAGCATTATTAACAAGCAATAAAATATCATAAATACCATGTTATGTTGCCAGGATATACATGTAAATAGTAAAAATAAGTAACGCTACTTTGTTATTGATTAATGTAGAATTTCTCTACTTGATATCTAAATGGTATAATTGTTTTGCAATCCTTTGTTATCTTCCTTCAACCTGTGTGTTTATATCATTTCGATGCATATATGCTCTTTGTACACAAGAAGAACAATAAATAAAGTTTAAACTAAATGGTAGAATTGCTAGGATGGGTACAGGGGCTGTTCCTCCATCAGGTTGCTGTTGGTTCGGCTGTAAATCTAATACACATTGGTAAAAACAATATTTCTGCTGTCCGATTAGCGCAGTGGTCAGCATGCTCGCTTCTGACCAATGCGACCCGGGTTCTATCCTCGGACCGGGGAGTATGTGAGATGGTACGGTGGTCACCGGATCGGACAGGTGGGTTTTCTCCGGGTACTCCGGTTTCCTCCCACACGAATGACCACATTTATATGCTTTCATCCGAGCCAACGAGAGTGATTAATATAAGTTGTTAACACTTGCTTCGCATCGTGTAGTCCATTATGTTGCACATCTAATATTTCTATTTTTCAGGGGTTCCTGATTTCACAAGCTTCGTCTACCTAAGTCATCGCATCATTTCATCAAAGTTTATCGTACATCGGAATTATCCATTAACATCTCAATCAATTGTTTATAGTGAAACATAAGCAACCACTGTTGAAGTATTAGTATTTGAAAGACAATTAATGGAAAGCGTTTGTCAGCATAGTAATTTCTCTAAGGTGAAGAAGACAAATGAGCAGCTTTTGTGTCATCAGACCAGGCTCAGAGGTTATAAAACTTTTCTCCATTCTCAAACTCAGTCTCAAGCTTCTGATTGGTTCAGCCGTCAGTAAAACTCAGAATCAAGCTTCTGATTGGTTCAGCCGACAGTAAAATTCAGAATCAACCTTCTGATTGGTTCAGCCGACAGTAAAACTCAGAATCAACCTTCTGATTGGTTCAGCCGACAGTAAAACTCAGAATCAACAAATCAAATAACTTGAGTTTGAGATCGGAGAAAAGTTTTATAACCTCGGACCCAGTCTCTATATTAACATCTGACTACTCGCAATTAGTTTACTTTTACCTAGCCCCAAGACTAAAAATCTATTGTCTCAAATCAGCAGCTTAAGTGTTGTGACTGGTCAGATTTGAAATCTGTGCTCGTCTGGAGCCAATCAGAAATGTTTTGATTTATGTTTTTGTGACAAGATTCTATTTTACCTAAGATTAGCACAAGTGAAAACAGCAAGAATAGTTTTTAGGAAGTGTAGTTTTTCCTACTGTTTTTTTGTGTATTTATTGAGACATGTGTTCTGGAATAAATAATTTTATCAGATTCATGTGTGCGTGTGTCAAATTTTATTTAGTGGAAGTCGTGATAGCGCAGTGGATGCGCGTTCGCTTCAGGTGCGAAAGGTCCGGAGTTCGAGCCCCACTGGAGCCGTTACGATTGTGTCCTTAGGCAAGGCATTTAAACGCCACATTGCCTCTTCTCTCTCCTTCATGGCGATGGATTCCATCAGGAATGAGGTCTCGAGAGTGATTAATATAAGTTGAAAGAATTGTTTCGCAATCGAGCTAAAAATAAATTTGTATAAACTATTTAGGTTTGCTCACCCGAAGGAAATACTGTAAGGGGTGAAAGGTCACCCACCCGTTGAGGCTTGACCCCGACATGTAACCTTCCATGTCGTAAATAGTTTTTAGATTAGTCTTTTGTCCGTTTGTCAACAATTTGCTACAAAACGACCTCGTCTGCACTTGTTCAATTATCAAAGATTCATGAAAACTTCATAGCAATGATCATTGTGTGATCCTCTTTCAAGATTGCTCAGGAGTTTGAGCCCCGCTGGAGCAGTTACGATTGTGCCCTTAGGCAAGTCATTTAAATTCCACGTTGCTTCTTCTCCCTCGTGGCGATGGATTCCATCAGGAATGAAGTCTCGAGAGTGATTAATATAAGTTGAAAGAACTTGTTTCGCAATCAAGCTATAATAAATTTGTATAAACTAAGATTGCTCAAATTAGGTCACTGTCTTAAAAGTTGGTCATGAGGTTATATCAATGCCAACATTTCAAAAGTCATAACTTGTCCACAATTACTGGCACAAATGTGATCATTACTGGCACAAATGTGATGAAAGTTTGTGTGGATCATTATTAGATGACAGTCTCTAAAGTATTTGCTGAAGGTAGACACCCGGGTATCTCCCCACCCCCAACACAAGCAGTATTTGTTGGAGGTAGACACCCGGTTACCTCCCCACCCCCAACACGAGCAGTATTTGTTGGAGGTAGACACCCGGGTATCTCCTCACCCCCAACACCAGCAGTATTTGTTGGAGGTAGACACCCGGGTATCTCCCCACCCCCAACATGAGCAGTATTTGTTGGAGGTAGACACCCGGTTATCTCCCCACCCCAACAGAAGCAGTATTTGTTGGAGGTAGAACCACCCGGTATCTCCCCACCCCCACAAGGCAGTATTTGTTGGAGGTAGACACCCGGGTATCTCCCCACCCCCAACACGCGCAGTATTTGTTGGAGGTAGACACCACGGGTATCTACCCCCAACACGAGCATTTTGTTGGAGTAGACACC
>CM026395.1:17543639-17634255 GCA_014843695.1 Archivesica marissinica | reverse complement strand
TTGACTATAGTACAGAGCATAAGTCCGTCCCTCTGGCCGCGGAATAAATTGAGAGTCACGGTATAAATTGTTTAAAATTGACTATAGTACAGAGCATAAGTCCCTCTGGCCGCGGAATAAATTGAGAGTCACGGTATAAATTGCTTAAAATTGACTATAGTACAGAGCATAGGTCCCTCTGGCCGCGGAATAAATTGAGAGTCACGGTATAAATTGTTTAAAATTGACTATAGTACAGAGCATAAGTCCGTCCCTCTGGCCGCGGAATAAATTGAGAGTCACGGTATAAATTGTTTAAAATTGACTATAGTACAGAGCATAAGTCCCTCTGGCCGCGGAATAAATTGAGAGTCACGGTATAAATTGTTTAAAATTGACTATAGTACAGAGCATAGGTCCCTCTGGCCGCGGAATAAATTGAGAGTCACGGTATAAATTGTTTAAAATTGACTATAGTACAGAGCATAGGTCCCTCTGGCCGCGGAATAAATTGAGAGTCACGGTATAAATTGTTTAAAATTGACTATAGTACAGAGCATAGGTCCCTCTGGCCGCGGAATAAATTGAGAGTCACGGTATAAATTGTTTAAAATTGACTATAGTACAGAGCATAGGTCCCTCTGGCCGCGGATAAATTGAGAGTCACGGTATAAATTGTTTAAAATTGACTATAGTACAGAGCATATGTCCCTCTGGCCGCGGAATAAATTGAGAGTCACGGTATAAATTGTTTAAAATTGACTATAGTACAGAGCATAAGTCCTCTGGCCGCGGAATAATTGAGAGTCACGGTATAAATTGTTTAAAATTGACTATAGTACAGAGCATAAGTCCGTCCCTCTGGCCGGGAATAAATTGAGAGTCACGGTATAAATTGTTTAAAATTGACTATAGTACAGAGCATAGGTCACTCTGGCCGCGGAATAAATTGAGAGTCACGGTATAAATTGTTTAAAATTGACTATAGTACAGAGCATAAGTCCGTCCCTCTGGCCGCGGAATAAATTGAGAGTCACGGTATAAATTGTTTAAAATTGACTATAGTACAGAGCATAAGTCCCTCTGGCCGCGGAATAAATTGAGAGTCACGGTATAAATTGCTTAAAATTGACTATAGTACAGAGCATAGGTCCCTCTGGCCGCGGAATAAATTGAGAGTCACGGTATAAATTGTTTAAAATTGACTATAGTACAGAGCATAGGTCCCTCTGGCCGCGGAATAAATTGAGAGTCACGGTATAAATTGTTTAAAATTGACTATAGTACAGAGCATAGGTCCCTCTGGCCGCGGAATAAATTGAGAGTCACGGTATAAATTGTTTAAAATTGACTATAGTACAGAGCATAGGTCCCTCTGGCCGCGGAATAAATTGAGAGTCACGGTATAAATTGTTTAAAATTGACTATAGTACAGAGCATAGGTCCGTCCCTCTGGCCGCGGAATAAATTGAGAGTCACGGTATAAATTGTTTAAAATTGACTATAGTACAGAGCATAAGTCCCTCTGGCCGCGGAATAAATTGAGAGTCACGGTATAAATTGTTTAAAATTGACTATAGTACAGAGCATAGGTCCCTCTGGCCGCGGAATAAATTGAGAGTCACGGTATAAATTGTTTAAAATTGACTATAGTACAGAGCATAAGTCCGTCCCTCTGGCCGCGGAATAAATTGAGAGTCACGGTATAAATTGCTTAAAATTGACTATAGTACAGAGCATAGGTCCCTCTGGCCGCGGAATAAATTGAGAGTCACGGTATAAATTGTTTAAAATTGACTATAGTACAGAGCATAGGTCCCTCTGGCCGCGGAATAAATTGAGAGTCACGGTATAAATTGCTTAAAATTGACTATAGTACAGAGCATAGGTCCCTCTGGCCGCGGAATAAATTGAGAGTCACGGTATAAATTGTTTAAAATTGACTATAGTACAGAGCATAGGTCACTCTGGCCGCGGAATAAATTGAGAGTCACGGTATAAATTGTTTAAAATTGACTATAGTACAGAGCATAAGTCCGTCCCTCTGGCCGCGGAATAAATTGAGAGTCACGGTATAAATTGTTTAAAATTGACTATAGTACAGAGCATAAGTCCCTCTGGCCGCGGAATAAATTGAGAGTCACGGTATAAATTGTTTAAAATTGACTATAGTACAGAGCATAGGTCCCTCTGGCCGCGGAATAAATTGAGAGTCACGGTATAAATTGTTTAAAATTGACTATAGTACAGAGCATAGGTCCCTCTGGCCGCGGAATAAATTGAGAGTCACGGTATAAATTGTTTAAAATTGACTATAGTACAGAGCATAGGTCCCTCTGGCCGCGGAATAAATTGAGAGTCACGGTATAAATTGTTTAAAATTGACTATAGTACAGAGCATATGTCCCTCTGGCCGCGGAATAAATTGAGAGTCACGGTATAAATTGCTTAAAATTGACTATAGTACAGAGCATAGGTCCCTCTGGCCGCGGAATAAATTGAGAGTCACGGTATAAATTGTTTAAAATTGACTATAGTACAGAGCATAAGTCCGTCCCTCTGGCCGCGGAATAAATTGAGAGTCACGGTATAAATTGTTTAAAATTGACTATAGTACAGAGCATAGGTCACTCTGGCCGCGGAATAAATTGAGAGTCACGGTATAAATTGTTTAAAATTGACTATAGTACAGAGCATAAGTCCGTCCCTCTGGCCGCGGAATAAATTGAGAGTCACGGTATAAATTGTTTAAAATTGACTATAGTACAGAGCATAAGTCCCTCTGGCCGCGGAATAAATTGAGAGTCACGGTATAAATTGCTTAAAATTGACTATAGTACAGAGCATAGGTCCCTCTGGCCGCGGAATAAATTGAGAGTCACGGTATAAATTGTTTAAAATTGACTATAGTACAGAGCATAGGTCCCTCTGGCCGCGGAATAAATTGAGAGTCACGGTATAAATTGTTTAAAATTGACTATAGTACAGAGCATAGGTCCCTCTGGCCGCGGAATAAATTGAGTCACGGTATAAATTGTTTAAAATTGACTATAGTACAGAGCATAGGTCCCTCTGGCCGCGGAATAAATTGAGAGTCACGGTATAAATGTTTAAAATTGACTATAGTACAGAGCATAGGTCCTCTGGCCGCGGAATAAATTGAGAGTCACGGTATAAATTGTTTAAAATTGACTATAGTACAGAGCATAGGTCACTCTGGCCGCGGAATAAATTGAGAGTCACGGTATAAATTGTTTAAAATTGACTATAGTACAGAGCATAAGTCCGTCCCTCTGGCCGCGGAATAAATTGAGAGTCACGGTATAAATTGTTTAAAATTGACTATAGTACAGAGCATAGGTCCCTCTGGCCGCGGAATAAATTGAGAGTCACGGTATAAATTGTTTAAAATTGACTATAGTACAGAGCATAAGTCCGTCCCTCTGGCCGCGGAATAAATTGAGAGTCACGGTATAAATTGTTTAAAATTGACTATAGTACAGAGCATAAGTCCCTCTGGCCGCGGAATAAATTGAGAGTCACGGTATAAATTGTTTAAAATTGACTATAGTACAGAGCATAGGTCCCTCTGGCCGCGGAATAAATTGAGAGTCACGGTATAAATTGTTTAAAATTGACTATAGTACAGAGCATAGGTCCCTCTGGCCGCGGAATAAATTGAGAGTCACGGTATAAATTGCTTAAAATTGACTATAGTACAGAGCATAGGTCCCTCTGGCCGCGGAATAAATTGAGAGTCACGGTATAAATTGTTTAAAATTGACTATAGTACAGAGCATAAGTCCCTCTGGCCGCGGAATAAATTGAGAGTCACGGTATAAATTGCTTAAAATTGACTATAGTACAGAGCATAGGTCCCTCTGGCCGCGGAATAAATTGAGAGTCACGGTATAAATTGTTTAAAATTGACTATAGTACAGAGCATAAGTCCGTCCCTCTGGCCGCGGAATAAATTGAGAGTCACGGTATAAATTGCTTAAAATTGACTATAGTACAGAGCATAGGTCCCTCTGGCCGCGGAATAAATTGAGAGTCACGGTATAAATTGTTTAAAATTGACTATAGTACAGAGCATAGGTCCCTCTGGCCGCGGAATAAATTGAGAGTCACGGTATAAATTGTTTAAAATTGACTATAGTACAGAGCATAAGTCCGTCCCTCTGGCCGCGGAATAAATTGAGAGTCACGGTATAAATTGTTTAAAATTGACTATAGTACAGAGCATAAGTCCCTCTGGCCGCGGAATAAATTGAGAGTCACGGTATAAATTGCTTAAAATTGACTATAGTACAGAGCATAGGTCCCTCTGGCCGCGGAATAAATTGAGAGTCACGGTATAAATTGTTTAAAATTGACTATAGTACAGAGCATAGGTCACTCTGGCCGCGGAATAAATTGAGAGTCACGGTATAAATTGTTTAAAATTGACTATAGTACAGAGCATATGTCCCTCTGGCTGCGGGCGAAATAAATTGAGCAATATTGTAAAATTGTATTACCACCAAGACATCATTAGGCTTTTGGTAAATTGCGACTGGGCTGGAGAGTTAGGATTAGAGACGATGCGGTATGATGCTTTGCCAGAGAAATCTAGGATTTGCACCCTGTTTTGTGCTAATGATACAATTGAAAATAAGATACATGTACTGGTAGTAGTGGTTAAGGCGTCCGCCTACAGAGCAGGAGGTCGAAGGTTCGAATCTTGTCAGGGGTTCGTTCTGATGGCAGGTTGGTGAGCCGCCAGCTAGTTAAATAATGGCTACCGATTGCCTACCATCCTGTCGCCTAGCATACAAGTATAGGATACGGGAAGTATTGATGTTCATAAAAAAAAAGAGGTGTCTCATAAGTCAGAAATGGCTGGCTCTTTAAATAGGGGTGACACTATAATAAACAAACACTTTACGTAACACTTTGTATCATTGAATTGTCCACTTTACAAGGATGTAAGACAAGACATATTCGCAAAAGCATATATATTCGTGTAGTGTCAATTTCTACTCACTGTCCGATTACGATAACGGTTCCTGTTTTCAAACCCAGAACTGATTCGTAATTGCGACACAACCTGCATTATTATTCAAAGCAAACGTAAGTCTTTTACTATGTAAATAATGTTTAATATTGTACATACATAATGTCACTATTTCTTACTACAGTCTACATCCGTGATGTCGAATTCCGTCGGACCGAACAATATACTTCGATATAACCGAAGTTTGACTAAAAATGATAGTGTCTGAAACGGGACGTTGATCCTACTTCGAGATAACTGGAAAATTCAACATAACCGATGTTGACCTAACGGATGTAGACTGTATTTAAATGACCTTTACAAATACATAATTGAAATGGAAAATGAATTAGTTTATACAAATTTATTTTAGCTCGATTGCGAGAGAGAGAGAGAGAGAGAGAGAGAGAGAGAGAAGAGAGAGAGAGAGAGAGAGAGAGAGAGAAGAGGGATCGTGGAATCTAAATGTATTGCCTAAGGGCACAATCGTAACGGCTCCAGGTGGACTCGAACTCCGGAAAATGAATTAACAAACATGAAATGAAATAGATCAAATGCATTAGCCATTAGTCCATCATATGCAAAGTATTTATAAAAAAACATTTGAGCACAAGAAATAAGTGTGATGGCAGTCATAAACTGTCTCAGAAAGCTTCTTTGATAATTGAAAACTGTTTCCGTTTGTAGAGAAAAGTGGTGTAATATTGTTTGTATTAATGAAATCTGGCAAAAACTGCGAATATTCGGAGGAAGAGTAATTACTCGTTTATAGACGTATAATTTCTACAGATAGAGTGTTAAGTGCCCACTTAAAGTAATTAAAAGCTGCGTCTGCATGGTTTGGAATATTACGCCTCTTATTTTTGCCCTAATAGGAACTCAGTTAAGCGCTTATTTTCTCTGACTGAAAATTAAATTTCTTTTATGCTTTCCAATGAATGATATAGTTTTCTTAGTGAAAAGAAAACTCCATCTTCCACTGTTTTGAAACAGTGAAGGATGGCATTTTCGCTGTCACTTCTTCGGTTTCGTATTATCCGCGGTTGGATTTACTTTTATATTTCGACGATTTTCTGTTAACATTTTTTTTAAACTTTATTTATTTTACAACTACTGCGAAGCAAGTTCTAACAACTTATATTAATCACTCTCGTTGGCGCGGATGAAAGCATCAAATGAATGTGGTCATTCGTGTGGGAGGAAACCGGAGTACCCGGAGAAAACCCACCTGTCCGATATGGCGACTACCGTACCATCTTACATACTTCCCGGTCGGAGGATAGAACCCGGGTTGCATTGGTGAGAAACGAGCGCGCTAACCACTGCGCTAATCGGACATGCTCAACAATGGACATTTCAATAATACATGTATTTCGCTCTCGATTGTATTTGAACATTGAAACCAGGTTCGTTAATACAGTGGTAATCCTTGATATCTACCAGTTTCAATCTTAATTGGTGCGACGCCACAACGGAAGTTGGCCAAGGCGCTTCTGTGGTTTCTAGGTATTGCTATATTTTGCACATATGATTCTGTCTTGTAGTCCCTCTTATGTATATCTTAGTCATTTTCAGACCACTGTTCAACAGATTGTTGACATTGTTCCAACAGACTGCTGAACATTCTTGCCACATTGTCAAGAGTTGAACCATAGTCAGGGCCGTTGCTGGAGCTATTGTGATGATACGCACGGCCAAAATATGCTTGTTTGTCGAGTGAGCATAGCGAGCGAGTACGCTAGGGGGGTCCGCGGCCATGCCCCCCGGAATATGTTTGAAATGAGGAAGCAATTTCTTGCATTTTGTAACATACAATTGCAGGACTAAAGTTCTTACGACAATCCGAATAAAGGTATAAATTAAGGCTAGGTGTATAATATACATGATCTATCCGCCCTTATCAATTAAACAAGCACATAAAATAGCACAAACTAAATTTTGAGATGCACAATATTTGCAATGGGCTCAATTATTCCACCACTACACACATCACGGCGCCTATGTATCCCTACAAGCCCACCCCCGGGGTTTTAATGCATTTTTGGAGTTTTCATTTTTTTCGTTTTCTGAGACCAATGATACGCACGTGCGTACTTGCGTATGCCCAGCGACGGGCCTGATAGTTCTGATACGAATAGTCATTTTCAGACCACTGTTCAACAGACTGTTGACATTGTTCCAACAGACGGCTGAACATTCTTGCCACATTATCAAGAGTTGAACCATAGTTCTGATACGAATAGTCATTTTCAGACCACTGTTCAACAGAATGTTGACATTGTTCCACCAGACTGCTGAACATTCTTGCCACATTGTCAAGAGTTGAACCATAGTTCTGATACGAATAGTCATTTTCAGACCACTGTTCAACAGAATGTTGACATTGTTCCAACAGACTGCTGAACATTCTTGCCACAGTGTCAAGAGTTGAACCATAGTTCTGATACGAATGTACAACATTTACATTGTCTTTCTTGGCATTTATGGTTCCCTATTGTCTTATCATGAAACCGTAAATGACTGTCCTAAAGTCTTGCAGCACATTCGATCGAGTCAAGATCCATTTATTGTACACAAGAGAAATGTAAATTCCAAGTTTCGAACAAAGGAATGACAATTCCGGGAATTCATTCCAGTTTATACATGTACTACAATTACCCTTAATTTAGCTTAGTATTAATCGGAACTTATTTCATCTTGATGTTATACACAAGTGAACATAAATATGGCTATCATGCTTGCATGTTGTGATGGGGTCAATGGTGCAGTTGTTAACACGCAATACTTGTAATTCCGATTAGCAACCCGGGTTCGATCCTCGGACCGGGACGTATGTGAGATGGTACGATGGTCGCCAGATCTGACCGGTGGGTTTTCTCCGGGTACTCCGGTTTCCTCCCATACGAATGACCACATTTACGCTTTCATCCCCGGGCCAATGAGAGTGATTAATATAAGTTGATAAAATGTGCTTCGCAATCGTTTAAAAAGAAATACGGTTTAAAAATCTTGTAATCAAGGAATCGCAGGTTCGATGCCAACTATACCATAATAAAATGACTTACATCATCGTCTTTCGGATGTCTTATACCGAGGTATCGTGTCGGCGATTTGCACCGGGCATGTACAAGGCCCATAGGACACTTTGGAATACGTCCCTGTATGTATTATTGCAATATCCTCCAAAAATAGCTAATGATTAATCTCTTCATGAGGCGTCGCTGAAATGGGCAACCGGTAGCGACGATAAACAGCACGTAAAACACACAATGCATGTGTTCCGTGGATTTGCACGACTTTGAATTGTTTGGAATGCGTAATATCAATATTATATGGCTACAAGTCTTAGACTGCACACTGAGTTACGATGCCGTGAGGCCGAGTGGGGGACTAGTTATTACACATTTATTTAGCTCGATTACGAAACAAGTTCTTTCAACTTATATTAATTACTCTCGAGACCTCATTCCTGATGGAATTCATCGCCATGAAGGAGAGAGAAGAGGCAATGTAGAATGTAAATGCCTTGCCTAAGGGCACACTCGTAACGGCTCCAGCGGGGCTCGAACGCCGGGCCTTTCGCACATGAAGCGAACGCGCCTCCACTGCGCTATCACGATTTACGCAGTGGGGAATGGACGTTACTCAAGCAACGAGAAGTGATAAGAACGTCATACCTTCTTTGTGAGATGTTCGGGGTGAATGAACTCCACTTCATTTGCTTCAGAGGTTTGTTTGTTTTACGTTTATTTATCGTCGCTACCGGTTGCCCATTTGAGCGACGCCTCCTGAAGAGATTAGTCATTTTAGATTTTTGGAGGATAGTGAAATGATACACAGAGAGACCCATTACAGAATATCTTCTGGTTCTTTTACGTGCACAGTGTAAAGCACCGACACGAGACCTCGGTTTAACGTCTTATCTGAAAGACGGTTAATTTTACTAGGGTCAGACGGGGGGTCGAACCTGCGATCCCTGGATTACCAGTCCACCGTGTTACCACTGGACTATAGATCCGTCTTCAGAGGCTTGCTGTTTTACAAATATATAGAACACGAGGTCATGTGACCGATATTTCAAAATGGTTGCTGAATATAATGCTTATGATGTCACAAATCAATAATTCTTAATAGTAATTTTCAAATATATCGTCATACTGCGACAACCAATTTAACTCGACAAACCATGCACAGCTTGTCGCCTGTAACAAACATGGGGTCGATTACTTGCCAATGTAATTTATTACGATTACTTTCCAAATCCATTATTACTGATTACAATTCCATCTCTAAGCAATGTAATCAATTACGATTACGTGGTGGCGGTGGCGGTAGCAGCAGCAGGTAGTAGGTAGAAAGTAGTAGTAGTAGCAGTAGTAGTAGTAGCAGTAGGTAGCAGGTAGTAGGTAGCACGTAGTAGTAGTAGTAACAGTAGCAGCAGTAGGTAGTAGGTAGAAAGTAGTAGTAGCAGTAGTAGTAGTAGTAGCAGTAGGTAGCAGGTAGTAGGTAGCAAGTAGTAGTAGTAGTAGTAACAATAGCAGCAGCAGGTAGTAGGCTGTAATTTGTAGTAACAGTAGCAGCAGTAGCAGCAGCAGTAGCAGCAGCAGTAGCAGTAGTAGCAGCAGTAGAGAGCAGCAGTAGCACAGCAGCAGTAGCAGCAGCAGCAGTAGCACAGCAGTAGCAGCAGCAGTAGTAGCAGTAGCAGTAGTAGCAGTAGTAGCAGCAGTAGCAGCAGCAGTAGCAGTAGCAGCAGTAGTAGTAGCAGTAGCAGCAGCAGTAGTAGCAGCAGCAGTAGCAGCAGTAGTAGCAGTAGTAGTAGTAGCAGTAGTAGTAGCAGTAGCAGCAGCAGTAGCAGCAGCAGTAGCAGTAGCAGCAGTAGCAGTAGCAGCAGTAGCAGCAGTAGCAGCAGCAGTAGCAGCAGCGCAGTAGCAGTAGTAGTAGTAGCAGTAGCAGCAGTAGTAGTAGCAGCAGTAGTAGTAGTAGCAGCAGCAGAATAGCAGCAGCAGCAGTAGCAGCAGCAGTAGCAGCAGCAGTAGCAGTAGCAGCAGTAGTAGCAGTGCAGCAGCAGCAGTAGCAGCAGCAGTAGCAGCAGTAGCAGCAGTAGCAGTAGCAGTAGCAGCAGCAGCAGCAGCTAGTAGTATCAGCAGCAGCAGTAGCAGTAGCAGCAGCAGCAGCAGTAGCAGCAGCAGTAGAACAGGTAGCAGTAGCAGCAGCAGTAATAGCAGCAGTAGCAGCAGCAGTAGCAGCAGCAGCAGTAGCAACAGTAGCAGCAGTAGCAGCAGCAGTAGCAGCAGCAGTAGCAGCAGCAGTAGCAGCAGCAGTAGTAGCAGCAGTAGCAACAGTAGCATCAGCAGTAGCAGCAATAGCAGCAGCAGTAATAGTAGCAGCAGCAGTAGCAGCAGCAGTAGTAGCAGCAGTAGCAACAGTAGCAGCAGCAGTAGCAGCAATAGCAGCAGCAGTATTAGTAGCAGCAGCAGTAGCAGCAGCAGCAGTAGTAGCAGCAGTAGTACTACTACATCTCTGGCGTGGGTAGTAACATTTATACAATATTGCTCTGTTATATAGTCAGCGGTCAGCTTTAAAGTTTGGCTTTCGCAGAGGTAGCTCAACTACTGATTAAGTAGATTGTACAACATTATATACGTTGCATACGTCGATCTCAAACGTTGTTTTGACGGCATATACAGTAATGCGCTGTAATATAAGAATATCAAATCCAATATTAGTGGTAAGACATTGTAATAGTTTTTCTGACTTCTTTGAATTCTCGATTGGGGTACGTCAAAGGGAAGTAATTTAGCCTGTCTTAGTGTCCTTATTCCTGGAAGATTTAGAGTTATATTTGCGGGGAAATGTTAATTCAGGAGTATTAATTGATTGGATATATTTTAGTAACATTATTACTTTTCGAGGATGTGGTGTTATTTGACCATTCACAGGAGGACTTACAAAATAGTTTAAATTTGCGTTATTCTTATTGTAACACTTGGGGGGGGGGGGTAGAGGTATATGAGACAACGACGAAAATCATGATTTTTAGAAAACGGGATGATTTAAAAAGAAATTAAAGTTGGTCATATAATGGTTTTGATATAAACGTAGTGGATAGTTTTAACTATTGGGATACACTATTTAAGTATACTTGTAATTTTGGACTAAATAACGAGCATTCAATCACGTAAGGCTTTAGTTTAAACAATATTTTATTTCTTTAAATATACATAGACTCGTATACATAATATGTACATATATGTAGGATTGAGGAGAAAGCAACTTGCTTATAAGGCTTTAAGGCTTTAAGCGTACTATTATTTAATTGCAAAAAAGGCCCTTACACAGTGTCACTTATTCGATTCGTTTGTTCTATTCTTAACTATTCGTCAGAAATATGGGGATTTACAAAATCCAAGGATACCGAATGAGTTCACCTACATTTCTGCCAACGTATATTAGTATATTAAATGTTAGAGTAAGTACTTGTTCTACACGCCCTGTACTAACTTTATCAAAGTCTGCTTCTACACCATATACTACAGTGTGGCCGATTTCTACCCAGCAGCTCGTTGTTCTCGCGAGACTATAAAGTGACGTCAGGATGTACTCTCTATGAACTGAATCGAATATTCACTTAATCACAAAATATTTGGTAGAAGATTTTCTCAGAATAGTTTTTCTACAAGTTTTAAGTCTCATTATGTCATTTGTCGTTGGACGTCACTTTTCTCCTTGACTTACTTGTGTTGTACCCAAATTGGGCAATCTTATGCAAACAGACATGTACACATTCAATTCATCCCGAAGCCACTTGAGCTATGAATCTCATTTCTGTCTAGTCTGGATTTGACAGGAATATTAATAATATTGTACAAGCTTGAAATGAACGAACATTTTCTGCAATGTTAGATGTGATCACGTTCAACATGCCTTTATCTTAGACGTTTTGTGCTGAACTCGGATAAGTCGAACTAATTAGTAAGTTCTCTGTCACGTATGAACTCCCATTAGGAAAAGCTGATTATAAGCATTGTGGTGCATAATAGTTCAACAAAGTGAGTGTTATATGTTAAGACATATTCTGGCAACGATGAGACGGTCGAAATTTAGCCAATAATACTGAATAAGGCACCCATCCCCTCTTCATTTAGGGTGGAATATGTCAATGGAATATTTGAATCCATGCATTACGAGTATGATAAGGCAGTCGCTCATGAACTTACAAGAAGATCCAGACGACAGGTGTGTATGCATAGACGTCTGATCAGGGGCCACAGGGACCGCGACCGGGACCCCAATATTTTGGCCAGACAGGCGGATTTTTAAAATTTTATACTTGTGGAAGTTATGTCCGCGGCCGCAATATTTTGGCAAGCCGGGTGAATTTTTATTTAATACTTGTGGAAGTTATGTCCGCGGCCGCAATATTTTGGCAAGCCGGGTGAATTTTTATTTAATACTTAAGAATTTATGTCTGCGTATTGCAAATGACGGCTATGTAGATCTACTCTGTGTTCCTACGCACTGTACGCAGGGTGGGTAACATGTACCGGGTTCCCGTTTATAAAACGTACATTTATGTATAGTACGGTCGATTATATCGAGTATAAAGTGCGCGGATGTAAAATAATATTTAAAAATAGCAACACGTATTATAAAACATAAGTTTACTTTTTATGCCCAGAAGCCATTAATATCGTTTTTACAGTATCTACATTTCAAAATTTTCCAGAGGGGGCATGCCCCCGGACCCCCTAGCAGACTCGGGCCACATGGTGACCCTCACAATCCGCAGCCCGAAAGTGTTTTGATACATCAGTACAGCAGGCCTCTATAACATATGATTACCCTCTACATGGTATATTATGTTCATTGGCAACTACTTAGAAACATAATATACAATGTAGCGGGTACTCATCTTTTATAGAAGCCTGGTGTACTTTCGGTTTTTCTTTTCTTCCGCTTTAATTTTACAATTTAAAAAACCGTTTACTTGTATTTGCCCAGTTTTACTTAAGCCCAGTTTCCGTGAAGCGTGTATCCCCCGTCTGACCCCAATACAATTAACAGTATTTCAGATGGGACGTTAAACCGAGGTCTCGTGTCGGTGCTTTACACCGTGCACGTAAAAGAACCAGAGGAGACTCTGGAATGGGTCTCTGTCTGTATCATTGCACTATCCTCCAACAATCTAAAATGGCTAATCTCTTCATGAGGCGTCGCTCATATGGGCAACCGGTAGAGACGATAAATAAACGTAAAACATACAGCGTGTATTCGGAGCGTTATCAGCGTGGCTTTTGTCTGCGCCGAATAGGCGCTGCTTGTCCCAACATTCGCTCCTTCTAAATGTCATACTTACGTTTCCATAGAAACGGTTTGTCGCCTTAGGTAGCGAATTTTGTAAGCGCTTTCAAGCGATAATTAACTAGTTTATGTAATTATGTTATAGGAAATGACGTCATTTCCACCATTTACTCCTGCTGATTATGGGTTCTACGAATCCCAGTATTGCTTCCAGTTGATGTTGTCACATCCTGAAGTATTCTCGATTCTTATCAAGCTCCAGGTGTTTGACCAAATGCTAATATGCACCAAATGTCTTTATTTGTTGCACTATTTGATGCACCCATAATCTGTGTTGCCTTTTATTTAACTGTTTCTGCTTCAGAAGCAAGGCTAACAACATATCGTCCGCATCTAGCTGTTCTCGTAACTGTGAAAGTATGAGCCTCAACGTGAGTGCATGTTTAAACATCGCCATTTTGAATGTATGACCGAAATCCGCTCGCGTATAATATTAAAAGCTGCTAGTAATATCCGCTTACATGGAAACAACTTTCACCGCATGTACATGCGCCGATAAAAGTAGCGCTGGCAAAATCGGCGTGTATAAAGACGCTTCATGGAAACCGGGCTAAAGCAGTTTAAAGTTGCATCGCCAGCTTAGGTTATATGCCGACCCTACAGCTGTTATTGGTGGATGTTCGCGCCCAGCTGTAGCCGTTACGATTGTGCCCTTAGGCAATTCATATATTTATCAAAACATGTTTGCCAATTATTCAAATATTCTTTTTCGACAGTTGTTGTTCGAAGTTGTTGCTCAATCCAGTTGGCGTTTTCTTTGCTTTTCCATGATCGTATAATAATATATGTATTGTAGCCGTTACGATTGTGTCCTTCGGCACAGTGCCTCTTCTCTCTCCCTCATGGCGATGTATTCCATCAGTAATGAGACATCTAGAGCGTTCAACTAATGTTGTAGGAACTTGTTTCGCAAATCGAACCAATAATTGTGTGCAAAATAAAATGTTAGTCACCTCCAGTACGATTCGAACCTACACCAATGATGTGCGAAAATCGTTTATATAATCATCGTCATATCCCATAGCCTGCCATTAGCCAATGTTAAGATATGTACATTTACACTTAAGCCATATACTAACATAATACGATACAGTAGCACCATATGGAATCGGTTAAAAACAACAACACATATCACTGAGCTTACCCCAGACAGCATATGTCAGCATAGCCTGGGAACAGGCGTCGATATATTTTGCCTGCTCAGTCAAATACATATATTTTAACACCGATACTATTAATTGGGCCGTATTGAGTTTCTGATCATATCAACGCCTGGGGAAACTGGACGGATTGTCCGTGAACTTATTGACTAGCATTAATCCTATTAATAGGCCTATTAGCACGTGACTTAATTAATGACGTACTTAAATCGAAAGCGAGGCACTGCAATGTTGATAAAACTTTATAATTGGCCGTCATTGTTTACGGGTCAACGGAATGATAAATAGTTTTAAAAAGTACAATGTGCGTCTGATTTGACATATTTACTCAATATTTAAGTCGCCCATTGTTCAATTACGCCGAATCGATCCATTACCATCTAAATGTAATATTTAAAACCCACCATCTCGTCGATATAACACAGAAATGGGACAATATATGTTTGAAATGTACATGAGTCTACGGGAGCATTCGTATATATTCGGAAATGATCGTGTATAATCGTGTCTGTTCGGCGTTTTCCGATAGAATTCCGTTTCTATATTTAGCGATATTATCTTAGAGAAGAGTTATCGTTCTTAAAATCTACACCCTCATAAAAATGGGTGCAAGTAGATGGCGCTACGATCGGAAATCCAGTTTCCCCAGGCTGTCATTTTGCCAGAAGTTAAAAAGTGAAAAATCGACAGACTGGAACCCAGGCTAATGTCAGCACTATGCTGGCACAACCCCTAAGGATGGACGGCAAAATCACATGAAAACTAGTGTGCTTCAAAACCGCAATGACATATAGGGCACTATGCTAAGCGTTGTACGTCGCATTCGCAATTAAATGTCAAGCATATAAATGTAATAGGTTGTTGTCCTAGGTCGTAAAGCAAATTAGTGTAGGTTAATATCGCAATGACTTAGTCCGTAATTCAAAATGATGTAGGTCAATATCGCAATGACTTAGACCGTAACTACCGTAACTGAAAATAATGTATGTTAAAATCGCAATTCCTTACGCCGTAACGCAAAGTGCTGTGGGTCAGCACTGCAATTTCGTAGGTCGTAATGCAAAATGATGTGCATGTACGTCAAAATCGCAATGCCAAATGCTATAGGTTATAATCGAATGTTGTCATTGACAGTAATTCAAAATTATGTACATGAAAATGTGATGGTCCGATGCCATAATGCAGATATTTACGTAGGTCAGAATCGAACTGTCCTAAGCAGTAATGCTAAATGTTGTACGCCAAACTCGCAATTCCACCATACTATTATGTTTGCAGATATTGCGGCAAAGCAGACGAACTGTCCAATGCCGTAATGCTAAATGTTGTACACCAAACTCGCAATACCACCATACTATTATGTGTGCAGATATTGCGGCAAAGCAGACGAACTGTCCAATGCCGTAATGCTAAATGTTGTACACCAAACTCGCGATACCACCATACTATTATGTTTGCAGATATTGCGGCAAAGCAGACGAACTGTCCAATGCCGTAATGCTAAATGTTGTATACCAAACTCGCGATACCACCATACTATTATGTTTGCAGATATTGCGGCAAAGCAGACGAACTGTCCAAAGCCGTAATGCTAAATGTTGTATACCAAACTCGCGATACCACCATACTATTATGTTTGCAGATATTGCGGCAAAGCAGACGAACTGTCCAAGGCCGTAATGCTAAATGTTGTACACCAAATCGCAATACCACCATACTATTATGTTTGCAGATATTGCGGCAAAGCAGACGAACTGTCCAAGGCCGTAATTCTAAATGTTGTACGCGAAACTCGCAATACCATCATACTATTATGTTTGCAGAGATTGCGGTGAAGCAGATGATTCTACTATGTCTTAGGCACGTAGATCCGGTTGAAAAATGTCATTTTAAGAGGATGTTCTACATAATATAGTATTCGCTGTAGAAAATGATCTGTATTTCCATTGAACGTGTTGTTCGTAATGGTTGTTAATCAGGGTCGCAATAAAGTTAATGAGCTTTATGTCGTTATTGTGAGGAGTACTAGGGTGTTAATGATCTTAGATCCACCGTGGTGTATATATTACACCATAAACGATACCAGCGGGAAATTACGGCTTCAAGTCATTATCATTAAACCTGAGAGCGGGACTAATTCCGCCAGGCAGACCAGTCCGTCATAATCCATAAATTTAATGCCTCCTCGGAAACATGGCTATGCGCTTTAGTCGCTGATTTATATGCAGCGCAAAATATACCCCCTATTGTCATATATTTACGCAAATGCAGACGTAGTGTATTCAAGCGCGACTTGTCCTACCATGGACGCCCCAAATTGCATGCACACTTAACAAATTCCTAATCACCTGGTGTTTTACAATATGTGTAATTTTTACTTTTACGCTTAAACATCAAATCCCTTTTCTCATAAGTTTGTGTTCAAGGCAGACGGACGGACACCCTCTATTACGGCTTCAAGTCATTATCATTAAACATGAGAGCGGGACTAATTCCGTCAGGCAGACCAGTCCGTCATAATCCATAAATTTAATGCCTCCTCGGAAACATGGCTATGCGCTTTAGTCGCTGATTTATATGCAGCGCAAAATATACCCCCTATTGTCATATATTTACGCAAATGCAGACGTAGTGTATTCAAGCGCGACTTGTCCTACCATGGACGCCCCAAATTGCATGCACACTTAACAAATTCCTAATCACCTGGTGTTTTACAATATGTGTAATTTTTACTTTTACGCTTAAACATCAAATCCCTTTTCTCATAAGTTTGTGTTCAAGGCAGACGGACGGACACCCTCTATTACGGCTTCAAGTCATTATCATTAAACCTCAGAGCGGGACTAATTCCGATAGGCAGACCAGTCCGTCATAATCCATAAATTTAATGCCTCCTCGGAAAAAGAAAAGATGGCTATGCGCTTTAGTCGCTGATTTATATGCAGCGCAAAATATATCGCCTATTGTCATATATTTACGCAAATGCAGACGTAGTGTATTCAAGCGCGACTTGTCCGACCATGGACGCCCCAGATTGCATACACACATAATAAATTCCTAATCAGTGTTTTACAATATGTGTAATTTTTACGCTTAAACATCAAATCCATTTTCTCATAAGTCTGTGTTCAAGGCAGACGGGCGGACACCCTCTATAACAATCACTGTTATATATCCAATAATATGCATTTGTCACTTTAAAAATCCAGTAGTTTTATTTGAAAATTATATCATATCCCATTTTGACGCATGCGCATTCAATCATTATTCATATTCATCTATAATGTATTGCCTTAAAGTTGAGTTTTAGTTGAGGAAGTACATTATTCTAATTACGTTGGCATGTTTATTTAGTACCCCTAGCTCATCTTCACTTCATTCCAAGGAAAGTATTTCAACATAGGAATTGTGTTACTTTCACTTTCGATTCAATGACTGCCCGTCCGTACTAGTTCCTATATAACAATGACAGATCAGGCAAGGAAGTAATGTCATTGTCACATGGACGTCTGGGTCAAGATTTAGCGTCATTAAAGCGGTACTAAAGGTGAGTACGGATATTGGATTTTATTCTTTATTTCAGTTTCATCAATATAGGCCTACAACATATAACAAAGATAACACAAGACAAGCCTAGTTTACATATTAAAAAGTACATTGCCACTCAATTCAAGAGTTACAAGAGACTATGTATCTATACAGCATTCATGTATAACATATATGTATTTCAGTCTCATCAATGTACAGCATATAACACATACAACATATAGTTTACATATTAAAAAGTACATTGCCACTCAATTCAGAGTTACAAGAGACTATGTATCTTTATAACACTGTCGTGACGTCATACCTTTGTACTTGCATTCCATTATTATTAATATTGGACATGTGTCAAATGGCGTATTATATTAAATACTACGCGTATATGTACGAAATTAACAATTTTAATGATTAGGATCGTGTTGTATAAGTGTGTGTTTTGAGTAAGATATACACCTCAAACGGGAAGGGCCGTTTTCTAATGTTGGTTATAACTTGTGGCCCGGCCCTTTTGCAATGTTACACAAATGTATGTATGCATCTTATACATTGTTAATTTCTATTCTGTATCATGCATGTATGTCAACTGTACTGTTTAATATGCATATGCAATGAAATATGGCTTAATCAAACCTCAAACGGATCCAATATGTACGATCCTGTACGGTATTGGATCGTGTTCGGCTTATATCCTATACATACATCATTCATCTATAACATAATTATTGCACTACTGTAGTACGGAAGACTTCAGCAATACATAGTTCCCACGGCAGTCAAAAACACTGATAACATCTTATCTTGGCAGCCATTTTGACTGGCAAGTTTTATTAACTGCAATTTCATGATTTTACTAGTAATTCTTTAATTGCAATAACTTTATTAATTTTGGTTTCTTAATATAAAATTTGGTATGATTGTAAATGTATTGAAATGTACTTTTTAAATATTAATTTAATTTTTGACAATGATGTATGGATTATAAATTATAAGAACTTAACTTGCACCTATTTTTGAAAGTCTATTTTCACAGTTGAAATATTAATATACAGGTAAATTATTATGTATTCATTATTGATATGAAATTTGTGAAATGATACAAAAAATATGTCCATTGGGAGCTTTCCAGCAATGTATGAACCATGGTGATGGGATAAAAATTAATATTTTATGAAGAAAACAAAATTACGCTACTATATATTATATATAATATCTGATCAACTTTGCCATTCAAAATGGCAACCACAGTAGGAATGATGACGTCACACGGGAACTATGTATACATTGTTTTAATCAAAATGATGTGGACACAGCCGCGTGATTGTGTACATATATTGTAAAGTATAGCGAAGAAACAGTAAAGTCGCTGCTACACTAAATAATAACAAAGCACTCCATTGCGATAACTAGACGGTGTACGGTAATTGTTGGGTATCTATCCGGCACCAGGTTATACATGATGCTTTTCTTATTAAATCAATGTTTGAAAATCATTTCATATGCCAGCTATACGCTAACAGACTGAACGCTGATCGAACATACGATCCCTGGATTACCAGTCCAGCGTGTTACCGAACAGAACAGAACAGAACAGATTTTTTATTTTCAAGACTTGTACATAGTACATCGTCGAAAGGTATACAATATATTATGCATAGTTATTGTCATGTGATGTAAGGATGGTGTATAACAATAGTTAGTAGTACAATAATATTAATATAATTTCTATCATTCTAATAAGAAAGTTAATCAGTATATTACTGATTACAATTTACGGTAAAGAGGGTGAACATATAGTATACTAAATAAGAGTTTGGTTATTCAACAACGTGTTTCTTATGGATATTGCTTCTTTAACATATTTGGACAAGTTACATATACATTGTTTATCAGTTGACGTTACCAATTCTAAATACTTATACATCGATGGTTTAGAATGGTAATATTTGTGTAAGTACTGTTTACGTATATTGCTAAAGCATGAACATATACATATAAAATGATATTCGTCTTCTATGTCTAATGTATTACAGCAGTTACAGTGTCTTTGATCTCTCGGTATTCTATTTATTGCGTATCGGCCAGTTTGGATTCTTAAAGGATGAACAGATAATCTCAACCTACTAATAAACAACCTGAGGTTTCGTGGCACAACGTCGAGGTATCTCTCATAACAGAGAGTATTTTTAAACAATCTATAATTATCAAGGACTGAACTTCTATCTAAAGTCCCAAACCATTCCTGGGTGAACGCATCAATGACTCGATGTTTGAATATATAACAAAATGCTTTCATATCAATACCACTATTATTACAAAACACACTGGGAAATCCATAGTTGTTCAGCAGAGACTTTACATTGTACACCCAGTTTTTACAACCTCTATTACAGTCATATAATCCTTGTTGATACAATATTCTGATTAAAATATTGTTCGAATCTTTAATTTTACACCAATATTTTATTATTTTAACATAGCGCGAAATATACAAAGGATAACGACCGAGTTCGCCATATACTCCGGCTGTACATGTATTTAATCTAACATTCAATATACGTTTACAGAACTTCAAATGAATTCTTTCGATTTCCTTGGATTTGGTATAGCCCCATATCTCTGCTGCGTAATTCAGTATAGATCCAACAAATGCATCAAATAACTGGCATAATAGTTTCGGTTTTAAATCAAACTTTTTGCAATTAAATAATAGTGTGTTAAGAGCTTTTAAAGCTTTACCATGCAAATGTTCTTGATTCAAAGCAAAATTGCCGGTATAATTGAATACAGTTCCCAAATAATTAAAGTCATTGACAACTTCGATGTTATGGCCATTGTAGCTCCAAACTTCATTTGGCAACAAGCCGCCTCTTTTGCGAAAAACGACAATTTTAGTTTTGGAGTTGTTAACCTTTAGCCCCCATGTATCACAATAAGTTTTCAGGAGATTTAAATGATGTTGCAATTCCTCAGGTGTTTTAGCTAATATGGCCATATCATCAGCAAATAATAGTAATATTAGGACTATATCATCAATATGTATTCCTGACGTGACATCATTTTGTAAATAAAGTTCCAAATCTTCAACAAAATAGCACAGGAGAAATTACCTCCCCTTGTCTTAATCCTATAGCATATTGGAAATAATCAGAATACGTACTACACATGATTTCACCTTTTGGTACATATCTCTAATAATACGAAGTAATTTACCTTGTATACCAATTTTATATAGCTTAAGCCATACGGCATTTCTATATATGCTGTCAAAACATTTCATCATATCAACAAACACAACGTACAGCCTTTTGTTTTCATTAAGATATTTTTGTATTAATGACATTAAAACAAATACAGCATCAACAGTAGAACGTCCTTTACGAAAGCCGAACTGTGCGTCCGAAATAATATCGTTTTGTTCACAAAATGATTCTATCCGCTTATTAAGTATGGTAGTAAACAATTTAGATAAGCAGCTAACGAGAGTAATTCCACGATAATTATTTACGTCACTAATTTCACCTTTTTTGTGTACAGGTATAATAACACCCTCTGTCCACTTATCCGGAAAATAACCCGAATTTAATATAGAATTAAAAATGTCGCATACATGGGCAAATATAATATCGATACATTCAATAAAATATTCATTCATTAAACAGTCAGTACCTAGAGCTTTACCAGCCTTTAATAATTTAACAGCAGACAAAACTTCCCCAACGATGATCGGCTGGTCTAATTCTTCGAATGAACAATTATTGTCATAATTACCACTGGACTACAGATCCGTTTGTAGTACACATTTTCGTTTTTGTGTGTCAGTATATATGACATTAATTTGTTTATTGCACACACACATCACTACCGTAATCACCCGACTCAGGGCCGTCGCTTGGGCTACTTTGATGATACGCACGGCAACATGTGCTTATTTGTCCCGTGAACGAGTACGCTAGGGGGTCAGGGGACATGCTCCCTGGAGATATTTTGAAATGAGGAAGCTATTTCCTGCATTTCAATGCATTTTGTAGCATACAATTGCAGGACTAAAGTTCTTAGGGCAATCCGTATACATTAAGGCTAGATGTATAATATAAATGATATATCGCCCTTAATCAATTAATCAAGCACGTAAAATAGCACAAACTAAATTTCGAGATGCACAATATTTGCAATGGGCTCAATTATTTCACCACTCCACACATCACGGCGCCTATGTATCCCTACTACCCCCCCCCCACCCTGGGGTTTTAATGCATTTTTGGAGTTTTCATATGTTTTTCATTTTCTGAGACCAATGATACGCACGTGCGTACTTGCGTATGCCCAGCGACGGGCCTGCCCGTGTGTCATTCGATTTGATTATAGTGACACTTCAATTATATACACGTCACGAGATAATTGTAGCCCCATTGTACATACTGTCAGCAATAATACCGTTAACACGTTTATATATTCATGAAGCATTTTGCTTCAACTGCAATTGTAGCATACAATACAATACAAAACACTTTTGTGTTTTACGTTTATTTATCGTCGCTACCGGTTGCTCGTATGAGCGACGCCTCCTGAAGAGATTAGTCATTTTAGATTTGTGGAGGATAGTGCAATGATACAGACAGAGACCAATTTCAGAGTCTCCTCTGGTTCTTTTACGTGCACGGTGTACAACACCGACACGAGACCTCGGTTTAAAGTCCCATCTGAAAGACTGTTCATTTTATTAGGGTCAGACGGGGGATCGAACCTGCGATCTCTGGATTACCAGTCCAGCGTGTTACCACTGGACTGCAGATATGCAGATCCGTCTGTACAACACACTTTAATGCAAGGAAAACGTTTTATAAAAGCTACTTTTAGGTTCCTACTTGATCCTTTGCATTATGTATTTATGTATTTGTCACTGTTATATGCGATTTATGTTTTGCAATGCATACTGTTTAAAGCAGCATTGCATCGTAATAAAGATTGTTTTGGGTAAAATATAAATACTAATGTGTGTGTGTGTTTACAAAAATCGAAATAGTCGCTCAGAAACGATAAAAATTCCAATAAATTTAAGCCGTCGTATACGCGAATTTGTTTATCAACACACGAAATTAAACACGCACAGCGCGCATGCGTGAAACAACAGAGGATGTAGAAAACAACGTATATATTTTGAACATAAAAGACTATATATCTATCTTCCTCTAATGTCGAACCCCTCGCGGGGATGTAGAAATGTCACTAAAAGACTTAGCTAACAGAGGCGTGAATCAACATATCAAGTAATTTAATTAAAAAGACAACGTGGGACAATTGGGGAAGATGCATTCCGAATGTAAACAAGTGCGGACGATGCGTTCCGGTTATAAACAAGTGCGTGACCGATCGACTCGGAAAGTCCTACTTTCGGTTTCGAGTTTGTTTTATTGCAAAAAAACACTGTTTACCAAATGAACATAAGCATACAAAGTATAATGTTAGAATTTGTAGCAGCATTGCTACCCATACGTAAAAATCGAATTTTTCAAATATCTTTAAACCAAAACACTTTATTGTATGAAAACATTTATTTTGGGGACATAACTCCAATAGCTGTTGTCCAAAATAAATACAGTCTACATCCGTTATGTCGAATTCCGTCGGACCGAACAAAATACTTCGACATAACCGAAGTTTGACGTAACGAAATCCGATATAAACAGAGCCAGTTATATGTAAAATTATAGTGTCTGAAACAGGTATTTCATCCGACTACGAGATAACCGGAGAATTCGACATAACCGACTTTGACATAATGGATGTAGACTGTATGTTTGAATAGACAACATAAAACAATTATAATGACACTTGTAATTTATTAGATTAACTATTAGCTTAGATTCTTAGAAATATAAACACGATTTTGTCAAAATTGTAAGTTTTACGAATACATGAGATTAACCATTAAATGTATCTTTAAGCGTAGATTTATTGTTATTATCATTAATCCCTACAGTCGCTGATTTGTTAATTTTGAACCTAATATTCTAAATTACTTGCCAATTGTGGAAGTCGTGATAGCGTAGTGGTAGCACGTTCGCTTCAGGTGCGAAAGGTCTGGAGTTCGAGCCCCGCTGGAGCCGTTACGATTGTGCCCTTAGGCAAGGCATTTAATTTCCACGTTGCCTCTTCTCTTTCCCTCGTGGCGATGGATTCCATCAGGAATGAGGTCTCGAGAGTGATTAATATAAGTTGTAAGAACTTGTTTCACAATCGAGCTAAATTAAACTTGTATAAACTAATTACTTGCCAATTGTACACTACCAACTCATGTTCTCGTTCGAACTCCCTCCATTCATTAACTTCCTTAACTATAAACGTTACCTATTTCACAACGATTGCGAAACAGGCTGTGCAACTTATATTAATCACTCTCGTTGGACTCTTCAGCTGTTAATGATGAAGGTAGACCCCACGAGACCCTCAGAGCATTATTTCAGGCACGAGGAAGACCCCACGAGACCCTCAGAGCATTATTTCAGGCACGAGGAAGACCCCACGAGACCCTCAGAGCATTATTTCAGGCACGAGGAAGACCCCACGAGACCCTCAGAGCATTATTTCAGGCACGAGGAAGACCCCACGAGACCCTCAGAGCATTATTTCAGGCACGAGGA
This sequence comes from Archivesica marissinica, assembly GCA_014843695.1. Taxonomy (NCBI): domain Eukaryota; kingdom Metazoa; phylum Mollusca; class Bivalvia; order Venerida; family Vesicomyidae; genus Archivesica; species Archivesica marissinica. The sequence continues at coordinate 17,609,533 of CM026395.1, read as the reverse complement.
AGACCCCACGAGACCCTCAGAGCATTATTTCAGGCACGAGGAAGACCCTCCGAGACCCTAGAGCATTATTTCAGGCACGAGGAAGACCCCACGAGACCCTCAGAGCATTATTGCAGGCACGAGGAAGACCCTCCGAGACCCTCAGAGCATTATTGCAGACACGAGGAAGACCCTATGAGACCCTCAGAGCAGTATTGCAGACACGGGAAAGACCATATGAGACCCTCAGAGCATTATTGCAGACACGAGAAGACCCTCCGAGACCCTCAGAGCATTATTTCAGGCACGAGGAAGACCCTCCGAGACCCTCAGAGCATTATTGCAGGCACGAGGAAGACCCTCCGAGACCCTCAGAGCATTATTTCAGGCACGAGGAGACCCCACGAGACCCTCAGAGCATTATTGCAGGCACGAGGAAGACCCTCCGAGACCCTCAGAGCATTATTGCAGACACGAGGAAGACCCTATGAGACCCTCAGAGCATTATTGCAGACACGAGGAAGACCCTCCGAGCATTATTTCAGGCACGAGGAAGACCCTACGAGACCATCGGAGCTTATTTCAGACAGAGAGACCCTACGAGACCATCGGAGCATTATTTCAGACACGAGTAAGACCCTACGAGACCATCGGAGCATTATTTCAGACACGAGTAAGACCCTACGATACCCTCGGAGCATTATTTCAGGCACGAGGAAGACCCTACGAGACCATCGGAGCATTATTTCAGACACGAGTAAGACCCTACGAGACCCTCGGAGCATTATTTCAGACACGAGTAAGACCCTACGAGACCCTCGGAGCATTATTTCAGGCACGGGTGTGTTCCCGACTAGAACCACTGACCTCCCGCAAGCCAGCTCGATAGCTTCTTCACATGAAATATGTCTAATCTCTCAGTAAGATGATTCGAACATACATCGATGAGGGGCAAGTGATTTGAAGTCAACGCCATTAGATCGATAAGTTCTTCACATAAAATATTTCTACTCCCCGAGTGAGATTCGAACCTGCATCGAATCTCGGCACGTGATTTGACGTCAACGACATTAAGCACTCTGTCGCAGTTACCCCACTCAGTCTAACGGAATAGTACATACACACAACATAGATAGATCACAATGTTGTTTAGTGAAACATCATTGTTTCCTGTGGCTCTGCAGACAACAATTTTCTCTTGTTATTCAATGTTACGTACGGCACAAAATCCATATCACTGTTGTCAAGAATCTGTCGCAGTTTTGTAATATCAAGTTAAGACTTCAAAGACGATACTTATTGTGTACAGCTGTGCACGGATAACATCTTTGGCAGTGACAGGTTCTGAGAAGAGGGGTTCTATTTATTATTATTTAATCCGCGTGTTGTCGATATCTCCATTAAAACATCCTGTATCTGTCTCACTCTTCAACTTAATTAATTATTACTTTCCCCCTAGCCTGGGTTCCAGTCTGTCGATTTTTCACTTTTTAACTTCTAGCCAAATGACATTGATATGTTCAGAAACTCAATACGGCCCAGTTGTCTCGGTGTTAAAACTATATTTATTTGACTGACCAGGCAAAATATATCGACGCTGGTTCCCAGGCTACTTCCCCCCCCCCTCCAATTTTAGTTTATACAAATTTATTTAGCTCGATTGCGAAACAAGTTATTTCAACTTATATAAATCACTCTCGAGACCTCATTCCTGATGGAATCCATCGCCACGAGGGAGAGAGAAGAGGCAATGGAAGAAGGTCTATGTAAGTTATCTCGTACTGTATAACTTACTGTACCAAGGCTGTTAGCCACGCCTCTACGGTAGGAAGAAGGTCTATGTAAGTTATCTCGTACTGTATAACTTACTGTACCAAGGCTGTTAGCCACGCCTCTACGGTAGGAAGAAGGTCTATGTAAGTTATCTCGTACTGTATAACTTACTGTACCAAGGCTGTTAGCCACGCCTCTACGGTAGGAAGAAGGTCTATGTAAGTTATCTCGTACTGTATAACTTACTGTACCAAGGCTGTTAGCCACGCCTCTACGGTAGGAAGAAGGTCTATGTAAGTTATCTCGTACTGTATAACTTACTGTACCAAGGCTGTTAGCCACGCCTCTACGGTAGGAAGAAGGTCTATGTAAGTTATCTCGTACTGTATAACTTACTGTACCAAGGCTAAAGTCGCTAATGTTAGAATGCAACATATAACGGTGTTGGTGCACCATCAACCGCCTAACACACACAATAACCGTAACAACAATAATTATCTTTAACTTATGCCATACCCCTGGTGTCCAGAGAGATACTGGGGTATACCATGGCCACGTAGATCCCGCATGTATCCGGTTGATCGCGTGTCACTAAGTCCAAGCATAAACAATTCAACCTTCTTCATTAATCAAACATCTTTAGATTGGTTCGAGAAACCGATCCTTGTTCAGAAGGATCTGTAGTCCAGTGGTAACACGTTGGACTGGTAATCCAGGGATCACAGGTTCGATCACCCGTCTGACCCTAATAGTATTAACAGTCTTTCAGATGGGACATTAAACCGAGGTCTCGTGTCGGTACTTTACACCGTACGCGTAAAAGAACCAGAGGAGACTCTGGAATGGGTCTCTGTCTGTATCATTGCACTATCCTCCACAATCTAAAATGACTAATCTCTTCAGGAGGCGTCGCTCATATGGGCAACCGGTAGCAACGATAAATAAACGTAAAACAAACGATCCTTGTTTTAAGCTTTAATAATGTATTCTCTCGCATTTTTGTGATATGCTGGTATTACTAGATTAGTGTTACATGACCTTCTCCCGTATATAGGTATATCATCCTTGTGCACACGTACCACATTCACTGATAAATGGCTTAATGTCGGCGTGTCTAGACAATCAGTGCAGCTTTACAATGGGTTTGTTTCATCATTCTGCATTACGGATGGTAATGTTGGAAGAATCACAGGTCTCGGGTGCACACGTGTCATAGATTTCTCATCCCGCGCAAAAGAAAAATTATTAGGATCAGACATAGGGAAATATTTCATTTGATATGTTCTACGAAATAATCATAAGCGTATAACGGTGAGAATAAACAGTTAATGCGCTATCTGACTGCCTCCAAACATTGACACATCATTTTAGTCTACTGTTAAATTTAGAACTATGTTTCATTTGACAGTATTATGGTCCGCCTACGTGGTCGAGTGGCTAAGGTCGCTGACTTGTATACCTCTGTAACCTATCATCACTGATGATCACGGGTTCGAGCCCCGCTCAAGCCGTGTCTCATTGATATGAAAAAGTTGGCAGTTTCTTACGGAGGTTGGTGCACCCAAGTTCTGGTTAACCGCTGGAGCCTGCCCAGGAAAGGTGTTGTTAAGTAAACTGCCCGCCGGCGATATAGCCCGAAATGGTGCTGATGCAGGCGTAAAACCCGAAATATAACATAATTGACAGTATTATAGAAACGACGATATGGTAATTTCATTTTCCTAGCAGATGTATCTGTTGGATAAATTAGTCAGCTGTTTGTGTGTGATGTAAGACAAGATAGTGAGACAGGTTAATACTAACATACTCTTTATGTGATAATAAATGTCATATAGCCGTTCACCTATCGCCCCTATATGTATTCGCATTTATATCAAGCTTACGATGGTTGTCTACTTTTTGTCCTGCAACATGGAAAGATCGATGTCTTTCTGGAATATAGCGTTTCTAAATTCGTTGTGGATATCATAATGCGGATTTGATAGTGGTTGCTGTTCTCTGTTAGCCTATTGCTGGGCTCGTTGTGAGATGGCAACGCGATCAGACATGACGATAGTACTTATTGTTTGCATACTTATAGTAGAACAATAGCGAGATGTCCATCACCCTCTCATCGGTTTGAACGGTTTTAATACTCATCTCTTCAACCAGGAATGTAATATTTAGATTAACTGGTGAACAACTTATACTAATTTAATGGCACACTTGTATCTATTACCATATACGAACAAACATACTATATATTCATAGAACGTCAAGTGATAGTGCTTCTGATGTCCAGCATGAACCTACGAACTGTGACCACGTGACAAGGCGAAGAATAAAGGTAGGATCAAATCTATTTCAACTAACAGACGGATCTGTAGTCCATTGGTAACACGCTGGACTGGTTATCCAGGGATCGCAGGTTAGATCCCCCGTCTGACCCTAATAAAATTAACAGTCTTTCAGATGGGTCTTTAAACCGAGGTCTCGTGTCGGTGCTGTACACCGTGCACGAAAAAGAACCAGAGGAGACTCTGGAATGGGTCTCTGTCTGTATCAGTACACTATCCTCCAACAATCTAAAATGACTAATCTCTTCAGGAGGCGTCGCTCATATGGGCAACCGGTAGCGACGGTAAATAAACGTAAAACACACATATTTCAACTATTTCGAATGTTTGTTAGTAAAATTGTTCTTGACCGATTACTATAATGGATTACTTTTTGTTATTATGTTGTTATCACATACTAAACGAACCTGGACACAACGGGACCCCCTGGTGCACACCTTCTGGTGTTGCTAAAACAGATGGCCCAACTAACATTTATTATTATATTATTTATTGTAGCATTTATTTTTAGTTTTGTAGGCTTAAAGTATATCATAATGCTAGCGTGTGAATGATGTCAGCTTAATGTACTTCTGTCTAAATGAACAGTAGTGTATACATTCACAAACTTGACATATTTGATAATTGTATCTATGTTACCTATGCTACACAGATTAAACTGTTAGATCGTTTGATAGATTTTTGGACGATGAATAATCAAATGATGTTCTTCTTGTAACAGTCATCTAGATTAGATCATATATATATTACATTTCTTTACTTACTTACATGTATATAGGAGGAATAAAACATATACAATATATACAACAAGGCACACCATCATATGTAATTATACAAAACCGTAAAACAGACTAAATTGTATACAGATATAAGTAGTTAACAGATGCAACACTATAATTATTGGGAACATTAATCCATCTAAACATAATTTCTATTTCGTGTGATAAAATTTAATTTTGTATTTCTTTCAGTGAGATCTACATTTACTAGATTGAATCTCCGAATAACAATGTCCGCTTATTATTTGTGGAGCTATGAATAACCCAATTTGCTGCACATGGACATGTGGACACTTATTGTTAAAATAATCCGTCTAAATGATATGTGCCTTCTTATTTAATCCGTCTAATTGATCTGTGCCGTTTTATTTAATCCGTCTAAATGATCTGTGCCTTCTTATTTAATCCGTCTAAATGATCTGTGCCTTCTTATTTAATCCGTCTAAATGATCTGTGCCTTCTTATTTAATCCGTCTAAATGATATGTGCCTTCTTATTTAATCCGTCTAAATGATATGTGCCTTCTTATTTAATCCGTCTAAATGATATGTGCCTTCTTATTGAATCCGTCTATGACAAGATGTGTTATTTCGCTAAATGTATGGCCAATATCATCACTGATGGTCACGGGTTCGAGCCCCGCTCAGGCCGTGTCTCATTTATATGAAAAAGTTGGCAGTTTCTTACGGAGGTTGGTGCACCCAAGTACTGGAGCCTGCCCAGGAAATGTGTTGTTAGGTAAACTGCCCGCCGGCGATATAGCCCAAAATGCAGGCGTAAAACCCGAAATATAAATAAATAAAAATAAATGTATGGCCAAATATTGAAATAGAATAAACTATGATTAAACTAACCACTGCCACCGTCGGAGTTCCACTTCACCAACATGTGAACTGACTGCAACTTGCGTCCTAATAGTCAATAGTTATGACTTTCAATTATATCAAAGGTTTTATTAAAAGCACTAAGTGTTGGTGCATATCCATAGATTATCAGAGTGGTTATGATACCATTAGACGTGACACATTATAGAAAATATTGGATTAATTTGGGAATAAGTTATGGATGGTTATCTCCAATTGTTTTATTGCGTGATGTTCTTATATTATATGGCATGTGTTGATGCGTTTCATATTGCAACTGGTCTGAAACAAGGGCAACGTATGTCCCCATTACTATTTGTCACATTTAAAACTGACATTGAAAAAAATGTGAACTCATTAACTGACAAAGATCTTGATTTATCGTGTATGTATTTGATATTATTTGCGGACAGTTACAACATTCACAATATCCCAACCTACATTTGAAACCCAGTTAATGTAGCGGAACAGCTTACAGCTACGCACGCCTATCAGACAGTTACTTTCTGAAATGAAGAGTTAATTGACTGTGACCCTGGCAGAAATCTATGACTTATCTCTAATCTGACTACAGGTGGCTACTTATCTGTAAAGAAGAATTTAAAGATGTTAATGCTATCGAAAACATATTCACTTATTGTCATCTGCATTTCACCAAAATAACCACTGATATTAGCACTTGAAACTTAATTGTGCACATAATCGTATACATTATAAATAATCAATTAGCCTAGGTTGATGGAATTCCAATTATAAATACTTATTCTGAATCAATTACAATGTATAAATCGAACCCTAAATTGTGGTTCCAAAAAGAAAAAGGAATTCGGTTGGCACATTAAAAATCTGAGTTATATCAAACATTGACCAAGTATAACATGGACTGGACACGTGCTGTAAATAAACAAGAAATATTGTTGTTTATGAAACAATGAAGATGTTGGAAATAATAGACATATTCATATTCATTCAAGTCATTCAGAAAAACTTGCAATGCATGAGAATGCCTCGGGTTTTTATTCCAGCAATTTTAATAAAAGTAACTTTTTCGTACTAATTTCGTTGCTATGGAGCTTCAAGAAAAAAATTAATGAAAAACAACGATTGCATAGCAAGTTTTAACGAGTTATATTAATCACTCTCGTTGGCGCGGATGAAAGCGTAAATGTGGTCATTCGTGTGGGAGGAAATCGGAGTACCCGGAGAAAACCCACCTGTCCGATCTGGTGACCACCGTACCATATACGTCGGTGGTCGCAGGTTCGGACAGGTGGGTTTTCTAAAAGCACTAGTCTTAGTCAAAATATTTTGATATGTTACACTAATACTAATGTGTGGCGTCCGTGGTCCAGTGGTAGAGCGTCGGATTTGGAATCGAACGGTCCCGGGTTCGATACTCGGTCAGGCCACGTATGTAGTGTCATTGAGCAAGGCACCTCACACACATTGCTTAGTACTGGTTAATCGCTTAGGTCGGCTAAGCCTGCCCAGGAAAACATGTCTAAGTCCCCGCGAGGGGTTTGACATTAAAGGAACATACATACATAACAACCTAATTAGAAAGTGTGACAGTCGTGTTGAAGAGAAACTTGAAACTTTTTAATTTGATAAAACGCCTAGTTTTGCATAAAAACATATTCAATGGCGTTGTACAAATAAATAAATTAAATATCAAAGCGAATTAATAAAGGACTTGTGACAGTCGTGTTGAAGTGAAACTTGAAACTTGAAAACTTTTTTTGAAAGTTTTACATATTACATATTCAATGGGTTGTACAAATAAATAAATTAAATATCGAAAAAGCGAATTAATAGTTAAGTTATTAATTAAACTCTGAGATAATTAGAATGAAATACAATATCCTAAAATCAATATAAAACTCCGTATAATAATATATATTAAAATATTAGAATGTAATGACTAAGAATATTAAACAGTATTGTTAAGACTAACTGATGCACTTTTAGTATCTACAAGGTAAAATTAACATCATTTATTTAATACAACTACTTTCTATCTCAGTCACTGCATTCTCTAAAATAGTGCGTAAAAGTCTCGAAAGTAATGTGTTTTCAGTTTCTTCTTACACATGTTTAGAGTGTTTTCCGTTTTTTGATGCTGAGAGGAATTTGATAAAAGAAAATATATTCGATGTCCACTACATATTGAATGAAACATTTGCATTACAATGTATTCACACTTTATTTGAGAACTAACGATAAAACAAATCAACCCAATATTCCTAATCTCGTCTGTTATATATTTAAATTATTGGTTAATAATGTGTCTGCTCAGCAAATTCCTGATGTTCATGATGAATTTGAACAATACTTTTAGGATATATAGCTAGCTGTGATGGTAAATCACATTGTCTGTCAAACTGCAAAATTGTACAAAACCGATGTCAATTTGTATAGCTAAATATTTGTATATGAACAAAGTATAATTTATATAGAACATAGTAGTATGCAAATTATGTCATCTAACTGTACTTGAATATGAATACCACGTCACGCTATGCTGTGACAGATACAGAGTTATCAAATGGATTACCATGCACTTCAAATTAACAATGAATACGTTTTACGTACCATGCGTTGTGGTGTCTTTTACATATTTCTGTCCTTGCTGTAAAAGACATTTGTGATACAACATACATGTATCTTATTGATTTAGTAAGATTGGTGCCTTTGGTTAATTATGCTGGGTTGGGTAATTAATTATATACTAGTATGAATAAGACTGTTTCGCAAGGTGTACGTCTAGCACGTGCTGTAAAAGTATTAAGTTGATCTTTTAAATCATATACAATACATGGTTTAGGTGGGACATTGCGTGCTAGACAAGACCCCAATCGATCATGTCAAGAATCAGTTACAATAAACGTTATGGCTACATGGCATCACGTTTATTGTAACGTCACACACTAACCATCACAGCCAAAACACGTCCAGGCGTCACAGCCTGTCCAGACGTCACATCATGAACAAACATCCCATTCATGCCCAAACGTCACTGCACATCCAAACGGACTACGTAACAACATAAACAAAACATGCTGATTCTGGGACGTGCCATATCATAGGTCATTGTAATTATATGTTTATAATTAAATAAAAATAGAGATTAGTCACGACTCTAACCACATAATTAAAAACGTCATTATGTTCTATTCAAAAGTGTTCATATAAATTGTTCAATTATAAAAATCGTGTGTGTTTTCATAGCAAGGTAACAATATAATATATGATTTATATGTTGAAATAATAAAATATAAAAAGCTTTGTTTAATGGTCTGAAATATAAAGACAACTACAAGCAAGGTCTGTTTAACAGACATCATCTGAGGGTGTAAATGTCACTCCACCTCATTTCAAGCCTTGTCAAAATACAATGTATCATTTATTACATTGAAAATGAAAATGTTTCGCTAATGAAGAAGCAATGTGTGAGCTCATTAAGGTCAGACATACGATTGCTTTGTAAATGATGCTTGTATTTCCAATTGATAATTTTGTAATAAAGGCCTACGAAATTGTCTGTTTTTGGATATAGGAAATCATATTTGTCTTTCAGTTATTAAATGTCGTGCTGAGGCCTAAGGTCTGCGTGATTAATTCCTACGCGTCAGAACTCGAAACCATGTTTTAGTTTATACAAATTTATTTTAGCTCGATTGCGAAACAAGTTATGTCAACTTATATTAATCACTCTCGAGACCTTATTCCTGATGGAATCCATCGTCACGAGGGAGAGAGAAGAGGCAACGTGGAATTTAAATGCCTTGCCTAAGGGCACAATCGTAACGGCTCCAGCGGGGCTCGAACTCCGGACCTTTCGCACCTTGTTTTATTCGACTACAATAATATAACGAATGCTTTATTTCGATTCTAACATGACCAAAATATCAATAAAAGTGCAAACATAGTTGGAGTTATTTTTAAAGGACGTACATGACGCCACATTACTACAAAAATGCTCGTAAAATGACGTCATGTTTTACGTCACTTGCCATACAATGTTTTATTGCAGATTTAAATTCCTTCTTTGCATAAACAGACAAAATAAGGTCTCGTGTCGGTGCTTTACATCGTGCACGTAAAGACTCTGTAATGGGTCTAAAATGACTAATCTCTTCAGGAGGCGTCGCTCATATGGATAACCGGTAGCGACGATAAATAAACGTAAAACACACACACACATACAGACAGACAAAACGTCGAGCTATGTTAGAATATTTCTTCTAAAACAGTTTGGTTAGTTGGGTATGTTATTTAGAATAACAACAATGTATTTAAGATCATCTAACGTTTGTGATTTTCGGACGTCATTGGTCTACTACGAGTATCAAAGTATCAATAGTCCTGTATCATTCTCAACGTCTTTCCGTCTAATTGCAACACTTATTTGTCGAATGTTCAAACACGCACGCAGTCACATAATCACACACATTCAAACACTCGTACGTGTGTGTGAGTGCATATACAGTTTATAAACTGCAATTGAGTTAATAAATAATGAAATAGAATATATATTGAAGTGTTCAAACCTTGGCAGGGGAAGAAAAAGAGACAAAGGACTGTAGGGGGACAGAAGACGGGCAGTGTGCAGCACCCTACTTAACTCTCAAGGAGGCACATAAATTCCGCATTGCCCCTTCTCTCTTCCTCGTGGCGATGGTTTCCACCAGTAATGGGGTTTCGAGAGCTATTAAACTAACTTGTAAAGAATTGTTTCGCAATCGAGCCAAAATAAACTTGTATGACCTAAGTTTTCTAGAGAAATCACACGAAACAAACATAACACATTTAGGCCTATTATTTCATTAGTAAATATGCAAATAAAGATAATAAAAATGCACTTCGGCATCATGAGTTTCACCTTTAACGAGGTTGCTAAGAGCCTTTGTAGTCACGTTGTATACAGCGACATCAGACGAATAGCATGTATTCCTTTTCATTAGAAATTATGTTTATAATAATATCCATGCAATATTCACACACAGTCAATATCTAAATGGACCGCTTTGGCAGAAGTGATGAAGGTAAATTATATTGCTTAAACAAAACCGCTTATATAATTGGAGCTGACTGTTGCTTTTTTATTTTGTGTGTGTGTTTTATGTTTATTTATCGTCGCTACCGGTTGCCCATATGAGCGACGCCTCCTGAAGAGATTAGTAATTTTAGATTGTTGGAGGATAGTGCAATGAAACGGATAGAGACCAATTCCAGAGTCTCCTCTGGTTCCTTGACATGCACGGTGTACAGCACCGACACGAGACCTCGGTTTAAATTAAGACTGTTAATTGTATTAGGGTCTGAACCTGCGATCCCTGGATTACCAGTCCAGCGTGTTACCACTGGACTACATATACGTCTTTTTTTATATACTAGAGGACATAGAAAACGCACACCTACATTATTTAGAGGTTATTAAACCGCGGAAGTGTGCCGTTTGTGGATATTGGCGCACCCTATGGAGATATTGGCCCGATATTGGTACAAAACTACTAAACCATATTGAATTGCTGTAACAATGTGGATCACATTGGTAATCCATCGTGGACGTCTGACACCGGGTTTCCTTCTATCTGTGTGTGTTTTACGTTTATCTATCGTCGCTACCGGTTGCCCATATGAGCGACGCCTCATGAAGAGATTAGTCATTTCAGCGTTTTGGAGGATAGTGCAATGATACAGACAGAGACCCATTCCAGAGTCTAACGAAACTCCTTTCTTATTTTGAAAACTATCAATTGATTTAGTAGGTTGCGTGGCCTAGTTGTTATGGTCGTTGGTTTCAAATAACGTCGAATTATTTCATGTGATGAAGCTATCCAGCTGGCTTGCAAACAGTTTGAAGTTCTACCAGGGTACTCGCCCGTACCTGAATTACTGTCAGAAGGGGGTGTGATCCGGATTCATATTACTTCAGCTGTCAGTGCATGTTTAAGCCAAACATAGAACAAAACAAGAAAGAACAAAAGAAACTTGTTTCCTATTTCGTTTGTTGACAGTATAGCAAACATGCAAGATGCACGACACGTTTCTTGTTATCTGCACTTTGTCTTCACATATCAATGGCGTATAATATCTGTATGCAGTCTACATCCGTTGTGTCAAAGTCGGTTATGTCGAATTATCCGGTTATCTCGAAGTCGGATCGAAATCCCGTTTCAGACACTATCATGTTACAGATAACTGGCTCCGTTTATATCGAATTTCGTTAAGTCAAATTTCGGCTATTTCGAAGTATTTTTTTTCGGTCAGACGGAATTCGACATAGCGGATGCAGACTGTATATACTGATACGATAAAAAAAACTGTGCACTTTATATTGAGCGTTGCTTTTTCGTTGCAAATTTTAGAATTATAGATTTTACTATCATACGTGAAGAAAATAATTCCTCACACATTGCATAAATTTACCCAATATTTCGCAAATTTTCATACCAAATTTGCCTATATATTTTTTTCTAAAATGATATAAATTTTTACCTCTAAGGCAAGTGCACGGTTTCTTTTTTGGTGTCAGGATAGTTTGTTCAGTATATACATGTAGGAAGCACTGTTACAATTATTGCATGATTGTTTGGGTATATTTCCAGATGATAAAATACCAGCTCTGTCTGGTGATTTTACTTAGTACTGTATGGCTTACATCCACGATGATACAACAGCTACACATGCCTGATGGTCTACAAGCCTACTTCAGTAGTGCCAAGATACAACATAACACGTCAGATGTAACCGGTACAGTCATTTTAGTTTTCCCCAATTTATATCTTATCTATGTTTTATCTTTGAATGAATACACACACGCCAATAAATCAATAAATTTACTTCAACGTTTCGTCCATGATGGATCGTTCAGGAATAATCTGTTTCAGATTATGAACACATGTAACTTAATGGTGTTATATGTTGATTATGTTAATTAATTACCTCCATAATTAGTTGTATAGCATGATACATATTCATGAGTATTGGTCCATTTCTACACTGACAGTGATAAGTAATCACATTTCGCACACTTCGGATAAATGTGGTTTTATATGAAAAAACAATAACTATATAAATACAATGTACATAGTTTTAAACATTTTGGAATATTTTTAGTTGTTCAGTTTGTGTTTTGTAATAAAGATGTGATTATATCTTTTATGGAATCCTTCGTATTTCGTTTTCATGCAATAATAATCATAATTATAATGTAGGTGTGCGTTTTCTATGTCCTCTAGTATATAATGTAGGTAGGCGTTTTCTATGTCCTCTAGTATATAATGTAGGTGTGCGTTTTCTATGTCCTCTAGTATATAATGTAGGTAGGCGTTTTCTATGTCCTCTAGTATATAATGTAGGTGTGCGTTTTCTATGTCCTCTAGTATATAATGTAGGTGTGCGTTTTCTATGTCCTCTAGTATATAATGTAGGTGTGCGTTTTCTATGTCCTCTAGTATATAATGTAGGTGTGCGTTTTCTATGTCCTCTAGTATATAATGTAGGTGGGCGTTTTCTATGTCCTCTAGTATATAATGTAGGTGGGCGTTTTCTATGTCCTCTAGTATATAATGTAGGTAGGCGTTTTCTATGTCCTCTAGTATATAATGTAGGTGTGCGTTTTCTATGTCCTCTAGTATATAATGTAGGTGTGCGTTTTCTATGTCCTCTAGTATATAATGTAGGTGTGCGTTTTCTATGTCCTCTAGTATATAATGTAGGTGTGCGTTTTCTATGTCCTCTAGTATATAATGTAGGTAGGCGTTTTCTATGTCCTCTAGTATATAATGTAGGTGGGCGTTTTCTATGTCCTCTAGTATATAATGTAGGTGGGCGTTTTCTATGTCCTCTAGTATATAATGTAGGTAGGCGTTTTCTATGTCCTCTAGTATATAATGTAGGTGTGCGTTTTCTATGTCCTCTAGTATATAATGTAGGTGTGCGTTTTCTATGTCCTCTAGTATATAATGTAGGTGTGCGTTTTCTATGTCCTCTAGTATATAATGTAGGTGTGCGTTTTCTATGTCCTCTAGTATATAATGTAGGTGTGCGTTTTCTATGTCCTCTAGTATATAATGTAGGTGTGCGTTTTCTATGTCCTCTAGTATATAATGTAGGTGTGCGTTTTCTATGTCCTCTAGTATATAATGTAGGTGTGCGTTTTCTATGTCCTCTAGTATATAATGTAGGTGTGCGTTTTCTATGTCCTCTAGTATATAATGTAGGTGTGCGTTTTCTATGTCCTCTAGTATATAATGTAGGTGTGCGTTTTCTATGTCCTCTAGTATATATGTTGGTTTTGGATCCAATTGAGGCTTATATCTTACTTAAACACACATTTATAAGTATATTCTTCGTGGAGCTTATACTGTACTTCATGTGAAAGGTTTACTGGTTACTGTTAGCATGTTTCACTATGCTATTTCGTGTTTTAATTTGTTGAGGGCATCATGGCAGATTGATTTAATTGTTCAAATGAGTTCTCTCGTTTGTATTTTATGTTTATTTATCGTCGCTACCGGTTGCCCATATGAGCGACGCCTCCTGAAGAGATTAGTCATATTAGATTTTGGAGGATAGTACATGATACAGACAGAGACCCATTCCAAAGTCTCCTCTGGTTCTTGTACGTGTACGGTGTACAGCACCGACACCAGACCTCGGTTTAAAGTCCCATCTTAAAGACGGTTAATTGTATTAAGGTCAGACCGCGGATCAAACCTGCGATCTCTGGATTACCAGTCCAGCGTGTTACCACTGGACTACAGATCGTTAAATAAAGTCTTTATTATTATATAGTATAATGGTATGACGTCACGACAGTGTTTTAATCGGTGCTATAGTGTGTACATATGTCCTTTGGTAACCAAGCAAAGCATAGCTTTAAGTTGTCACTGTGAATGCACAAAGCGTTCCTGACGTGCTAAATATACTATATCATCAACATCATCATCATCATCATCTAAATCATCATCATCATCATCATCATCATCTATATCATCATCATCTAAATCATCATCTAAATAATCTAAATCATCATCATCATCAACTATACTATCATAGTCATAGTATATAGTCACACTGTGTAACATGTAGCCGTGAGGGTCGATTCGGGCGCGGATATCCAACGAAGCAACTTGCCGTATCCCCCGTGGCTGAGTGGTTACGGTCGTTGACTTCAAATCATTTGTCCCTCATCTATGTAGGTTCGAATTCAACTGGAGGTGGTGAATTATTTCATATCAGGAAGTTATCCAACTGGCTTGCGGTAGATCGGTGGTTCTATCCGTGCCTGTAATACTGCTCGGAGTGGCACTATGGGTCTTCCTTTACATATACTAGCTCATACCGTGTCTATTTGGTGCACAAACGTACTGGTTAACCGCTGGAGCCTACCCAGGAAAGGTGTTGTTAGGTAAGCTGCTCGTCGCTCAAATGGGCAACCGGTAGCGACGTTAAATAAACGACATTAAACCCCCAGACAAACTATTCTATAGTAACGTATTCATTACTGGAACAATTAATAACAATCAAACAATCAAATGATGTAATGTCGCTTTAATGACCAGGAAGAGTAGGCCTATGGCCAACTCTTCCTGGTCATTAAAGCGACATTACATCAGTGAAAACACACATTTCTGCAGAATGTAATTTACTATTATATGGTAGAATTTATTTTCCAAATATTTGCCTCAAATACTGAGTATTTCAACTAATAAACAAGCGTCGTATACGCGGTTTGTTGACATAACAAAATAATGTAAATAGGGTCGACATTCATGGGTAATACAATGCGTGTATCCTGAATGACACGATTTATGCTACATATTTACCGTTATATCTCACAGTTTTGCATATACATATTTATTTGTAGACTAATCTTAGTTAAATTACCTCTAAACGACAGTATCACGCGTTTAGTATTGACTCCAATGACAAACACACGTCAAATCAGGAGCGTGGATACCCGTTATATGAAATCCTACTTTCACTTTTGAAAGTTTGTAGACACCAAAGACATTATGTATTGATTCAAAATTAGTTTTCGAATGTATTCGGAAGAATGTGTAGTAGCAATGCATTAATACGTGAACACATGCCCTTGTTTTGATTTTTGCAATGTAGTGTCGCTTTAAGCATGAATACAATGATTCAGAATATTTGCTATGTAATGTCGCTTTAAGCATGAATACAATGATTCAGAATATTTGCTATGTAATGTCGCTTTAAGCATGCATACAATGATTCAGAATATGTGCTATGTAATGTCGCTTTAAGCATGCATACAATGATTCAGAATATGTGCTATGTAATGTCGCTTTAAGCAGTTGTTGTTGTGTTGTTGTGTTTGTGAATACAATGATTCAGAATATGTGCTATGTAATGTCGCTTTAAGCATGAATACAATGATTCAGAATATGTGCTATGCAATGTCGCTTTAAGCATGAATACAATGCTTCAGAATATTTGCTATGCAATGTGGATTTAAGCATGAATACAATGATTCAGAATATTTGCTATGCAATGTCGCTTTAAGCATGAATACAATGATTCAGAATATTTAGTTGAGCAAGTTCAAAAGTAATATCTAACTACAAAGTCGTTATAATATGTCAACTTGTTTCAAGATATAAACCACCGCGCTAACACGATAAATTCAGTCAAGAATCATTGGCCAGTTTCACACAGATGTCATAACGTACGCTTAGATGTAGTGATGGTACATACTAGCGTATTGTTATTTCAGTTTATATTTAAAATTGCCATTGTTTTATGGTGCTCAAATGCGTAAGCTAACCATTGATGCTGATTGGCAATTGGCGTGTACGCATTCAACACGAACACGTATCTACACTACTTCCTAATTGACAAGCACATTTGTCTTTACCCACATAACTTAGTTATGTTTTAACATTTTTCAGCATTTATCTTAAAAACAAATTAATAATAAATATGCATACTATGATCAATGATTCTAATTTTATAGCTGTTACCTTTATTTTATGTTATGTAGTCGGTTCAAAAGCTCACCCAGAGCTTGTGTGTACTGTTGCTATCTTGCCGACTCAATATAATAATTATCTTATCTTATAGTGTGTCTAATGTGTCTGTACGACCGAAGTTTCGAATTCACTACAAACCTGCATTGCTACCATTTTGAGATCCGACATAAATAACTAGCGTAAACAGTGTTGTTTATGTCAGCACACGACGACATGCAGTGTGAGTCAGTGATAAATGAATGCATTTCTGTTACTGATGGCAAGTGCCAAGATATACTCGCTTCCGGTACGAAAGGTCCGGAGTTCGAGCCCCATCGAGCCGTTACGATTGTGCCCTTAGACAAGACATTTAAATTCCACATGCCTCTTCTCTCTCCCTCGTGGCGACGGATTCAATCTGGAATGAGGTCTCGAACGTGATTAATATAAGTTGTAAGAACTTGTTTCGCAATCGAGCTAAAATAAATTTGCATTAAAATATAGTTTGACGATAAGTGAATTTGGTAATCCTGTTGCACAACCACTATCATATCTTAATATATATTTAGAAATTAATATATTTTTCTCACATTCAAAAACTATTGAGTTATTCCATACATGTATTTGATAGTAATTGTGTTGTCTAATATAAAAGGTATGTTTTGTAAATGGTTCCTAGGAAAGTGGTAACCATACAAGCAGATTGCTTGTCCTCAATCCTACATGTATGTACATAGGAAAGAGGTAACCATACAAGCAGGTTGCTTTCTCCTCAATCCTACATGTATGTACATAGGAAAGAGGTAACCATGCAAGCAGATTGCTTTCTCCTCAATCATACATGTATGTACATAGGAAAGAGGTAGACATACAAGCAGGTTGCTTTCTCCTCAATCCTACATGTATGTACATAGGAAAGAGGTAACCATACAAGCAGGTTGCTTTTTCCTCAATCCTACATGTATGTACATAGGAAAGAGGTAACCATACAAGAAGGTTGCTTTCTCCTCAATCCTACATGTATGTACATAGGAAAGAGGTAACCATACAAACAGATTGCTTTCTCCTCAGTCCTACATGTATGTACATAGGAAAGAGGTAACCATACAAGCAGGTTGCTTTCTCCTCAATCATACATGTATGTACATAGGAAAGAGGTAACCATACAAGCAGGTTGCTTTCTCCTCAATCCTACATGTATGTACATAGGAAAGAGGTAACCATACAAGCAGGTTGCTTTCTCCTAAATCCTACATGTATGTACATAGGAAAGAGGTAACCATACAAGCAGGTTGCTTTCTCCTAAATCCTACATGTATGTACACTACATATTATTTATACTTAACTATTATTTATACTTAACTATTGTTTATACTAAATAGATTTGGTTTAAACAATATTTATTGCAACACATAACTGACATATAACAAACAACAACATACTGTTGTTTCTCAAAGTGCTATGGATAGGATATAAGCCGAAAACGATCCAATATGTAAAATATTGGACTGTGTGAGGCGCGTAACGCCGAAGATAGTACCAATATTTTACATATTGGATCCGTTTGAGTCTTATAACTTACTTAAAACACACACTTATATAACAAGATCCTACTAATTAAAATTGTCAATTTCGTATATTTACGTGTAGTATTTAATATAATACTCTAGCACTTTGACACCAGTCCAATATTAATAATAATGGACTGCAAATACAAAGATATGACGTCGTCACGACAATGCTTTAAATATCGATATTGTACTTTGATATTCAATGGGGAAAATAAATGACAAACAATATATAATATTATGCATGTGCTAGCAGTAAGCGGTGGCAAATCGACAGACCAGTCTAGATTACTGCATCATAACATACGAATTGTGTCTCTTTTCCATATATACATATCATTAGGTACGTTGTTCAAGCCAGCGTTGCTTCACTTTGATCATTGCACTAAATATGTCACAGTGTAATGAACACCAGCGCTATTATTAATGACATTATAATAAAGACACCACGGGATGTCGTAATCGGTCCGATGCATGCATATTTGAACAATAGTAGGTAGGGGCCCATGCAAATAACCCCTACAGGCGTCTTTCAGATGGGACTATCATGTATCGGTGCTATACACTGGGCATATAAAATAACCACGAATGATTCTGGTATTAATCTTCTTAGCACGCACGCACGCACGCACGCACGCACGCACGCACGCACGCACGCACGCACGCACGCACGCACGCACGCACGCACGCACGCACACACACACACACACACATGGTCGATTTTAGGACACAATATTATGATTCTAAAAAACATACTTTGCCAGTTGTATATACTTCTGGACTGTGTGCTCTTAATATCTTAGTATCGTTAGTCACATAGGCATTAGCCATGTTTCAAACCTACACCGCGACGCACAATACAATTATTGCAATGAGAGACATCGGTCAGTTACTGCCCCTGACTACTCCCTATAAGTATTTAGATCATCTTAAGTGGTTTCCTCTGTTTTTATCGTTGTTTCCTTTGCACAACATGCTATCAATTGTCATGCACTTTCTTATCTTATAATTATTAAATTACTAAATCGCGACAGATATCATGCAGTATGTCCAATGGGTACTTATCTGTAATATTTGTTTTATCAATTAACTAACTAGCATGATTTATTTGGATAAAATCACATTTATCATAACGCAACATCTGGTTATGGAACAACAGTAAAAACAAAGGATTCCAACAGAAAGGACCGCTATACATTTCGCGATAAATCGGACTTTATCTGCCAAGGGAGGTAATAAAAAGGCCCGCGATGTCCCTCATTATTGCACAAAACAGTTACACATGTTTAAAGCAATTAAATGGTAAAACAAAGCAGTGCCATGGAATTTTACTGCCAATAATTAATTGACCACGGTAACACAACTATAAATTCTACTAGAGCTATAACAAGACGGTAAACCGAACCAGATAAACAAGTATTTAGTTTAAACTTTATTTATTGTTCTTCTTTTGTCCAAAGAGCATGTATGCATGGAAATTGTAAACACACAGAAACAAGTATTTAGACAGTGAAATAATTTTATTTTACCCACGGGTTTCTTTCCATCAAAGAAATGATTATTAAAGATGTTTAGATGTCGTCCGTGTCTTGTTTATTATGCCCAGAGTATTGTTAGCTAGATACACCGGTCGTTCATCATCAAACAGATATATCTGTCTGATCTGTTTCCTGTGTCTCCGATGTTTCAGGCTAGGTTTAAGTTCACTCATTTATCGTGCGCAGCCTCCCTAAGCAAAAACAAACTGCTTTCGTACAGACTCTATTGAGATTGTCGCAGCATCTCGACACACTGTTTTCGTGCAGACTCTATTGAGATTGTCGCAGCATCTCGACACACTGTTTTCGTGCAGACTCTATTGAGATTGTCGCAGCATCCCGACACACTGTTTTCGTAAGACTTAAGATTGGTTTTGTTGGTTGTGGTGTGTTTTGTTGTGTGGGGTTGTGCAGACTCTATTGAGATTGTCGCAGCATCCCGACACACTGTTTTCGTACAGACTCTATTGAGATTGTCGCAGCATCCCGACACACTGTTTTCGTACAGACTCTATTGAGATTGTCGCAGCATCCCGACACATTGTTTTCGTACAGACTCTATTGAGATTGTCGCAGCATCCCGACACACTGTTTTCGTACAGACTCTATTAGCACTGTGCCCAGCCTCTCGACGAATATATAAATGTTTTCGTCAGTGCAGACTACATTGAGACTGTACGCAGCCCCCTCCCACATGTGGAATCACAAACCGTCAGTGGCCCAGTCAGTGGACTACGAATCTAAGGATCGTAGTTTCGAACCCCAGTACGAGGCTGACCCTAAATAATAATATTAGCAGTTGCTTTTCATCGGGTATGTACAGAAACGCTTCTGGAAATGGAGCGTTTTCTGTAAATTGCACTATCCTCCAAAAATTACAATAACTGACATAGTTCTGTAGTTGTCGCCCCTGTTAAACCAGGGGCCGATAAATAAACGTATCTAAAAAAATGTTTTCCGTCAAACTGAATGTCCTGTTCTTTTTCCAGGTGAGCAGATATTTTGGGAATGCATGCAACGGGTTATGTGGCAGATGGCGGAACAAATGGGACACAACATGACGCGCGAGACACGTGACTATTTGGACCGTCTGCTGCAGATTGCCGTAAACTCTATTGATACTCAGTTTCCTAGAATCCGAAAAGAATACCGGATGTTATCTACTGAAGAACGTAACAGGTTTCACAAAGCTATTCAGGCATTGAAGGCAGACAAGGTTTGTTGATCATTTATATCGAGTTTGCAAATCTTACTAGAATTATACAAATACAATCCGAACCGTAATGGCCTCATTTCATTAATATGTAAATTATGTTATATTTCGGGTTTTACGCCTGCATCAGCACCATTTTTAAGCTATATCGCCGGCGGGCAGTTTACCTAACAACACCTTTCCTGGGCAGGCTCCAGCGGTTAAACAGTACTTGGGTGCACCAACCTCCGTAAGAAACTGCCAACGTCTTCATATAAATGAAACACGGTCTGAGCGGGACTCGAACCCGTGACCATCAGTGATGATAGGTTACAGTGGTATGCAAGTCAGCGACCTCAATATGTAAAGTATCAAAAGATGATTATATTATTAGTATACGTTCTGACCTTGATTTCAGGGGACACTTTTCCTATTGGTTTCAGTGGCAATGAGAGTTCTGCAATAAAGTGCCTCCATTGCGCCCTTTTGTTGAGTGTCTACCACAAACCATTCATTTCAAGTTTGGATACTGACAGTCACCGTGAGCACACCGCACAATCGTCCATGTTACCTGAACTAACAGAACTCGGTTAACAACACATTGAAACCATGATTCCAAGAAGCGAATACCCCGTCGTTTGCAAATAGCAAATGTACTCATTTATACGAACTTATATATTATACTTTATACGAACTATAATATTATTTTACCTCACATGTACAACACACATCACGTTATTTCCGTTTACCCATTAGTTTCTACGAACTTTAATATTATTTTTACCTCACAACATGCACAACACACGTAACGTTATTTCCGCTACATTATCTCGGTATATCCATTAGTTTCTACGAACTTTGAGATTATGTTTACCTCACGACATACACAGCACAAGTCACGTTATTTCCGCTACATTATCTCGGTATATCCATTAGTTTCTACGAACTTTGAGATTATGCTTACCTCATAACACATACAACAGACGTCACGTTATTGCCGTTACATTAGCTCGGTGTACCCATTAGTTTCTACGACCTTTGAGGGTATGCTTTCCTCGCGACATTCACAGTATAAGTCATGTTACTTCCGTTTATTCATTAATTGATATTTTGTTTCAGACGTTGAAGCCCAATGTTTACTCAGCAATTGCAGAGCTCCATGCCGGAGATGTTATTCCAATGGCACATTTTGGTGCCGGATTTCCAGGCTGGCACCGTGTGTATGTTCTCATGTAAGAAATAATTAATATTCATGTACACCCCTATCAAGTTGCTAAGTTCGTTTAAATTTAAATTACGAAGCAAGTTTTAACAACTTATATTAATCACTCTCGTTGGCGCGGATGAAAGCGTATATGTGGTCATTCATGTGGGAGGAAACCGGAGTACCCGGAGAAAACACACCTGTCCGATCTGGCGACTACCGTACCATTTCACATACTTCCCGGTCTGAGGATCGAAACCGGCTTGCATTGGTGAGAAACGAGCGCGCTAACCACTGCGCTAATCGGACAGCCCTATCAGATATTCTGATAAGTATGAGCACACTTAAAAGTAATAGATTCTAATGAATTTGTTTTGTCTGTAGTTTTTAATATTGAAAGTAAGCAGAAACTAACTTGAAAATTGTACCGAAACTATTTCTTATTACTGACTCGCACTAACAAAAGTGGTTGTGTGGTTGTGTAATGTAGTGTAATGAGGCTCCCAACGGGGCAGTTAAAATGAATAAAATTTGAAAACAAATATTATATTAACCAAAATCATTGGAAATTATAAAAGAAAAAGAAGATATGTGTTTATTAGTGTACGTATGTCCACTCGTGGATAACGTCATTGATGAAATAAAATCCTACCTTACACTAATACCCACAAATATGAACTATTTTTACTCTTTATTTCCATATAGCTGCATTGTGTTTGGACATAAATCAATGCTGGTATATAATAAGACATATATGCGCTACATATCAACAGGGAAAGCCAATACAGTGTTGAAGCTAAAATCAAACACTGAACTATACATCACAGACGGAATATGACTATATCCCTGCTAGGGAGTTTGACAGCTAATGAAAATAGATATGACAACGATTATGCTTTTCTTGTAGGCGTCAATAACTTATTTGCAGAAATCATGAAACGTGCTTATAATGGAGTGCCGCCGGTGACATCGTGTAATTTATATCAACTGTTAGCATTTACTCGTCCACGGAACATTATACGTGTGTGTGTATTTTAAATTTGGATAATTGCTTTTTAAGCTTTATATTCTTTTTCATATATATTTTGTCTACTCATGTCTCGTAAATGTAATCCATACGCTCAAGCTTTCCACGTATAGTAGTGTATTTATTGTTGGAACGGTTGTTTTTATTTGTACAGTGATTCTGGACATGTTGTGGGTTTGCAACTTTTCAACTTTGGTATGTTTTGAACGGCCAGCAATTTGTCCTCCACGTTTTAAGCCATGCATATTGAAGTTAACATTCATATCCTCGTGGTTCCCTTGAACATTGTCCTCATTAAAAACTAATGGTACATTAGTCTGTTAACTCGTAAGTACTCACGACTAAGCAGTATAAAGAAATGATGCCCATTGTTCAAGGGCACAGAATCAATTCCTCGGTCGGAATTCGAACTCGTTGTCCCTCGATACTTACAATGGTGTACACACTTAATCTCCAAATATAAATAATCGTTATTAAACATGGCCATAAAAGACTGCTCCAGCACAATTAGAAAGCATTCGCTCCTTTGTATATATGTGCGTGCAGCATATTCGACGTAATATACAGCAAACTTGCATTGAGCAGCCAAAGTATTCTCAATATGTTGTTTTAAGAAACATTTGACCTCTATTAAGCAGCAACATATGCCAAGCAGCCACTTTCTGTGAGTCCATTGGCTGGTTACTTCAAACTGGTCTAATTGCAAACCCATTATTGGGCTTCAACGCAACATTTTACAGCGCTGTACATATCCAATATTTGCTTCAATAAAGTGTTCTGTATTTGTAGTTTTGAGACAGCATTGAGAACGAAGGATCCTTCTGTGTCTGTGCCATACTGGGCCTCCAACATGGACAGTGAAATGGACGACCCGACAACGTCCATTATCTGGTCGGATCAGTTCCTCGGTAATGGAGATGGCTTTGTCACCACTGGTCCTTTCGCTAATTTCAAAGTGTGTAAAATTGAAATACTTCGAACTAAAGTAGATAATATATACTTTATTTAGTTTACAACGATTGCGAAGCAAGTTTTCACAACTTATATTAATCACTCTCGTTGGCTCGGATGAAAGCGTATATGTGGTCATTCATGTGGGAGGAAACCGGAGTACCCGGAGAAAACCCACCTGTCCGATCTGGCGACCATCGTACCATCTCACATACTTCCCTGTCCGAGGATCGAACCCGGGTCGCATTGGTGAGAAGCGAGCGCGCTAACCACTGCACTAATCGGACAGCCTTATAAGGTAGATAATAGAGGGCTGTTTAAGAAGTACTTCACGGGTTTATGTTTCTCTTCAATTATTGTTTTATAGATGATCTTAATACTCTATCTACCTACTTATTAACCACGCCCCTTGAAAAATGTGCAACATGTACAGAGTAATTTCGCGTGTCTGATTGTTATTACTAAATGTTGCTAGAACGTGTGACCCGACCCGTTTGCTTTTCTTCAATTTGTCATCTTTTGTATTCACATGTATGTGTGAAGCGAATCGAGTAATAAAATATGATTAAACTAAAATATAAGCAAGTTGCTTTCTCCTCAATCCTACATGTTATATATATTCAAAGAAATAAATATTGTTTAAACTAAAAACTGAAAGCGCCTGATGTGAATAGTGATTCTCCGCCATGATTCAGCGATATTGTGAACGACTTTGATTGGCTCACTCGTTTGACGAGCTAATTAATTATTTACATTGACATATAGCAACATTTGAATTGCAGGCCCTTAGCTGTGGCAAGAACCTAGATTGTCAATCAAATAGATCCTAGCTACGGGCAGATAACAATTAAACAGCTCTTTTATGAGAGACAACGTGCAAGACATAATAAAACACATCAGCTTATTTCAAACAAGACTATTAAAATGTTCGTATATGGTCAGCAATTAAGAAATTAATGCAATCATAAATTTAGCGTGCTTTAAAGGAGCTACGACGGCATATTTCTGCTAAATAGCCAGATGTATCGCAATATTTGCATGAATTGTTTGAGATACCACTGAATGTGGGAGCAAATCCTTCACATACGCTCGTCTATTCTATGTACAATGTATTTTAATTGCACATATTTTTATTTTCTATTGTAGGTTTATAGTTCCAATTCAATACTAACAAGGAATATAGGCGCATCAGGATCGCTTATGACTAATACAGGAATTCACGGAATTCTTTCACAAAATCATACGTACGCTATAGTGAGTCCAACCGGGCAACAGAACCATAACCTAGAGATCCAGCACAACACTGTGCACTTGTGGATAGGTGGTAACATGGATGATTTAAGTACCAGTGCAGAAGATCCAGTCTTCTTTCTGCATCATTCTTTTATTGACTACTTATGGGAGGAATTCCGTACAAGACAGAAACTGATGGGAATTAACCCAGAGACGGATTATCCGACAGGAAGTTGGGGAGGTGATAGACATGCACCGGAAGCTTCTCTGGGTTTCGGTGACCTTAGAAATGTGGATGCTCTTAGCAATGTGTTAGCAAATATGGTCAAATATGACCCTTCTCCGGTGTGCACTCGATCTTATCCTACATGTTTATCCAAATATCTCCGATGTGACTCAACGCGGGCACACCCTATTTGTGTAAGTCTGTCTCGTGATGAAATTCATGGGAATAGAAGACATGCGCACGAAGTTTGTGTAGAAGCACACCTCACACGTGCTGTGCAAAACACGTTTGCAATCAACCAATTCTGTGATATGAGGAGATGGTCATACATTCCGGTAAAAATAGTGCTCCAGAGACCCCCGGAATTTTCAAACTACAAAGCTTACCCGGTGTACAATAACAGACCTGTTACCACAACCGATGTTTTCTCCACTATCTCAATTAACAAAACGATCAGCAAATCGCTTGCGGCTTATCCTACTTGTAGACATACAAGTTCTGTTGCTCGTAAGATTTATGTAGAGTCTTATGGTTTAAATTATTATGGGAAATATAAAGACTTTACAGTCCTGGACCAAAGGCATGCGCTATCGTCTGCGACCACATACTTGGGAGTAAAACGTCCAGATACAAATTACACAGATGTAATTGTGTATGCCTTTGATTATTGCGGGAGAACTTGCCGACCATTTTGTCTTAATATGTCTGTTAGTCCACCGAAATCTTCACCGTGTAATGGAGTTATTCGAATTACTCCTGACAAACCGAAGTTGTACGGGGATAATTATGCCGAAGCTGTTAATGGTGTTTGGAGCGCAGATCACCCGGATGCTTTACCGGAAGTTGCACCAGAGCCAGCCTTTATAACATTTTATTGTGACTATTCAGGCGTATGGCCTTGGGATCCGGAGATTCAAATGAAGTCACGTGCCAATATGAGAAGCGAAAATAACGTGCACAACTTACAGTTGAAACCCGTATTTAGAGAACCTAATTCAATAAACAATGTTAATCTACAAACATCGATACAAAATAGTGTTATGACATCGGAAGCTGTGCATTCTTCAAGTTTTACTAACATGCATAAAAGTGTTACGAAAATTAGGTCTAATGTATTCAATAAATCTCCTAGAATTAGGTCTGAGGTATTCAATAACGCTCCCAGAATTAGGTCTAGTGTACATATATTAAATAATGCCCCCAGAATAATCTCTATTATTAAAACTAAGAAACGGAAGCCTTTACCTACCACTCCTAGATCGAAAGTGGAACATATACCCAGCTTTGTGGTAATAGACTTGAGTTCTGCCACTAGCAGACCGCCAATTCAGCGTAATAAACAAAAGACAAACACTATATATCTAGGCAAAGCCGGTGAAATACGTCCAGAATCCGTGTCACAGAAACGATTGTTTGCAAATAGGCACACCGATAATGAATTCCAGATACCACAACGGTCATCCCATATGACCACAGAGGGCTTTCTATTGAGAGGTAATATATGAATTGATCATGCTATACCACGTGACTGGGAGTGGGTAGCATTTATCATGCTATATCACGTGACTGGGAATGGGTACAATATAACATCTTCAATAATGAGTTCAGGTAGGTATATCGAGATCACACACAGCGGCAAATATTTATAATTTGAATTTATATCAATATGCCCTGTCACACTGCTGATTGTGCTGTAATTAAATGTCTTGTCACACTATCGATTGTGCAGTAATGTGACGTCCTGTCACACTGCTAAATGTGCTACACTGTTAATTCCTGTCACACTGCCGATTGTACTGCAATGCTATGTCCTGTCACTCTGCCGAATGTGTTGAAATATTATGTCTTGCCACAATGCCGAATATGTTGCAATGCTATGTCCTGTCACTATGCCGAATATGTTGCAATGCTATGTCCTGTCATTATGTCGAATGTGCTGCAATTTTCATGATGTCCTGTCACATATTTAGCATATTTATTCCACTATATGCATACACAAAACAATACATGTACACTAATTCAAAGAAGTCAGTATATAGGAAAGGAATAAAACGGAAGCAGAGCGTATATAGTTTCTCTCCTAGTTATACCTAGTACACGCTAACACGCGTTCAAACGAGCTCCAATGGGTTGCCATATATCACACTCAAATGCATTTTTGAATAATACAAAATGCATAGGGACTAAGAATACATGCACTTTACTAATGAAATGTGTGTTGTTTTATCTTCCGTACGTGCCTGTATATACTAGTATTGTATGCGTACATGACAAAGTTCTTGGTAGGTCGGAGTTGTACAAGCACTCGTGATGCTGTAAGCAGCTCCTTTGACTATTAGATTGCTTTTTAACATTATTATGTCCATTCCAATTCGAATTTTTTGTTTTTTTGTTTAAACATAATTTATTGCCAAATATATACAGCAAAAGGAATTATTATCGAATTTATTTTCACTGTTAGTTGAGGATGAGCATTTCTGTGCGCATGTTTGTTTATGTAAAACTAAAGCTCAACAATCATAGGACTGGTCACACATCTCCATCCATTATATTTGTCTTCACATGATACATGTTCTAGGTACTCGACTTTCCGAAACATTTGCTCAATTAGTGATGAAGATCAAAATCGGCAATTCTGTGTTTGTTATCATCTTATCGAATTTCTTCCTTATCACAATAATGTCGCCGCAATATATAAAACATTTTTGTCAATGTGTACCAGACCATTCGGCTGCCATACTGCATTCAATTGTTGCTAGGGAATTACATAGCACATGAAATATAAGACTCCAATAAACCATGTGTAACTTCGTGTTCTGTCTGTCCTCTGGCTCTATCTCAATGTGCCAATAGCTCGAGGTCGGATAAGTATATCAATGTGCTATTAGCCTGAGCTTACATCGACAATCTATTTAGCATGTCAGCTGACCATGGATTCAGAAATAGCGGAGGATATACATGTATGTTGTTAATAACTTGCAACTTTATGTTGGGATCCAGACCACGGTTATTCTCTGCCACAATTTCTACAATTCCCTTTGTATTCCTGTCCATGTACATATGCGCATATGCGTTTTTATTTTATCGTGTGTAGGTTTTAGCAAATTATTTTGACTTTCAATCTCTCTCACACATATGCATCGGTTTATACTACATTGGCGTTGTACTTTATTTCTACTCGATAAAAACGCCGCAAATCCACCAGCATGTTTGACAACATCATTTAGCTTAGCTGTTTTAGTTTAGTTTATACACATTCTTATAGCTCAATTACGAACACTGTTCTTGCAAAACTGTTCTTGCAACATTAGCTTAATCGCTCTCGATATCTCATTCCTGGTGGAATACATCTCCGTGAGGGAAATATAAGAGAAAGGGAAATGTATATTTAAATGTCTTGTCTAGGGATATCACCACCGTCATTCTGAGGGGTCGAGCTCAACAACCCTCAATTACGAGGCGACACCGTATCGATTATACCATGACTGACATTTGTGATGATCATCCTCAACACAGCGTGAGCAATATGTGCTGAGTATCATGTTATAGATTTATCATTGCGTCAGCGATATGCCCTGATTCTCGTGCTATAAACATGTATTTATCATTGCGTCAGCAGTATGTACTGATTATTTCACTTGTCATTGCAGATAGATGTAGATTAAATCCGGGTTGTTTCCTGTCAGTGCCGTGTTCCCCGTGCCAGCATACATCCAGACAACGCTGT
This sequence comes from Archivesica marissinica, assembly GCA_014843695.1. Lineage (NCBI taxonomy): Eukaryota > Metazoa > Mollusca > Bivalvia > Venerida > Vesicomyidae > Archivesica > Archivesica marissinica. The sequence continues at coordinate 17,580,152 of CM026395.1, read as the reverse complement.
CAACCTCCTAGCCGTATGGTAGCCATCTGTGTGAATGGAAGTTACATGCTCCATCCCATCTCCTTCGACTTTACGGGATAGCTAAGCTTTGCCATGTATGATTTTCTGCTGAAGTGTGTCAGGACTGTGTATGGTGTTGTGTTCTTAATTGCAACACTGTTTATACTTGGCAATGAAATTGCCGTCATAATTTATTTGAGTGTGTGTCTCTAAAATGAATATGCTGTTAAACTTGTGTTGTTGTTTTAATTTCGATATCCCTGGCTTTCCCTGTCTATCTTATGTATCATTAATACTTCCGTAAACAGTACTACCTGGAAATCAACCATGAAATGTATGTACTTTCATTATGTGTAGATGTCTATTTAATAACAGTTTTTTTATTATGGCATAAAATCAGCGGATATAAGTAAGCATTGTATTGTTTGTTGGTGTTGATTGTGTAATATAAATGTACAATGCCACATTATGTCACTATACGGAGTATACGTGCGTGTATGGTCTAGTGTATGAAACGAATCCGTACACTACCGAATACTCGAACATAGAGGATAGTAGTGATTGGAATTGATTTTATTATGACCGAAATGTGTATTTCCACGAGTTGAGTTAGCCACTCTTTAGGGTTTCTAATATTTTTTGCTAATATATTTTTTATCCACTTTTATTCATTGTTACTGCCCCTGTCTGGATCCTCAATTTCACTAAAAGACACAACCGCAGAACCTCTTCGTTAGAAGTAAAGCGCGTTCTGGTATAAGTTTTAAGATAGTTTCTGTCTGCTGTTAAAATTGAAAGCAACAAGCCAAATTCAATATAACATCTTATTTTATAGTTCACAGAAAATATCTAAAATACAACAGTACATGCAACCACGGAGGAATACGAAACACAAGCAGTGTCAACGAAACTGTTATCTTCCACTGTTTCGAAAAAGTGATGGATATCATTTTCTAAAATTACTGTGAAATCTCAATCATTCATTGCAAAGCAGAGCATGGGAACAAGCGTTGGTATATTTAGCCTAGTCAGTCAGTCAGTCATATAAATATAGGTTTAACATCGAGGCCATTAATTTGGGCAACCGTTAGCGACGATAAATAAACGTAAGACACACACAGACCATTATATTGAGCCGTTTTGAGTTTCTGATAATGTCATTTTGCCAGAAGTACAAAAGTGAAAATGGACAGACTGGAACCCAGCTATAGAAAGCATACAAGTAAATATAATACTGATTCTGTATGCTGCTTTACATGCACCCATGTTCCGCAGGTAATATTAAAATATAGTATGTTGATACCACTGGGAATAATAAAAATGTGATAATGGAAAATAGTGACACCCAGTAGAACGTGACTGAAAGCCTTAGGTCAATAACTGCTAACGTTAATATCTAAGTATATCCAAATGCTCATCATCATGATATCCATGAGGTCCGTCTCTGTGGTCGAGTGGTTAAGGTCGCTGACTTGTATACTACTGTAACCTATCATCACTGATGGTCACGGGTTCGAGCCCCGCTCAGGCCGTGTCTCATTTATATGAAAAAGTTGGCAGTTTCTTACGGAGGTTGGTGCACCCAAGTACTGGTTAACCGCTGGAGCCTGCCCAGGAAAGGTGTTGTTAGGTAAACTTCCCGCCGGCGATATAGCCCAAAATGGTGCTGATGCAAGCGTACAACCCGAAATATAACAACATATCCATGAGTTTACCCTTGGAATAGAACTATTCTCCAAAACAATATTTCTATATTATATTTAAAAATATAGTCAATGAATACACACATAATGTGAGTGTTTGCGCACCATTTAGTTCGTATATCTTAATTAATTAGATCATCAAATATTCATGTTATGGGTGCACAACACTGTCAGTGGTATTCGCAGTTCAACGTACGTGTTAACCACTGTACTACTGACCCGTCTGGTCTTCTTCCTTACGTTTTTTAACGTCGCTATCGGTTGCTCATATGAGCGGCGCCTCCTGAAGATATTATTCATCTTAGATGTATAAGGATACTGCAATGGTATAGAGACCCATTCCAGAGTATCCTGTGGTTCTTTCACATCCACGATCAGGGCCGTCGCTGGAGCTATTTTGATGATACGCACGGCCAAATATGCTTGTTTGTCGAGTGAGCATAGCGAGCTAGTACGCTAGGGGGTCAGGGGGCATGGCCCCCTTGAGATTTTTTGAAATGAGGATGCAATTTCCTGCATTTCAATGCATTTTGTAACATACAATTGCAGGACTAAAGTTCTTACGACAATGTAATAATATATATATATATACATGTAATATACATAATATACATGATCTATCGCCCTTATCAATTAAACAAGCACGTAAAATAGCACACACTAAATTTCAAGATGCACCATGTTTGCAATGGGCTCAATTGTTCCACCACTCCACACATCACGGCGCCTATGTATCTCTACTACCCCCTGCGGTTGTATGACATTTTTGGACTTTTCATTTCCTGAGACCAATGATACGCACGTGCGTACTTGCGTATGCCCAGCGACGGGCCTGAGTCGATGTAAAGCACAAACACGAGACTGAGAATCCAGGGGTCGCCGTCTTACCCTGATAATATTAACAGTCTTTCAGATTAGACTTTAAACCGAGGTCTTGTGTCGGTGCTTTACAGTGTGCACATGCAAGAACCAGAGGCTACTCTAGAATGGGTATCTGTCTCGACCATGAGGCTAGTCGACATGAACCCATAAGAAGACACTGTTTCAAAATAAGTGAAACATTTATCTCCAATTGTGACATTCAAACTTATGTATTTGTACAATGCACCTCTCTCGTTGTACGCATGCGCAGTAGCTAGCCAGGTGCACTGTCAAAATTTCGTGTAAAATCTTGTCAACATTAGTTGTCCTTTCTTATCCCCATGTCGTCGCATTGAACCGTGTCGGTGGTGTTTCAGAAACACCAATAGGTATTCTATTCCTATGCAGCTGATATGTAGAAATGGTAGAGAATATGGCTAACCCGTGGTAACAAAGGACGCCAATTTGCAAATGGCGTCGGACACAACACCTATCTGGTAATCTACTTCACATGGGATGCACACTACTATGCAGATAATAACGGAGAAGTGTCATTGAAAATATACCTGTTGACTATGTTATTCTAACTTATTGTCATATATTGAATACTGTCAGAATGGTTGTCAGTTTAATTCCAATGTGATCACACGAGTACAAAACAATTTCTGAAAATGTCGACCAACCGCAAAAAATCAAAGGAGCAACGGATCTTAGCAAACAGGTACCAGGTGGTTAGGAAGCTAGGAAAGGGGAACTTTGGAACTGCCTATTTATGCAAAGATTTACGGTTTCCCAAAGTTGCTGATGATGAAGGAGGGCTGTAAGTAGAATTTTGCAACTAACATGTATAATTTTTGCAAGCTATAATAATTACGTAGACTTTTTCGTCAACATCTATTCATTCTGTGTCACAAGACCAGAACTTGAGGATAACATAAGAACAGCTGTCCCAGAGTGCAAACCCCACTGTATTCACTATTGGTATTTAACATGGTGGCGTCCGTGGTCCAGTGGTAGAGCGTCGGATTTGGAATCGAGCGGTCCCGGGTTCAATCTATCTATCTTCCTTTAATGTCAAACCCCTCGCGGGGATGTAGACATGTTGCACGTCAAAAACCGCAAAGAAGTAGTATGAGTAGTTAAAAGCATGATTTAAGAAAGTAATGAAAATAAGTTGTGGTAATAAGAGGTCAGGCCACGTATGTAGTGTCATTGAGCAAGACACCTCACACACATTGCATAGTACTGGTTAACCACTTAGGTCGGCTAAGCTTGCCCAGGAAAACTTGCCTTCATGACTGATTTATCTCAAAATCGAAATAATTCCTACGGGATCAATATATTCACAAAGTGTCATCAAAATCAATCTACAGCATTTCGTTATCCTGTCCAGACGGACGTAGCCCAAAACAATGGATATAATGCATTTTACCAGTACACACAATGTTTAGCAGGGGGCAGCTCCAGGAATTTATGTTAGAATGGTAGATATTCACCCCCCTCCAAAAGAAAATTTGCGTTTCATGGCGTTTTGTTTCGACCAAATTACAGTGATATATATATACATGTGAAAATTGTTGTTTTCACTTTGTAATTAACTAGTGAGGGAAAAAATGTTAACAATGTGATTGACTGATTTTAGAGGGGATGTGCCGGATGCAACCACTTGATTTTAGAGGGGATGTGCCAGGTGCAACCCCTTGAACCACTTGATTTTAGAGGGGATGTGCCGGATGCAACCCCTTGAACCACTTGATTTTAGAGGGGATCTGCCGGGTGCAACCCCTTGAACCACTTGATTTTAGAGGGGATGTGCCGGGTGCAACACCTTGAACCACTTGATTTTAGAGGGGATGTGCCGGATGCAACCCCATGAACCACTTGATTTTAGAGGGGATGTGCCGGGTGCAACACCTTGAACCACTTGATTTTAGAGGGGATGTGCCGGATGCAACCCCATGACCACTTGATTTTAGAGGGGATGTGCCAGGTGCAACCCTTGAACCACTTGATTTTAGAGGGGATGTGCCGGGATTCATACATGACGTGTAGCTTTTGAGCCAGGGACAGTAATTGACTAATATCTCACATTGCCAAAATGCTTTTGTGTTTCTGTATGAATTCATTGAATTGTAGTTATGTATTAGCTGTGCTTATAGGAAAGTGATGAAAGAAATATCTGTGGGAGATCTTCAGCCAGACGAGACTGTGGATGCCATGCATGAAGCCCGTCTCCTGTCTAAACTTGATCATCCGAGTATCGTACAGTTCCATGATAGCTTCATTGATGGCGAGTTCTTCTGTATAGTCACAGAATACTGTGAGGTAAGCCTAGAGTAACTGTTTTGCATTTGTAGGATAAATAATTACATATATAGTGTCCAAAGATACTAAGTAATGTGAAGGGACTATCCATGAACAAGGATTAGATTATAATATGCTGGCTAGTGTATGGAAACTTAGTGAAACCACAGAATATGTACACAGTAGCATTACATTTTTTTTTTTAAACTTTATTTATTTTACAACGATTGCGAAGCAAGTTTTAACAACATATGTTAATCACTCTATTTGGCGCGGATGAAAGCGTAAATGTGGTCATTCGTGTGGGAGGAAACCTGAGTACCCGGAGAATACCCACCTGTCCGATCTGGCGACCACCGTACCATCTCACATACTTCCTGGTCTGAGGATCGAACCATGGTTGCATTGGTGAGAAGCGAGTGCACTGACCACTGTGCTAATCAGACAGCCCTAAGTTTGTTTCTCATTTTTTTGACCAACTGGTAGTAAAACTTTTACCCACAGTGCAATATGTTTTCTTGGATTTCCAAATTGTCCTCACTGCATCCTGTCTTGAGCTATTGTTGTGATTAGCTAACTATTTGTTTAAGTGGAAGTCGTGGATGCGCGTTTGCTTCAGGTGCGAAAGGTCCGGAGTTCAAACCCCGCTGGAGACGTTACGATTATTCCCCTTGGCAAGGCATTTAAATTCCACATTGCGTCCGCCTTCGTGGTCGAGTGGTTAAGGTCGCTGACTTGTATACCACTGTAACCTATCATCACTGATGGTCATGGGTTCGAGCCCCGCTCAGGCCGTGTCTCATTTATATGAAAAAGTTGGCAGTTTCTTACGGAGGTTGGTGCACCCAAGTACTGGTTAACCGCTGGAGCCTGCCCAGGAAAGGTGTTGTTAGGTAAACTGCCCGCCGGCGATATAGCCCAAAATGGTGCTGATGCAGGCGTAAAACCCGAATCATAATAATAAAATTCCACATTGCCTCTTCTCTCTCCCTCGTGGCAATGGATTCCATCAGGAATGAGGTCTCAAGAGTGACTAATATAAGTTGTAAGAACTTGTTTCACAATCAAGCTAAAATAAATTGTGTTTAAATCATTCAATCTTTATGATTGATTTATATGTTTGTAACAGGGTGGAGATCTGGACATGAAGATTCTGGAATACAAGAAGTCCAAAAAACAGTTTGATGAGAAGATCGTGCTTGATTGGTTCGTACAGTTGCTGCTAGCAGTCCACTATATGCACAGTAGAAGGGTCTTACATAGGGACCTTAAAACTAGGTAAGTCCCCCTCCAGGGCACAGGGATTCGGCACGTTTGGGGGTACTAGTATATATATTTAAGTACAGGGATTCTACTCTGTGGGATGTCAGATTTCGCATCGATCAGTAAAATGGCCATATCTGAAACAATTGTGTACAAAGCTGTCCAAATATAACGCCTATCCCGAGTCTTTATATTGTTCTTCAAATAAAACACAACTTTAAGCTGCATGCATGTATACTTTGCAAACAATTGCCACATACATTGGCCATAGCAGGTCACATTTCCATACTAGGACACGGGTTCTGTCAGCAACAAAAAAAAATCTTCGACGGGAGAGTTTTAACTGTGAATAACATTATCAATAAAATGTGTTTCCACTAACCTGTATGTTTATTCGGCAAAAATGTACGTCAAAAAGAGATTTCGTAGCATTTTCAATTTGTTTTGAAAAATTCTAAAGCGGCGCAATTCGCGTTGAAACGTGCGTTGAAACGAGCGTTCTGATTGGATTATGATTGTTCTTCATATATAAAAAAACATCTTGTTACATTCTAATAATCCAATCAGAACGCTCGTTTCAACACTGGTTTCAACGCGAATTGCGCCGCTTTAGAATTTTTCAAAACAAAATTTTTGCCGAATAAACATACAGGTTAGTGGAAACACATTTTATTGATAATGTTATTCACAGTTAAAACTCTCCCGTCGAAGATTTTTTTTTGTTGCTGACAGAACCCGTGTCCTAGTATGGAAATGTGACCTGCTATGGCCAATGTATGTGGCAATTGTTTGCAAAGTATACATGCATGCAGCTTAAAGTTGTGTTTTATTTGAAGAACAATATAAAGACTCGGGATAGGCGTTATATTTGGACAGCTTTGTACAAAATTGTTTCAGATAGGGCCATTTTACTGATCGATGCGAAATCTGACATCCCACAGAGTAGAATCCCTGTACTTAAATATATATACTAGTACCCCCAAACGTGCCGAATCCCTGTGCTCCAGGGGTAGGTAGCTCCACAGTTGTTGAGAAGAGCCGAGTGTATATTATATTTATATATCCGTTATATACCCGTCTGACCTATGGGGAAGAATTTCTCCCAATTTGTTGCATGCCTCCACAAGAGAGAAATGATTTGTGAGACTAACTGTTTCTCGGAACAATATGGCAGTGCTAAGATGATTTCAATATTGATTTAATATTAAATATCTTGTTATATGTGACGCGATTTACCAAAAGGGACCCACTGGGTGGGTGACGTTACGTCAAGAAATTAGGTCTAAAGTTATATGTCACACAATCGCGCTGTTAGCTGAAGGTGTAAATCCGTAGTCGCATGGGAAATTATTATGATGTTTAAGCTTATTTGACATCGCCTCCTGCGAACCATATGGACAAACGGTCGTGTGGGAGACAGATTGACAATGGATTTTATAAATGACATTACGCTTGGTGTGACGTTATGTTCACGCTATTCATGTACTTTTAAAATTCATTTTGAAAACAAATAATCTAAACCTTAAATGTTGAAAATCGTTTAAGGAAATGACTGAAAATCATAATTCTGGAGAGAACAAATATTTTTGAAAATTTCACCCAGCTGGTCCCTTTTGATAAATCGCGTCACATATCACAATTTAAATGTGTTGATATTATGACAGTTCACACAAGCATATGGGCCTAGTTCTAGATGAGCAGGGATCATTTTAGAGGGCGATATGGGCGAAATGGTCGCCCTAGGGACCCTGACTTCGCCCTCTGGGGGGCCCACTTCTCCCTAAAAAAATTTTTTTTACAATTTTCAAACCAAATTTTGTCTAGTGAGATACACTGGCCCATAAGGCACTCCTTCTATTCAAATGTTGTATTTAATGGTTGTACTGTGCATTTTAACCCTGTTTTGCAGAAGTATATTAAAGAACACCATTTAAGGAAGCGATCACGCGCTTTCTCACTTCTCCCAAACATTCTGACCTAGAATGAACCCTGACCTAGAATGAACCCTGACCTAGAATGAACCCTGACCTAGAATGAACCCTGACCTAGAATGAACCCTGACCTAGAATGAACCCTCAATGAGTGGCAGTGTTTCTCATGAACCTTCCACATATTTCAGAAATGCATCTTTAAAGCCATGTGTACTTGTGCATGTATAGTAATTTAGTTTATGCACATTTATTTTAGCTCGATTGCGAAACAAGTTCTTACAACTTATATTAATCACTCTCGAGACCTCATTCCTGATGGAATCCATCGCCACAAGGGAGAGAGAAGAGGCTGCATGGAATTTAAATGCCTTATCTAAGGGCACAATCGTAACGGCTCCAGCAGGGCTCGAACTCCGGACCTTTCGCATCTGAAGCGAACGCGCATCCACTGCGCTAGCACGTCTTCCACTAGTCGTGTAGTAATTTATTGTTGCTTCTGGTTTTTCTCTTTTATTTATTTATAATACTAGTTAGAAATATACATGCAAACAACAACGTACAATCAATATCTGGTCAACAATATCTACACATACACTGGTACTCCTTTATTATATTGTTCTTACAAAACGTTATTCAAGGAACATGAGATGAGCATTTCCGTTTTAGGCCAAATCAAACAACCTGTGTTTACTATTACATGCCAAAAAAATACGAATTGTTGGTAGGGAATTTTGGGGTGGGGTTTTTTTTACCGTACTTTTGGGCACAGAAAAATGTGGAAACAAATGTTTTCCCCCAAAATTTCATTAAAAAATCATGGTCAGGGGGGGGGGGTAAAACATGGGTTGATCGGGAAATCGTAAACACAGGTGTTTTTTTTGGTCTTGGTAATATCAGTATTTATTGTTACTCGTGAATATTTCAGAAATATATTTTTGAAGAAGAATATGGTAAAAATTGGAGATTTTGGGATATCAAGGATCCTTATGGGTACAACAGACCTAGCGTCGACATTTACAGGGACACCATATTACATGAGTCCAGAGGTGCTCAAGCATGAAGGATACAATTCTAAATCCGACGTCTGGTTAGTACATCTTGTCTGTTCTTAATAATTTCCACCCTCCCACTGGAAGTTATCTATCCAGCTGATTGGAGGAAGGTGGGTGGTTCTGTCTGGGCTGTATCTGAAATACTCCCTGCGTTGCTCCTGGGTATGGTCGTCTCCTTCCAATAAACTTTGGAATAGAAACTCAGCTGTCAGTTTAATGCTTAAACCCGACAATCAAAAAACAAACTTCTACCACTGAAGCGAAAATGGTAGATTTAAGTCTACGGAAATCTGTGGTATTATGAAATTTGTTGATAGAAAGAAAGTTTAACAGTTGTTTGTCAGTGTACATCACATTAATACATGAGGTAGGAGCTATTGATATTTCTGAAGAAGATAGCTTTTCAGCCGTTTGCTCAAAACTCACAGCATGTCGAAAAGTCAGTAGAAAAATGATTATAAAAAATGATTTTCCAATATTAAAAAAAATAAAATATGAAAAATTTCCAAAATTAATTCAATAAATATTCTCTGCAAACTTTACTGAAGAAATAGTAATCTAAACATCTGCCAGGTAGCTGAGACATTCAAGCTTTCTTAGTTGCGTCAATTTTTATAATTTATATCTCATACATTTATTGCCTTTTGGGGAAGACATATTTATTGCTTTCGATCTGGTTATCCGTCTGTCCATCCATCACAAAACTTCCTATTCACAAGTGGACACAGACGGATCTGGCGTCCAGTGGTTAGCACGTTGGACTGGTAATCCAGTGATCGCAGGTTCGATCCCCCCGTCTGACCCTAATAAAATTAACAGTCTTTCAGATGGGACGTTAAACCGAGGTCTCGTGTCGGTGCTTTACACCGTGCACGTAAAACAACAAAAGGAGACTCTGGAATGGGTCTCTGTCTGTATCATTGCACTATCCTCCAAAAATCTAAAATGACTAATCTCTTCAGGAGTCGTCGCTCATATGGTCAGTCATATAAATATATTTTAATACTGAGATCATTAATTGGGCCGTATTGAGTTACTAATAATATAATATCATTTTGCCAGAAGTAAATTGGTGAAAAATCGACAGACTGGAAACGACGATAAATAAACATATAACACACATGGACAAATCTAGTGCTTTACCAGCCTACGGTAAATACTGACAGACTTGCATGGGAAGGTAGCGAGACAAATGTTTAAAGACTTGCATGGGAAGGTAGCGAGACAAATGTGTAACTTAATTTCTCTAATTCTTGATGAATTAAATTGTGAATCCTGAAAAAAACAAAACAGTTTAGCCATTTTCAATGAAAGTCTGGATTGGCTTGTGAATGTTTTGTATAATTGATATATTTCAGGTCGATAGGTTGTATATTATACGAGATGTGCTCGTTAGATCATGCATTTGATGGGAAGAGTTTGATGGCGGTTATGTATAAAATTGTTGAAGGGGAACCTCCAGACCTACCATCTAAATATTCGAAAGATCTCAACAAAGTTCTCAAGTTGTAAGTGTTATTAATTATCCGCAACTGATATTGTTTTGGCGGCGTGCGGCCAGCCGGAGGTATCACCATGGTCGTGCACATTCCATTTTCGTGGGGATCGGTCCAGTGACACCAGAACTGTTGACATTTAATTGAGTGAAAATCAACAAATTAATATCCGTCCAGTTCCAGCGTGGCTGAAGATGTCAATTCATCATATCTGTTTGTTTATTTCTAACAAACGTCTGTAAATATTCCCTACTTATTTGTTAGTACTCGGTCTTGACAAAGAGTTGCGAGTTGTTTGGTGTATGTAGGTTCAATGTGATACATTGTATAGCTAACTTGTTCTCTGGAAGAAGTCGTGATAGCGCAGTGGTAGAGCGTTCGCTTCTGTTGCGAAAGGGCCAGAGTTCGAGTCCCGCTGGATTTATTACGATTGTGCCCTTAGGCAAGGCATTTAAATTCCACATTGCCTCTTCTCTCTCCTTCGTAGTGATGGATTCCATCAGGAATGAGGTCTCGAGAGTGAGTAATATAAGTTGTAAGAACTTGTTTTGCAATCGAGCTAAAATACATTTGTATAAACTAACTTGTTCTCTATGGTAAGTAGGTTCCACTGTGAATACATTTGTATAAACTAACTTGTTCTCTATGGTAAGTAGGTTCCACTGTGAATACATTTGTATAAACTAACTTGTTCTCTATGGTAAGTAGGTTCCACTGTGAATACATTTGTATAAACTAACTTGTTCTCTATGGTAAGTAGGTTCCACTGTGAATACATTTGTATAAACTAACTTGTTCTCTATGGTAAGTAGGTTCCACTGTGAATACATTTGTATAAACTAACTTGTTCTCTGGTAAGTAGGTTCCACTGTGAATACATTTGTATAAACTAACTTGTTCTCTATGGTAAGTAGGTTCCACTGTAAATACATTTGTATAAACTAACTTGTTCTCTATGGTAAGTAGGTTCCACTGTGAATACATTTGTATAAACTAACTTGTTCTCTATGGTAAGTTGGTTCCACTGTGAATACATTTGTATAAACTAACTTGTTCTCTATGGTAAGTAGGTTCCACTGTGAATACATTTGTATAAACTAACTTGTTCTCTATGGTAAGTAGGTTCCACTGTGAATACATTTGTATAAACTAACTTGTTCTCTATGGTAAGTTGGTTCCACTGTGAATACATTTGTATAAACTAACTTGTTCTCTATGGTAAGTAGGTTCCACTGTGAATACATTTGTGAATAAATTCAGAAAACCCTGTTTTTTTCTATTGTCTTCATTATAATTTCTGTGAACTGATTCAGAATATAGATATAGATATCTCTCTTATAGATATCATTTTAATCTGTGTAATGTTTTATCCAGAATGTTGAACAAAGATCCAGAAAAACGACCGTGTGCAACAGAACTGTTAAAAATAACCTTGATTTCCTCCCATATAGCTGTAAGTATTCACTGATTCCCTCATACATAGATGTAAGTATTCACTGATTCCCTCATATATAGCTGTAAATATTCACTGATTCCTTCATATATAGCTGTAAGTATTCACTGATTCCCTCATATATAGCTGTAAGTATTCACTGATTCCCTCATATATAGCTGTAAGTATTCACTGATTCCCTCATATATAGCTGTAAGTATTCACTGATTCCCTCATATATAGCTGTAAGTATTCACTGATTCCCTCATATATACGGTAGCTGTAAGTATTCACTCATATATAGCTGTAAGTATTCACTGATTCTCTCATATATAGCTGTAAGTATTCACTGATTTCCTCCCACATAGCTGTAAGTATTCACTGATTCCCTCATATATAGCTGTAAGTATTCACTGATTCCCTCATATATAACTGTAAGTATTCACTGATTTCCTCACATATAGCTGTAAGTATTCACTGATTCCCTCATATATAGCTGTAAGTATTCACTGATTCCCTCATACATAGCTGTAAGTATTCACTGATTCCCTCATATATAGCTGTAAGTATTCACTGATTCCCTCATATATAGCTGTAAGTATTCACTGATTCCCTCATATATAGCTGTAAGTATTCACTGATTCCCTCATATATAGCTGTAAGTATTCACTGATTCCCTCATATATAGCTGTAAGTATTCACTGATTCCCTCATATATAGCTGTAAGTATTCACTGATTCCCTCATATATAGCTGTAAGTATTCACTGATTCCCTCATATATAGCTGTAAGTATTCACTGATTCCCTCATATATAGCTGTAAGTATTCACTGATCTCCTCATATATAGCTGTAAGTATTCACTGATTCCTCATATATAGCTGTAAGTATCACTGATTCCCTCATATAGCTGTAATATTCACTGATTCCCTATATAGCTGTAAGTATTCACTGATTCCCTCATATATAGCTGTAAGTATTCACTGATTCCCTCATATATAGCTGTAAGTATTCACTGATTCCCTCATATATAGCTGTAAGTATTCACTGATTCCCTCATATATAGCTGTAAGTATTCACTGATTCCCTCATATATAGCTGTAAGTATTCACTGATTCCCTCATATATAGCTGTAAGTATTCACTGATTCCCTCATATATAGCTGTAAGTATTCACTGATTCCCTCATATATAGCTGTAAGTATTCACTGATTCCTTCATATATAGCTGTAAGTATTCACTGATTCCCTCATATATAGCTGTAAGTATTCACTGATTCCCTCATATATAGCTGTAAGTATTCACTGATTCCCTCATATATAGCTGTAAGTATTCACTGATTCCCTCATATATAACTGTAAGTATTCACTGATTTCCTCACATATAGCTGTAAGTATTCACTGATTCCCTCATATATAGCTGTAAGTATTCACTGATTCCCTCATACATAGCTGTAAGTATTCACTGATTCCCTCATATATAGCTGTACGTATTCACTGATTCCCTCATATATAGCTGTATGTATTCACTCCTCATATATATCTATAAGTATTCGCTAAATGTGATGTGCTTTTGTACTTTTTGTAGAAAATGTCTGAAGAATATCAAGCAAAACACAGTATTAGCCATGACAGTAACCATGCCAACCGTGATGCAATAGAAATAGCCAAAGCTCTGTAAGTACATGTACACATACAGTCCTCGTACAGAATGCATGCATGCTCTATGTGATTGACAGTAACCATGCAATAGAAATAGCCAAAGCTCTGTAGGTACACACATACCCAGTCCTCGTACAGAATGCATGTATAAATTCATTAGAATATATTACTTAATAATTAACTGTTCATGATCGTCAGAAAATAGCTATAATACAAAAGTACATCTAACCGCGCAGGAATACGAAACACAACCAGTGGACGATATAATGCCATCTTTCACTGTTTCTTTCACTGAGAAAACTCTATCATTCATTCGAAAGCATAGAAGAAATATATATCTTAAAGAATTGACACATTCAATTGTTGTACTTTTGCCGATAAACGTAAATTTCGTCTCGTCTAATGTGGGCGAAATTGTCGCCCTAGGGATACTGACTTCGCCCTCTGGGGGCCCCACTTCTCCCTAAAAAAAAGAAAGGAAAAAAAAAAAATATATATTTTGGTTTTTACGATTTTCAAACAAAATTTTGTCTAGTAAGATACACTGGCCCATTATAAAGCACTCCTTCTATTCAAATGTTGTATTTAATGGTTGTACTGTGCATTTTAACCCTATTTTGCAGAAGTATATTAAAGAACACCATTTAAGGAAGCGATTACGCGCTTTCTCACTTCTCACAAAAATTCTGACCTAGAATGAACCCTGTGTTATGTTATATTTCGGGTTTTGCGCCTGCATCAGCACCATTTCGGGCTATATCGCCGGCGGGCAGTTTACTTTACAACACCTTTCCTGGCGCTTTTCTGTACTTCATATTATTATTATGTGGAAAATATTTGGACATTTATCTCAATGGTTTGTTGTTTTTACTACAGAAGAGAAAAAGCGCTTCTAGAGGATTTAAGGAAGTCAGAAGATGATATAAAGTGGAGGAATCTACCCCCAAGAGAAAGAATGAGATTAAAGAAAATGCAGCAGGCCGATCGAGAAGCTAAGAGATTAAGGTAACCTGGTTTTGTCTCGGATTCCATGTGATTTGGAGGTAAATGTAACCTTGTGACAGATCCACGTGATTTGGAGGTAAATGTAACCTTGTGACAGATCCACGTGATTTGGAGGTAAAATGTAACCTTGTGACAGATCCATGTGATTTGGAGGTAAAATGTAACCTTGTGACAGATCCATGTGATTTGGAGGTAAAATGTAACCTTGTGACAGATCCATGTGATTTGGAGGTAAAATGTAACCTTGTGACAGATCCACGTGATTTGGAGGTAAATGTAACCTTGTGACAGATCCATGTGATTTGGAGGTAAAATGTAACCTTGTGACAGATCCATGTGATTTGGAGGTAAATGTAACCTTGTGACAGATCCATGTGATTTGGAGGTAAATGTAACCCTGTGACAGATCCACATAATTTGGACGTAAATGTAACCTTGTGACAGATCCATGTGATTTGGAGGTAAATGTAACCTTGTGACAGATCCACGTGTTGGAGGTAAATATAACCTTGTGACAGATCCACGTGATTTGGAGGTAAATGTAAGCATGTGACAGATCCGTGATTTGGAGGTATGTAACCTTGGGCAGATGTTTTGGGGGTTGTGGGTGTTGGGGTTTTGGGGTTTGGAGGTAAATGTAACCTTGTGACAGATCCACGTGATTTGGAGGTAAATGTAACCTTGTGACAGATCCACGTAATTTGGAGGTAAATGTAACCTTGGGACAGATCCATGTGATTTGGAGGTAAATGTAACCTTGTGACAGATCGTGTCCTGTGATTTGGAGGTAAATGTACCTTGTGACAGATCCATGTGTTGGGGTAAATATAACCTTGTGACAGATCCACATGATTTGGACGTAAATGTAACCTTGTGACAGATCTATGTGATTTGGAGGTAAATGTAACCTTGGGACAGATCCACGTGATTTGGAGGTAAATGTAACCTTGTGACAGATCCATGTGATTTGGAGGTAAATGTAACCTTGTGACAGATCCACATGATTTGGAGGTAAATGTAACCTTGTGACATATCCATGTGATTTGGAGGTAAATGTAACCCTGTGACAGATCCATGTGTTGGAGGTAAATGTAACCTTGTGACAGATCCACATGATTTGGAGGTAAATGTAACCTTGTGACAGATCCATGTGATTTGGAGGTAAATGTAACCTTGTGACAGATCCATGTGATTTGGAGGTAAATGTAACCTTGTGACAGATCCACGTGATTTGGAGGTAAATGTAACCTTGTGACAGATCCACGTGATTTAGAGGTAAATGTAACCTTGTGACAGATCCACGTGATTTAGAGGTAAATGTAACCTTGGGACAGATCCACGTGATTTAGAGGTAAATGTAACCTTGGGACAGATCCACATGATTTGGAGGTAAATGTAACCTTGTGACAGATCCATGTGATTTGGAGGTAGATGTAACCTTGTGACAGGGCCATATGCTTAGATACACAACTTGAAATGTCCTTTATAGCGAAAAGAAATAATATAATGTCTATTCAATAGTACACAGATTTTATTGTGCGACTGTGTTTTGCATTTCAGTGAAGTAGCGCGTGTTCAACTTATAGAAAACCATCAACGTAGAACTGCTATCCAGCAGACATTGTTTAAACCTTCCGTAAGTTAACTGTATAAACCCACAATATGAGGAACATTGGTCAGATACTGCCTCTAAATACTATTTAACCCATTCAACACCAAGTAACTGACATTGACTGGTGCATCATATTTTTTACCAATAAATTAATAAGAAAATTACATTTGGACCAGTTCATTTATCAAAATGGGTAATTTTGCCTAGAAATAGTAATATTACTGGCAAAATGTGCAGATGCTGATGAGACGGCTCATCTGGATCTACACTTTTTGTAAGCCTATCTAAAGGTATGTAGTGTTGAAAGGGTTAATTGACCTTTCGTCATAACAATTTTGCCAACATATATTATCCAGATGTATTTTTTATCAATCTTGTATACAATATACTTAACCTGGCGCGATATAGTCTGAACTGTGCTGATGCGCCGTTAAACCAATACTCACTCACTAAGTACTATTTAAGGAGAATCGTTCTTTTGAATTGGTTTTTACAGACTTATCTGTAGTCCAGTGGTCAACACGTTGGATTAGTAATCCAGGGATCGCAGGTTTGATTCCCCGCCTGACCCTAATAAAATTAACAGTCTTTCAGATGGGACTTTAAACCGATGTCTCGTGTCGGTGCTTTTCACCGTGCACATAAAAGAACCAGAGGAGACTCTGGAATTGGTCTCTGTCTGTATCATTGCACTATACTCCAAAAATCTAAAATGACTAATCTCTTCAGGAGGCGTCGCTCATATGGGCAACCGGTAGCGACGATAAATAAAAACATAAAAAAAATTAATTGGTTTCCTCTGTTTTCATCGTGGTGTCCACATGCTATATTATTGTCTTCCGTGTTCTCATCATCTAATTATTAATAGAAACACCAGCATTGTCGCTTATTACCTGCACTTCTGTTGAGGATTTAGTTTATACAAATTTATTTTAGCTCGATTGCGAAACAAGTTCTTACAACTTATATTAATCACCCTCGAGTCCTCATTCCTGATGGAATTCATCGCCACAAGGGAGAGAGAAGAGGCAACGTGGAATTTAAATGTGTTCACTTAAGGTGCGAAAGGTCCGGAGTTTGCGCCCCGCTGGAGCCTTTACGATTGTTCCCTTAGACAGAGTGATTAATATCAGTTGTAAGAACTTGTTTCGCAATCGAGCTCAAATAAACTTGTATAAGCTAGTCCACATTACTTCTGACATCCCATGGATGGAAGTTAAGAGCAATCTGGAACAACAGCTCACCATAACACGCAAGAATTGGGACAATAATAACAATAACATCTTTTATCTATTGCTTGATGGATTCCATCAGGAATGAAGTCTCGAGGGTGATTAATATAAGTTGTAAGAACTTGTTTTGCAATCGAGTTAAAATTAATTTGTAATTTCATGAAACTCCAATCAAATATGTATCCATCATAGTGCGCATGTGCACATATAACTTTCGTGTGCATTTCGTGGTCAGTAACACCAGAGTAATGCCCCTTTAATTGATTTGAGTTACTGCCCTTGGACTGATTAAAAAAATCCATTGAATTCATTAAAATATCAATATTTAATTTAACTATAATACCATAACATTTTAATTATTAAACATATGACAATTGCGCTTTATTCCACGCCGATCCAACCAGAGTTACTGCCCTTGATTTGATAATAAATACAACATAACTTAATGATATATATACATATTTACTATATGCCTTCATTTATTTATTTTGAAAACCTAAAAATATCTTTATGCACGATACAGGTTTAGCGTGTTTTGTTTGTCTGTCCGTGTGTTAGAGATGACATTCGGCTGATGATGCCAATTCAACGAATTTGCTTGTATATATTTATTGTCGTTATGACTTATGTATCTCTGAGCATAATTGTTTACTGGCACAGATACCTGCCTGGCAAGGTGGTGTTGGTGAGGGCAAGGATCTTCAGTCAGCACTCACTGTGAAAGGTGTGGGTTCGAAACAAGCCTCAAAGGACTTCGGGACGAGATCTGCACCCAGTAAGTGACTGTGTGTTGTGTTTGTTTGTAGATTAACCTCACAGTGAGTTCTGCACTTTATGAAGTTGTGTGAAGATAGAGAAATCCTTGATATTTACTCCCTGACAGTTTTGTGTGAAGATAGAGAAATACTTACTCCCTGACAGCTTGGTGTGAAGATTGAGAAATACTTACTCCCTGACAGATTGGTGTGAAGATTGAGAAATACTTACTCCCTGACAGCTTGGTGTGAAGATTGAGAAATACTTACTCCCTGACAGCTTGGTGTGAAGATTGAGAAATACTTACTCCCTGACAGATTGGTGTGAAGATAGAGAAATCCTTGATATTTACTCCCTGACAGCGTGGTGTGAAGATAGAGAAATCCTTGATACCTACTCCCTGACAGTTTGGTGTGAAGATAGAGAAATCTTTGATACCTACTCCCTGACAGTTTGGTGTGAAGATAGAGAAATCCTTGATATTTACTCCCTGACAGCATGGTGTGAAGATAGAGAAATCCTTGATACCTACTCCCTGACAGTTTGGTGTGAAGATAGAGAAATCCTTGATACCTACTCCCTGACAGTTTGGTGTGAAGATAGAGAAATCCTTAAGACCTACTCACTGACAGCTTGGTGTGAAGATAGAGAAATACTTGATACTTACTCCCTGACAACTTGGTGTGAAGATAGAGAAATCCTTGATACTTACTCCCTGACAGCTTGGTGTGAAGATAGAGAAATCCTTGATACTTACTCCCTGACAACTTGGTGTGAAGATAGAGAAATCCTTAATACCTACTCCCTGACAACTTGGTGTGAAGATAGAGAACTCCTTGATACTTACTCCCTGACAACTTGGTGTGAAGATAGAGAAATCCTTGATACTTACTCCCTGACAGTTTGGTGTGAAGATAGAGAAATCTTTGATACCTACTCCCTGACAGTTTGGTGTGAAGATAGAGAAATCCTTGATACTTACTCCCTGACAGCTTGGTGTGAAGATAGAGAAATCCTTGATACTTACTCCCTGACAGTTTGGTGTGAAGATAGAGAAATCCTTGATACTTACTCCCTGACAACTTGGTGTGATATAGAGAAATCCTTAATACTTACTCCCTGACAGTTTGGTGTGAAGATAGAGAAATCCTTAATACCTACTCCCTGACAGCGTGGTGTGAAGATAGAGAAATCCTTAATACCTACTCCCTGACAGCTTGGTGTGAAGATAGAGAAATCCTTAATACTTACTCCCTGACAGTTTGGTGTGAAGATAGAGAAATCCTTAATACCTACTCCCTGACAGCTTGGTGTGAAGATAGAGAAATCCTTAATACTTACTCCCTGACAGCTTTTAGCAAAACAGCAAAATTGCCATTTTTGACTTACAAATGATGTGATGAAAAATTCTCGAGATATGTGCAGATGTGCATTTAAGGACATTTACTTACACATATACTTGACAAATGGAAGTCCACATAGGGGTGGGAAGGACATTTGTTTCCCTGCATTTAAAAATAAAAATTGGTTTATTTAATACTTTGAAATGCATTATATAGGTTCAGTTAAGAGAATTTTAAAAGCAAAGAGGCCAAAATAATAGCTGGCATTTCAATCTTTCAAGTTTAAATCTTACCTTGATGTTCCGTCTCATATTCAACAAAATTTCTGTTAAATATTAGAACAGTTTGTAAGAATGTTTTATATACAATACAGGTAGGTTCGAATCCCTCTGTGAGATGCCGAATTCTTTCATATACAGACAGCTTTCATAAGCTGGCTTGCAGAAAGCCAGTCAGTGGTTCTACACAGGTGCTGCCCGTGTTTTAAATACTACCCAAAGGGACATCTGGGATCTTCCTCCACCCTATGCATGGGGTTGTTGGTGCAAGTTGAACTCCAAGAACAAACAATTTATGTAGTGGTAAATACAGTCAAACCTGCATTAGTGGTCACCTCCGTTAAGCAACTGCCAGATTCCCAAATATGTTGTTTTATTATAAGTTTGACCTCTATTAACCTGCCACCTGTTGTAAGCAGCCACATCTGTGCTTCCGTTGGCTGGCTGCTTAACACAGGTTATAGCCTCACAAAACAAATCCTTTTCATTTTTTAATGTTGTTTTATTACAAGTTTGACCTCTATTAAGCTTCCACCATTACTTAGCAGCCACCACTTTCTGTGATTCCGTTGGCTGGCTGCTTAACACAGGTTTAACTGTACAGTCAAACTGTCTTAAGCAGCCAGCCAAAGGAATCGCAGAAAGTGGCTGCTTAGCACAGGTGTCTGCTTAATAGAGGTCAAATGTATAGCAAAACAACATATTGGGAATCTGGAAACTGGCTGCTTAATGCAGGTTAGCTGTTTAATAGATGTGACCACTAACACAGGTTTGACTGTATAGCCTCACAAGCAAAATCTGTTTCATTTTCTGATGTTGTTTTATTACAAGTTTGACCTCTATTAAGCTGCCACCATTGCTGAGCAGCCACCACTTTCTGTGATTCTGTTGGCTGTGCTGCTTAACACAGGTTTAACTGTATAGCCTCACAAAAAATAATTTTCATTTTCTGTAGTGGTATTGTACGATGAAAACAAAGGTTCCGATGATGATGATCAGCAAGACACAATAAAATTTAACCCAATGAAGACTGCACCGTTGGCACACTCCCTGCCAGAGGTTACGGCAGAAGACCTAGATGATAGGCCAATTATTCCATTAAAGGATAGAATGGTCTATGATAAAGTGTTTTCGTCTCTCGATTTTAAGGATGGTGAGTTATTCAAGCAATGTTACTGCTAGAATAGTTCTTATAACTGATGTTAACATCAATGCAGTACAGGTGTTTATGTCAGAAGTTCTTATAACTGTTGTTAACAACAATGCAGTAGAGGTGTTTATGTCAGAAGTTCTTATAACTGATGTTAACATCAATGCAGTCCAGATGTTTATGTCAGATAACATCAATGCAGTCCAGATGTTTATGTCAGAAGTTCTTATATCTGATGTTAACATCAATACAGTCCAGGTGTTTATGTCAGATATCATCAATGCAGTCCAGATGTTTATGTCAGAAGTTCTTATAACTGATGTTAACATCAATGCAGTACAGGTGTTTATGTCAGAAGTTCTTATAACTGATGTTAACATCAATGCAGTACAGGTGTTTATGTCAGAAGTTCTTATAACTGATGTTAACATCAATGCAGTACAGGTGTTTATGTCAGAAGTTCTTATAACTGATGTTAACATCAATGCAGTACAGGTGTTTATGTCAGAAGTTCTTATAACTGATGTTAACATCAATGCAGTACAGGTGTTTATGTCAGAAGTACTATATCTTAGCTGCAACCGAAGACTTACGACCGTGTTGATAAAACGGTCGTACGATTGTCGCAGGAAACGTCGCAAGTAGCGGTCTTAAGATAAGACCGACTTGCGACCGACGTTGTTGATAAAACGGGGCCCAGGTGTTTATGGACATAATGTCAATTAGGAGGGACATTGATTGTATGGCAGTTAGGAGGCACAACAGAGAATATTTATATCATTTAAAGATACCTGACAATTTATAAAACACCTTAGTAAGAGATTTGATTTACAGGTGATAGTTTTGTGTTTCCCCATGGTATTTCACCTGTGTTCAAACTAACTAATTCCTTGTTTCCGTGAATGTATGTATTTTTATTACTTAGATATGAATTGTTTGCTGTTATATGCCTACCACAATACTGTCTACCACCCCAGTTGATACACTGAACAAAACTTGGCAACATTAATACACAGTTATTACATAGACATGAAGTTGAGCCTATTGTGATATGAATTTGAGCCCATTGTTTGCCGTTATTTGCCTACCACAATACTGTCTACCACCAATGTCGATACGCTGTGTTTTCCAGTCTGATTTGACGTTTGCTGGTTTGATATGGTCACATGCCCGTATCAAACCAGAAAAATCCGTATCATAACTAGTTCCTGAGAAAATAACGCATTCACACTTGATGCTAGTTTGTTTACTTCCTGTAGCATCCCAGTGTGTTTCACACTTGATGCTAGTTTGTTTACTTCCTGTAGCATCCCAGTGTGTTTCACACTTGATGCTAGTTTGTTTACTTCCTGTAGCATCCCAGTGTGTTTCACACTTGATGCTAGTTTGTTTACTTCCTGTAGCATCCCAGTGTGTTTCACACTTGATGCTAGTTTGTTTACTTCCTGTAGCATCCCAGTGTGTTTCACACTTGATGCTAGTTTGTTTACTTCCTGTAGCATCCCAGTGTGTTTCACACTTGATGCTAGTTTGTTTACTTCCTGTAGCATCCCAGTGTGTTTCACACTTGATGCTAGTTTGTTTACTTCCTGTAGCATCGATTATTAAATGTTCAAATGCATATCAAAGTAATAAAGACGTTATTACGTGACTAGTTACATATCAGCTTAGGTATCGACCTCAGGCTGATATCGAGTTACCTTGGGTCGATACCTAAATATATTTCTACTATTTGATTAGTATGCAGCTCAGTGGTTATGATAAACTGAGTAAATACATGACAACAAAAATTATGGAATAATCTGAAGTCGTCTACACTTTTGTGTTAACCCATTCAACACCAAAGTAACTGACATGGACTGGTGCATGATATTTTTAGACCAATAAATAAATAAGAAAATTACATTTGGACCAGTTTATTTATCAAAATGGGTAATTTTGTCTAAAACTAGTAATATTACTGGCAAAAAGTGTAGATCCTGATGAGATGGTTCATCATGAGCCAGCTCATCTGGATCTACAGTATTTGTAAGCCTATTTAGAGGTCTGTGGTGTTGAAAGGGTTAATCCAAATCAGGCAGACTATTTGATTAATACATGTATGCAGCTCAGTTAGTTTAGTTAGTTTAATCGTCTGTGTGTGTTTTACGTTTATTTATCGTCGCTACCGGTTACCCATATGAGCGACGCCTCCTGAAGAGATTAGTCGTTTTAGATTTTGGAGGATAGTGCATGATACAGACAGAGACCCATTCCAGAGTCTCCTCTGGTTCTTTTACGTGCACGGTGTAAAGCACCGACACGAGACCTCGGTTTAACGTCCCATCTGAAAGACTGTTAATTTTATTAGGGTCAGACGGGGGATCGAACCTGCGATCCATGGATTACCAGTCCGGCATGTTACCACTGGACTACAGATCCTTTAATCCTCTTCACCCCTGTTGGGGTATAGGGCCTTCACTACAGCTCTCCATCTAACCAGATCCTCCAAATTTGCTGTAGTGTTAGTTTCTGTAGCGGTTTATAGTTTTTACATGCTGGCCCTGTGCAAAACCTTCCTTCTTTCTCAGCCGGGCTTAGGACCGTCCATGGCGGAAGTAATGCAGCTCAGTGGTTATGATAAACTTAAGTAAATTCCTCACCTTTTGTGTTAATCCAAATCAGGCATTTTTCTTGAAGCAAATATTCATAGATTCCCTATGGTTTTTCTTGAAACAATTATTCATAGATTCCCTATGGTTTTTCTTGAAACAATTATTCATAGATTCCCTATGGTTTTTCTTGAAACAATTATTCATAGATTCCCTATGGTTTTTCTTGAAACAATTATTCATAGATTCCCTATGGTTTTTCTTGAAACAATTATTCATAGATTCCCTATGGTTTTTCTTGAAACAATTATTCATAGATTCCCTATGGTTTTTCTTGAAACAATTATTCATAGATTCCCTATGGTTTTTCTTGAAACAATTATTCATAGATTCCCTATGGTTTTTCTTGAAACAATTATTCATAGATTCCCTATGGTTTTTCTTGAAACAATTATTCATAGATTCCCTATGGTTTTTCTTGAAACAATTATTCATAGATTCCCTATGGTTTTTCTTGAAACAATTATTCATAGATTCCCTATGGTTTTTCTTGAAACAATTATTCATAGATTCCCTATGGTTTTTGTCCAACTAAGCAAGGCTAAGCACTCACCTTACCGACAACTCCATCAACAATTACATATTTGCATATAGCTAAAAATCTGTCAAATATAATGCTTTGATAACTTGCATACTGTATCTAGGAATTGTTCCCTGCCCCCAAACAAGAACAAGTCCCCCCCCACCACAATAACAAAGAGTGATCTTCAATCTGAATTTTGGCCAAAATAGTATGACTTCAGAAATTATTTGTTGAATTGGTATTACCTGACATTGACAATCAACATAGTGATTTGGTGTTCAATTAAATAGATATATGTTAGCCTATCAAATAATAATAATCAACTTAATTTCCCATTGTCCATGCCACAAATAAACTCAGAGGAGAGCTATGAAACGAGGAGCTACATGAAAATATATATAAACCCTTTCCCTCATAGAAGCACCTCTTGATGCCATTACCAATACAACATACATTGACAATGTAGTAGCCAAACCAATGTTCATAATAAAGGCCACAATCTCATGTAGTCCCAGTAATATCTATGGAGGTGGGATATATAGGGCGACTACTTGTTCACTGCATGATAGCTAAATGGCTGCCATTTGTACGGAGATATAATAGTATATTAACCTAAATCTCATGTAGTCCCAGTAATATCTATGGAGGTGGGATAGATATGGCAACTACTTATTCACTGCATGATAGCTAAATGGCTGTCGTTTGTATGGAGATATAATAGTATATTAACCTAAATCTCATGTAGTCCCAGTAATATCTATGGAGGTGGGATAGATATGGCAACTACTTATTCACTGCATGATAGCTAAATGGCTGTCGTTTGTACGGAGATATAATAGTACATCTCTATGAAGGAAAGGGTTAATAAAACTTAGTGACATATTGATGAAAACTTTGTTGTTTTTGATAATCGGTCATTTTCATATCAATTCAATAAATTCCTCGTTTCTATTTAGACTGTATGATATTGTTATAGGCATTCCCGACACTGCAGCACTTGCCAACACGTACTACTCCCAGTTTGAAGAAGACTTTACTCCATCAGATGATGACGATGAAGTCGATGAAAATGCTGAAACTGCCATTCGACGGAAAGTAACGGCAGGCAGTGGTACTGATGATGATGATGACATTCTGTTTGGATCAAAAGACGGAACTTTAACTAAAAGGGATGACGAAGACGAGTTTTTCAATCATTTACAATATGTCTTGGACAAAGATAACGATGCAGGTATGCAGTTCTATAACTCAACTGAGCTTTGAATATATCTTAGACAAAGATAAAGATGTAGGTAGTTGCATCTATAGCCTATCTGGCTCTGACATTATAAAACTGTTCTCAACTGAACTCGGAATATATCTTAGACAAAGATAAAGATGTAGGTAGTTGATCTATAGCCCTCATGGCTCTGACATTATAAAACTTTTCTCAACTGAACTAGGAATATATCTTAGATAAAGATGTAGGTAGTTGGATCTATAGCCGTCCTGGCTCTGACATTATAAAACGTTTCTCAGATTTCAAACTCAAATCAAATCCATCACTGATTTTCAGGGGTTCGAGCCCCGCTCGGGCCGTGTCTCATTTATATGAAAAAGTTGGCAGTTTCTTACGGAGGTTGGTTGACCCAAGTACTGGTTAACAGGTGGAGCCTGCCCAGGAAAGGTGTTGTTAAGTAAACTGCCCGCCGGCGATATAGCCCAAATTTGTGCTGATGCAGGCGTAAAACCTGAACTAACAATCAAACTCAAATCGGAAGCTTCTCATTCGTTTTATCAGTTTTTATAACCTTGATGCCTGAACGAAATCTGCTCGGGATGGGCTTTTGTTTAGGTGGGTCATCAGGTGCCTGTCAACGAATGCTTCAAATCTCCTGAAGGTGCTTGGATCAATTTTAATGTAACTTGGTGTGAAGTTAGATGGATATATATCTTTATTTATAGAGGTTGACCTAATTAGTTCTGAGCTAATCTTCCTTAGGGCCCTCTTAAATTTCTTAACACTATAGCATTAATGCACATACACAATAATTATAACCAAAGTACACAGTTACGCCATGCAATATACATGTATAATATTGTACAATGTAATCAGGTAATGTTATCGAAATACAAAGCGACATAAGCATGTTGAATGACAATCATTATATATATATACAACTTTCTAGTGTCTACCGATTAAAAAGTTGTTGTATCCATAATTTACATTTTGTTTGGAACATATTTAAAGATCTGGACGTCTTAATTTCCAATGGTAGACAATTCCATATCTTTGGACAAGAGTATTCTAATGATTTCTTGTACATTTCACATCTAGGTCTTGGAATATAGAGATAAATATTTGAAGCATATCTCAATGTCATATCTAAAGTCACTGTATTGCGATGTCTTAATTGAAAATGTTCATTCAAATAATTCGGTACAAGATATGTGCATAATGTTGTACATTGTTACTGCTTTTTGAAACATAATCCGTTGGTCAAAAGTCATTATACTAATTGACATTGATTCACGCAAAGAAATATAATCTTGGTCCAGAATGTATTTACATGCTCGTCTTTACATTTCTGCTGTATTTCCAGATGGCACACTGACTCTGGAAGATGACATAGAAGCCGGCGCCTTCGGACCTGTAGCTAGAGAAGCAAAAATCAAAAATCTCAAGGCGTATCCTTTGCAGGAAAAAATTAATTTCTTTAGCTGGAATATTTTGCATGTGTGTTTTACGTTTATTTATCGTCGCTACCGGTTGCCGATATGAGCGACGCCTCCTGAAGAGATTAGTCATTTTAGATTTTTGGAGGATAGTGCAATGATACAGACAGAGACCCATTCCAGATTCTCCTCTGGTTCTTTTATATGCACGTTGTACTTCCCATCTGAAAGACTGTTAATTTTATTAGGGTCAGGCGGTGGATCGAACCTGTGCTCACTGGATTACCAGTCCAGCGTGTTGCCACTGGACTACAGATCCGTCTGTAGGAAAATATGGAGGACCTTATATTGTGCTCTTCCTAGTAACACTATTGTTATTTACAAAGGGACATACGGGTTGCTGTTTAGTTCAACCATTCCAAGAATTATGAGAGATTTCTCTCACTGCAATATTTACATCGCTATTGCATTTCCTTCGATGAACATATACAGTCAAACCTGTGTTAGTGGTCACCTCTATTAAGCAGCCAACCTGCATTAAGCAGCCAGTTTACAGATTCCCAGTATGCTGTTTTATTATATAGTTGACTTCTATTAAGCAGCCACCTGTGCTAAGCACTATCTGTGATTCAGTTGGCTGGCTGCTTAAGGCGGGTTTGACTGTATGCCCTATTTCGACCTATTTTCATATGCATTACCTCACTAATGATATGCAGCTTAATCAAAGTTACGGGTATGCACATTTGCAGTTTTTGGGCAGCATTTCTTTGATATTAAATTACTGTGTACGATACATTGTGTGAACTATCATCACTGATGGTCACGGGTTCGAGCCCCGCTCAGGCCGTGTCTCATTTATATGAAAAAGTTGGCAGTTTCTTACGGAGGTTAGTGCACCCAAGTACTGGTTAACCGCTGGAGCCTGCCCAGAAAAGGTGTTGTTAGGTAAACTGCCCGCCGGCGATATAGCCCAAAATGGTGCTGATGCAGGCGTAAAACCCGAAATATAATAATAATAATGCACAAACAGTAATTTGAAATATCACCAAATCATCTTCTAAAGGCTGTCCGAGGCGCTCGCTTCTCACCAATGCAACCCGAGTTTGATCCTCGGACCGGGAAGTATGTGAGATGGTACGGTGGTCGCCAGATCGGACAGGTGGATTTTCTCCAGGTACTCCGGTTTCCTCCCACAAGAATGACCACATTTACGCTTTCATCCGCGCCAACGAGAGTGATTAATATAAGTTGTTAAAACTTGCTTCGCAATCGTTGTGAAATAAAGTTTAGACTAAAGACACGATTTATATAGCGTAGCATTATAAAGCAATTTACATTTGTAACGATGGTTGGTCTATAGGGGTAGCGGGGTAGAGTTTATGCATTAGAGTTTCTTTCCGTTACTTCTATTTTCGTCTCCTTTGGGTAGTTCTTTCCCATTATTTTATGCAGCCGCTTTCTGGGATCGCAACAACTTGAGGAAGTCATTCAGAGAAGTTTTATCATTTTAATTTTATTACCTTTATTCGGTACTCTGGTAAAGTATGAACTATTCCTTAACCTATTCAAAGTGAATGTGAAAAAATGTTGGGTGCTGAAGGATTTAATAAAGCGTACACTTATTTAAAAACTGCGAGGTACGAGCGTGCCAATGAAGCCACGGAGGAACATATCATGCAGGGACTTCGGGACTTTGTGAAAAATCCCAGTGACTGTTTTCTAGTGGACCAATTGTTATTTTTAGAAGAGCAGCACGGAACAGCTTCCTTGTAGTGTTTAATGAGAGTAGAATTCCTGGAGGAGTCGTCATCCGAGAATCCTGAGGATTGGTCATGGAGGCATTGGTGTCATCACGGAGTCCCTGAGGTGCCGGTGTCGTCATGTAGTGCCCAATACACTGATGTCATCTCTGAGGCTCCTGTGTCATCACAGTGTCCCCTAGACTTCAGTGTCATCATGTAGTGCCGATACACTGATGTCATCTCTCAGACTCCAGTATCATCACAGCATCCCCTGAGGTGCCGGTGTCATCAAATAATAAACATCTTTTATTTGTAATAAGATAAAACTTCTTTCATAAAATTTAATTAGTATTTGCATTTTTTTTACTCCTATGATGTTTAAAGCAACATTATATCAGAATATGGTTTTTGGTAAAGCGTAGCAGAAAGTCATATATTTCGCACAGAAGCCAAAAATTAACATATAACAATTAACATAAATTTAGCACCATCGTTTATCAACAAACATGTAAACAATGCGCATGCATGATGCAACAACGGATGTAGTAACAGCTGTTGTAGATGTCGTATCTCATTGCCTATAGAGAGTGCTGCGTTCCGAATGTACACAGGGCATGGCAAGCCGATTCAGCAAAGTCATACTTTCACTTTCAGTTTGT
Organism: Archivesica marissinica; assembly: GCA_014843695.1. NCBI lineage: Eukaryota > Metazoa > Mollusca > Bivalvia > Venerida > Vesicomyidae > Archivesica > Archivesica marissinica. The sequence goes on along the minus strand of CM026395.1, from coordinate 17,550,846 downwards.
TATACAAAACACACTGTTTACTGAGGAAATAATGAATCAATTTCTATTGGAAGAATGTGTAGTAGCATTGCTAATTGTACTCAATGTTGTTGTGCCGCTTGAAGCTAGACCTTCAAAATAGAGGCACTGTCATCCTCGTCAGCATTTAATAATGTCATTCTATTGTGCAATTGCAATATTTAAAAGATCAGCTACAATTTAGTAAGACATACTATTTGCACCGAGTCTTATATATATATATATTATTAATTATTCAAAACAAATTTCTCCAAATACAACCCTCTAGCTTAAGCCCAACCCCTCTACTAAATTCCATGCTCAAGACAGCATTAAAACATAGTGAATTAGATAAAAATCTAGTCATCTACAACCAGTAGAAATACATGTATGTTGTGATTGAATTTTTATCACTTTGAACTGTTTTCAGCCATTGTTGTGTTGTCTGTTTGGTTGCCCAGTTGTCTCGCATGCCTGAACGAAAGTTGGGACATAATCGATCGTTGGTTGCCCAGTTGTCTCGCATGCCTGAACGAAAGTTGGGACATAATCGATCGTTGGTTGCCCAGTTGTCTCGCATGCCTGAACGAAAGTTGGGACATAATCGATCGTGCCTGGATGTGATGTTCAGTCTTACTTTGTTCAATAAATTTGTTACAAAGCAACATTGTATCATTGTCCAAGTAGCGTTGTATCATTATTCCATTTTACATCTTAGTCGTGATAATATTTAGCTTAGGATTATGTAACAGAAAACCACCAACAGTTTACTTATTATTTATTCTAACACGACCCAGCTAATAACATACATACTTGTAGAGTATAATCTACCTCGGGTTATTCTGCGATATACCTACCTTGAACTATGCTGCGCGCGCACCGTGTTTTGGCTACTCCATTTATACAATGCGTGTAAAGTTTTATGAATGAAAGTCACGTGATGTTTGTAAATAATACTGTGGGAATTCGCGGAAGTGAGCTATTTTTAGAATCAGATAATCTCTTGTCCGTCTTGTTTTTCTGCTAAGTAACGTTTCAGTTACTATTCTGTACAGTTTTATTTGACAAAATAAATAAAATTATTGATCAGTTACAACTTTTGTTCATTTATGCACTAGATTGATATTTTCCATAAAAAATAACGTCCTTACGCGGGAGGACATTTCGAAAGCCAAATGCACGGCGTTTGAAGAAAATACTCCTTGATTCTCGTCTAAAATTATTAGAAGTAAGTCATGTTAGAATCGAAATAATAAGTATCAACCGTGGTATATCGCAGAATAACCCTCGTTTGTCGTTCTTATGCGTAGAAATATATCACAGTTGATACTTATTATTTCTTAAATAATCTTCATCTATGTATGTATATGTTATATTCGAGAGCCATAGCTTATTGTATCCATTTATCGACAAGACCACTCATTTCCCATCTGTCTCATGGTCCTTTTTAAGATGAGCTATATCTATATCCAATACCTCTAATGCTCTCTTTATCTCTGCTCCTCCTTGGGAAGTTAAACTAGGCATAATATCATGACCTAAACAGCACTCAGCTTGGTCAGTAGTTGATAATGTCATTCTTTTGTGCAATTGCAATATTTAAAATATCGCCCTGAACGATTTTGTAAGTCATGCTATTTGCACCGAGTACACCCTGCGAATCTTATATATATGTTATTAATTATCCAACTCGTCACAATTGATAACCAAATTCATCAATCATTTTAAATCGATACTATACATGGAGTATGTCACCATGTTATATCACAAGGAAGTGCCTTGATGTTTATTATAATGTGTAGTCTTAATAAAGTTTGCCTTTGTTCAGTCCGTCCAGGAAAAATAAAAACCTGCAAAATAGACTGGCCCAATTAACGAATATTGGCATGATTTGGAATATATCGAGCTTAAACCAATACCTCTAATTTAGAAATATATTTTAGCAGATTTATACCTCTAGCAATGAACTAGAGCTAGTAAGTAGAATGATAGAAACGAGACAATACTGTACATGAATGACAGAGTTATGTTGGGTCAGTAAAACCTATATGGGATTTGGTAACGCCCCCCCCCATACATTTTACTGACCCCATCTAACTCTGTGGAGGGTCAGTAGCAAACCCAATAACTACGCTGTCAGTTTTGTACATTAGGATATATTCTTGAAACTGAGATCATTCATTTTCAGTTTCGACACACAATGACTGAAACATAGAAGAATGGAATGCGAATCTTTGCATGTTAATTTATTGAAATTAATCTTTGCATGTTAATTTATTGAAATTAATCTTTGCATGTTAATTTATTGAAATTAATCTTTGCATGTTAATTTATTGAAATTAATCTTTGCATGTTAATTTATTCAAATTAATCTGTGCATGTTAATTTATTCAAATTAATCTTTGCATGTTAATTTATTCAAATTAATTTCAGTGGATGGTTCTATTGTTTGTAAGTTTTTATGACATAAACAACAGTTTGGTACCACGTTTAGCTTTCTATCATCAATAGTTCTGGAGTAGAAGCATTATTGTGTTGTATTTTTAATTTAGGAGAAATCTATCCAACTAGGAAAACTCGTCCGAACCAAACAGCCCTCGAAGCCAAACTCTTAATCTAGTTTATACAAATTTATTTTAGCTCGATTGCGAAACAAGTTCTTACAACTTATATTAATCACTCTCGAGACCTCATTCCTGATGGAATCCATCACCACAAGGGAGAGAGAAATAGGCAACGTGGAATTTAAATGCCTTGCCTAGCAAACGTAATGGCTCCAGCGGGGCTCGAACTCCGGACCTTTTGCACCATTGCGCTATCACGACTTCCACACTTCATCTGGTCCGATGGCTGTTCGGTTCTGAAGGGATTTTAACAATGGGTTAGAGACTATGTATAGATGTTTAGCAGTTTGTGATTTGTTAACCCATTTCATTCTGGATACATTTAAAGGCTTTTGCAAACAACATAGATCCAGATCAGCTGCAGCGTGATGCTGATCAGGATCTATGTTGTTTGCAAGTGTCTTAGCAAGATCATCTGAATAGCAAACAGCATAGAGCCTGATCAGACGGCATGATCCGTGGCGGCTGATCTGGCTCTATGTTCTTTGCAAATACTGTTTGAACGGTATCCAGAATGAAATGGGTTAATACAAATGTTATTTCAGATGTCCTTTGTACTGTTTATGTTGTACAGCTTGTATGAATTGACATTCCAATTGCAGCGCAATCCTTTATTTCTAAATTCACTAAGCTCCGTAAGACTGCTTAACCCATTCAACACCAAGTAACTGACATGGACTTGTGCATGATATTATTTAGACCAATAAATTAAGAAGAAAATTATATTTGAACCAGTTCATTTATTAAAGTATTCAAGTATTAACTCTTTTCATGCTAGTTGTAAAAATAACAGTCAAAAGATTTCGTGGAATTTCATTAGAATTGAGTCATAACGACACATTTCTAATGAAATTCCATGACAGATTTCAAGAGTGTTCAGCTACAAATAAGAAAATTTGCATAATGAATTGTCGTCTGCTACAATTATTTTGAACTATTTATAGCCTTATTTTTACTCAGCATGCAAAGAGTTAATTGTGCAACCTTGTATGAGGGTTGTTGTTGTTGCTGTATGTATGTATTAGTGGTACATTTAATAAAGAAGTTGTTGTGATATTGAAAACTGCTGATTACCCTAGATGTATGCAATATGTTGGTTTATTATGTCCGATTGAACCATAGCTTACTGCAGGGTTCATTCTAGGTCAGAATTGTTGGGAGAAGTGAGAAAGCGCGTGATCGCTTCCTTAAATGGTGTTCTTTAATATACTTCTGCAAAATAGGGTTAAAATGCACAGTACAACCCCATTAAATACAACATTTGAATAGAAGGAGTACTTTATAATAGGCCAGTGTATCTTACTAGACAACATTTTGTTTGAAAATAGAAAAAACTATTTTTTTTTTTTTTTAGGGCGAAGTCAGGGTCTCTAGGGCGACAATTTCGCCCACATCGCCCTCTAAAATGATCCCTGTTACTGTTTACGCTTGCCCATATGGTTCGCCGGAGGCGAGGATAAATAAGCTCAATCATCATCATCGCTAACTGTTTGTGTTGTATTATTTTGAACTGATTTTCTGTTTTTGAAGCATGTTCAGCATTGGATTACTGTGTGCGGCCTCCTTGGGCGTGTATTTCTCATCGTTGACTTCAACCCAAGCCTTGGTTGACTGGGATATCAAAATTCTTTCATCCGTGTAAGTTATTCAGCTGACCTGCAGAATGTCCATGTTTAAGCACCTGGGGCATCTGAGATCCTCTCCACCATAAATGTCCATGGTTAAGCACCTGGGGCACCTGAGATCCTCTCCACCATAAATGCGGGAATGTTGCAGTTGTCATAGCGACCCCCCCCCAACAAAACACCACAATTGAGAGTGGTTACAGAATTTTCAATTCCAGTTATAAAGTTTTCCATTTAGATATATAATGGTGTATTTTAAAGTACCATAATACTTTTAGTTCTTTTTCCTTGCTAAGTCAACATTTGTTCATCTATTTAATACAAAATTTGTTTAATTAACTATTTGCATGCTGTGTAAAGTAAGGGCTATTAAATAGTTCAATAAATGTAGCAGACGAAAATCGCCAAATTTTGTTCTTTTTTGTACATGGAAATATCTTATTTTGCTGTTTTAAATCTCAGGATTTTTTTTTCGAAAACTTGCCCAGATGTTAGATTATTCTTTTGTAAACTTAATTTTCATTGGTTTATTTCGAAAATAGCACAAGAAACTGCCGATATTAAGCCAATGAAATGCGACGTTAGAAAACGTCGCTCGGAATTCAGAGTTCAGTATAATGCGCCGCCGATATTCGTCTCTCGGAAAGCTGGTGTGTTATCAGGCAACGTCTGATAGCGGCTCTTGGAAAGCGGCTTATCTTATCTACGCCGCCGTTTGACGGCTCAAAGGCTGGATGATTTAATGTATTTTTCTTATTTGTTGCTGAAAACTGGAAATGTGTCATGGAATTTAATTGGAATTGTGTCGACACATTTCTAATGACATTTTCAACGCTAGTGTGCAAATTGTTCATAAAAGTGTCATGGCTGAGTGGTTACGGTCGTTGACTCCAAATCACTTGGCCCTTACCACTGCAGGTTCGAATCCCACTGGGATGTGGAATTCTTTCATGTGAGGAAGCTATCCAACTGGCTTGCGATAGGTTGGAGGTTCAACCCTGGTGTCCGTCTGTGCCTGAAATACTGCTCGAAGGGGCATCCAGGGTCTTCCTCGACCAACAATAGCTGGAGAGTTGGCTTATGATCAAAGCAATTGCCTTCGGCCTCCTCACACTTTAAGCACGCCCAATGTAGTTCATACCCCGATGGAAACAATTAACCCGCGATTCATTCCTTAAAGAAGAACTTGTATAGAAACTATGGTGCACAGCTCTGTGACATCGTATGTATAGAAACTATGGTGCACAGCTCTGTGACATCGTATGTATAGAAACTATGGTGCACAGCTCTGTGACATCGTATGTATAGAAACTATGGTGCACAGCTCTGCGACATCGTATGTATAGAAACTATGGTGCACAGCTCTGCGACATCGTATGTATAGAAACTATGGTGCACAGCTCTGCGACATCGTATGTATAGAAACTATGGTGCACAGCTCTGTGACATCGTATGTATAGAAACTATGGTGCACAGCTCTGTGACATCGTATGTATAGAAACTATGGTGCACAGCTCTGTGACATCGTATGTATAGAAACTATGGTGCACAGCTCTGCGACATCGTATGTATAGAAACTATGGTGCACAGCTCTGCGACATCGTATGTATAGAAACTATGGTGCACAGCTCTGTGACATCGTATGTATAGAAACTATGGTGCACAGCTCTGTGACATCGTATGTATAGAAACTATGGTGCACAGCTCTGCGACATCGTATGTATAGAAACTATGGTGCACAGCTCTGCGACATCGTATGTATAGAAACTATGGTGCACAGCTCTGCGACATCGTATGTATAGAAACTATGGTGCACAGCTCTGCGACATCGTATGTATAGAAACTATGGTGCACAGCTCTGTGACATCGTATGTATAGAAACTATGGTGCACAGCTCTGTGACATTGTATGTATAGAAACTATGGTGCACAGCTCTGCGACATCGTATGTATAGAAACTATGGTGCACAGCTCTGCGACATCGTATGTATAGAAACTATGGTGCACAGCTCTGCGACATCGTATGTATAGAAACTATGGTGCACAGCTCTGTGACATCGTATGTATAGAAACTATGGTGCACAGCTCTGTGACATCGTATGTATAGAACTATGGTGCACAGCTCTGTGACATCGTATGTATAGAAACTATGGTGCACAGCTCTGTGACATTGTATGTATAGAAACTATGGTGCACAGCTCTGTGACATCGTATGTATAGAAACTATGGTGCACAGCTCTGTGACATCGTATGTATAGAAACTATGGTGCACAGCTCTGTGACATTGTATGTATAGAAACTATGGTGCACAGCTCTGCGACATCGTATGTATAGAAACTATGGTGCACAGCTCTGCGACATCGTATGTATAGAAACTATGGTGCACAGCTCTGCGACATCGTATGTATAGAAACTATGGTGCACAGCTCTGCGACATCGTATGTATAGAAACTATGGTGCACAGCTCTGTGACATCGTATGTATAGAAACTATGGTGCACAGCTCTGCGACATCGTATGTATAGAAACTATGGTGCACAGCTCTGCGACATCGTATGTATAGAAACTATGGTGCACAGCTCTGTGACATCGTATGTATAGAAACTATGGTGCACAGCTCTGCGACATCGTATGTATAGAAACTATGGTGCACAGCTCTGTAACATCGTATGTATAGAAACTATGGTGCACAGCTCTGCGACATTGTATGTATAGAAACTATGGTGCACAGCTCTGCGACATCGTATGTATAGAAACTATGGTGCACAGCTCTGCGACATCGTATGTATAGAAACTATGGTGCACAGCTCTGCGACATCGTATGTATAGAAACTATGGTGCACAGCTCTGCGACATCGTATGTATAGAAACTATGGTGCACAGCTCTGCGACATCGTATGTATAGAAACTATGGTGCACAGCTCTGTGACATCGTATGTATAGAAACTATGGTGCACAGCTCT
>CM026395.1:17526690-17542639 GCA_014843695.1 Archivesica marissinica | reverse complement strand
TATCTCCTTTACTTTCAATGCGGTGTTTTCTATTTATTAATGATACATTCCTTCCATTTTAATAGTTTTATTAATAACTGACATGTCATTATCATGCAATAAATTCAACATTAATATTTGATGGTTTTATTTTTATTTACCTGCCGTTTGTATTACGAAGATTACCAGTCTGATGTCATATTCTAAGAACAAGATTACCAGTCTGATGTCATATTCTAAGAACAAGATTACCAGTCTGGTGTCAGAATCTAAGAACAAGATTACCAGTCTGATGTCATAATCTAAGAACAAGATTACCAGTCTGATGTCATATTCTAAGAACAAGATTACCAGTCTGGTGTCATATTCTAAGAACAAGATTACCAGTCTGATGTCATAATTTAAGAACAAATTACCAGTCTGATGTCATATTCTAAGAACAAGATTACCAGTCTGGTGTCATATCTAAGAACAAGATTACCAGTCTGATGTCATAATTTAAGAACAATATTACCAGTCTGATGTCATATTCTAAGAACAAGATTACCAGTCTGGTGTCATAATCTAAGAACAAGATTACCAGTCTGATGTCATAATTTAAGAACAATATTACCAGTCTGATGTCATATTCTAAGAACAAGATTACCAGTCTGGTGTCATAATCTAAGAACAAGATTACCAGTCTGATGTCATAATTTAAGAACAAGATTACCAGTCTGATGTCATATTCTAAGAACAAGATTACCAGTCTGGTGTCATAATTTAAGAACAAGATTACCAGTCTGATGTCATATTCTAAGAACAAGATTACCAGTCTGGTGTCATATTCTAAGAACAAGATTACCAGTCTGGTGTCAGAATCTAAGAACAAGATTACCAGTCTGATGTCATAATCTAAGAACAAGATTACCAGTCTGGTGTCAGAATCTAAGAACAAGATTACCAGTCTGATGTCATATTCTAAGAACAAGATTACCAGTCTGATGTCATATTCTAAGATTGTTGTGTTTGTTGTTGTGTGAATCTAAAAACAAGATTACCAGTCTGATGTCATATTCTAAGAACAAGATTACCAGTCTGGTGTCATAATCTAAGAACAAGATTACCAGTCTGATGTCAGAATCTAAGAACAAGATTACCAGTCTGGTGTCAAATTTAAGAACAAGATTACCATCTGATGTCATATCTAAGAACAAGATTACCAGTGTGTCATATTCTAAGAACAAGATTACCAGTCTGGTGTCAGAATCTAAGAACAAGATTACCAGTCTGGTGTCAGAATCTAAGAACAAGATTACCAGTCTGATGTCAGAATCTAAGAACAAGATTACCAGTCTGGTGTCAGAATCTAAGAACAAGATTACCAGTCTGATGTCATATTCTAAGAACAAGATTACCAGTCTGATGTCATATTCTAAGAACAAGATTACCAGTCTGATGTCAGAATCTAAGAACAAGATTACCAGTCTGGTGTCAGAATCTAAGAACAAGATTACCAGTCTGATGTCATATTCCAAGATTACCAGTCTGATGTCATATTCCAAGATTACCAGTCTGATGTCAGAATCTAAAAACAAGATTACCAGTCTGATGTCATATTCTAAGAACAAGATTACCAGTCTGGTGTCATAATCTAAGAACAAGATTACCAGTCTGATGTCAGAATCTAAGAACAAGATTACCAGTCTGGTGTCATAATTTAAGAACAAGATTACCAGTCTGATGTCATATTCTAAGAACAAGATTACCAGTCTTGTGTCATATTCTAAGAACAAGATTACCAGTCTGGTGTCAGAATCTAAGAACAAGATTACCAGTCTGATGTCAGAATCTAAGAACAAGATTACCAGTCTGGTGTCAGAATATAAGAACAAGATTACCAGTCTGATGTCATATTCTAAGAACAAGATTACCAGTCTGATGTCATATTCTAAGAACAAGATTACCAGTCTGATGTCAGAATCTAAGAACAAGATTACCAGTCTGGTGTCAGAATCTAAGAACAATATTACCAGTCTGATGTCAGAATCTAAGAACAAGATTACCAGTCTGGTGTCAGAATATAAGAACAAGATTACCAGTCTGATGTCATATTCTAAGAACAAGATTACCAGTCTGATGTCATATTCTAAGAACAAGATTACCAGTCTGATGTCAGAATCTAAGAACAAGATTACCAGTCTGGTGTCAGAATATAAGAACAAGATTACCAGTCTGATGTCGGAATCTAAGAACAAGATTACCAGTCTGATGTCAGAATCTAAGAACAAGATTACCAGTCTGATGTCATAATCTAAGAACAAGATTACCAGTCTGATGTCATATTCCAAGATTACCAGTCTGATGTCAGAATCTAAAAACAAGATTACCAGTCTGATGTCATATTCTAAGAACAAGATTACCAGTCTGGTGTCATAATCTAAGAACAAGGTTACCAGTCTGATGTCAGAATCTAAGAACAAGATTACCAGTCTGATGTCAGAATCTAAGAACAAGATACCAGTCTGATGTCAGAATCTAAGAACACGATTACCAGTCTGATGTCAGAATCTAAGAACAAGATTACCAGTCTGATGTCCGAATCTAAGAACAATATTACCAGTCTGGTGTCAGAATCTAAGAACAAGATTACCAGTCTGGTGTCATATTCTAAGAACAAGATTACCAGTCTGATGTCAGAATCTAAGAACAAGATTACCAGTCTGTCATATTCTAAGAACAAGATTACCAGTCTGGTGTCATAATCTAAGAACAAGATTACCAGTCTGATGTCAGAATCTAAGAACAAGATACCAGTCTGATGTTAGAATATAAGAACAAGATTACCAGTCTGTCATATTCTAAGAACAAGATTACCAGTCTTATGTCATATTCTAAGAACAATATTACCAGTCTGGTGTCAGAATCTAAGAACAAGATTACCAGTCTGATGTCAGAATCTAAGAACAAGATTACCAGTCTGTCATATTCTAAGAACAAGATTACCAGTCTGGTGTCATAATCTAAGAACAAGATTACCAGTCTGATGTCATATTCTAAGAACAAGATTACCAGTCTGATGTCAGAATCTAAGAACAAGATACCAGTCTGATGTCAGAATCTAAGAACAAGATTATCAGTCTGATGTCAGAATCTAAGAACAAGATTACCAGTCTGATGTCATATTCTAAGAACAAGATTACCAGTCTGATGTCAGAATCTAAGAACAAGATTACCAGTCTGTCATATTCTAAGAACAAGATTACCAGTCTTATGTCATATTCTAAAGAACAATATTACCAGTCTGGTGTCAGAATCTAAGAACAAGATTACCAGTCTGATGTCAGAATCTAAAAACAAGATTACCAGTCTGGTGTCAGAATCTAAGAACAAGATTACCAGTCTGGTGTCATAATCTAAGAACAAGATTACCAGTCTGATGTCATATTCTAAGAACAAGATTACCAGTCTGATGTCAGAATCTAAGAACAAGATTACCAGTCTGATGTCAGAATCTAAGAACAAGATTACCAGTCTGGTGTCATAATCTAAGAGCAAGATTACCAGTCTGGTGTCATAATCTAAGAGCAAGATTACCAGTCTGGTGTCATAATCTAAAAACAAGATTACCAGTCTGGTGTCAGAATCTCAGAACAAGATTACCAGTCTGGTGTCATAATTTAAGAACAAGATTACCAGTCTGGTGTCAGAATCTAAGAACAAGATTACCAGTCTGGTGTCAGAATATAAGAACAAGATTACCAGTCTGGTGTCAGAATCTAAGAACAAGATTACCAGTCTGGTGTCATAATCTAAGAACAAGATTACCAGTCTGGTGTCATAATCTAAGAACAAGATTACCAGTCTGATGTCAGAATCTAAGAACAAGATTACCAGTCTGGTGTCATAATCTAAGAGCAAGATTACCAGTCTGGTGTCATAATCTAAGAGCAAGATTACCAGTCTGGTGTCATAATCTAAAAACAAGATTACCAGTCTGGTGTCAGAATCTCAGAACAAGATTACCAGTCTGGTGTCATAATCTAAGAACAAGATTACCAGTCTGGTGTCAGAATCCAAGAACAAGATTACCAGTCTGGTGTCAGAATATAAGAACAAGATTACCAGTCTGGTGTCAGAATCTAAGAACAAGATTACCAGTCTGGTGTCAGAATCTAAGAACAAGATTACCAGTCTGGTGTCATAATCTAAGAACAAGATTACCAGTCTGATGTCAGAATCTAAGAACAAGATTACCAGTCTGATGTCATAATCTAAGAACAAGATTACCAGTCTGATGTCATATTCCAAGATTACCAGTCTGATGTCAGAATCTAAAAACAAGATTACCAGTCTGATGTCATATTCTAAGAACAAGATTACCAGTCTGGTGTCATAATCTAAGAACAAGATTACCAGTCTGATGTCAGAATCTAAGAACAAGATTACCAGTCTGATGTTAGAATCTAAGAACAAGATACCAGTCTGATGTCAGAATCTAATAACAAGATTACCAGTCTGATGTCAGAATCTAAGAACAAGATTACCAGTCTGATGTCAGAATCTAAGAACAAGATTACCAGTCTGATGTCAGAATCTAAGAACAATATTACCAGTCTGAATCTAAGAACAAGATTACCAGTCTGATGTCATATTCTAAGAACAAGATTACCAGTCTGATGTCAGAATATAAGAACAAGATTACCAGTCTGATGTCATATTCTAAGAACAAAATTACCAGTCTGATGTCAGAATCTAAGAACAAGATTACCAGTCTGGTGTCATAATCTAAGAGCAAGATTACCAGTCTGATGTCAGAATCTCAGAACAAGATTACCAGTCTGGTGTCATAATCTAAGAACAAGATTACCAGTCTGGTGTCAGAATCTCAGAACAAGATTACCAGTCTGGTGTCATAATTTAAGAACAAGATTACCAGTCTGGTGTCATAATTTAAGAACAAGATTACCAGTCTGGTGTCAGAATCTAAGAACAAGATTACCAGTCTGGTGTCATAATCTAAGAACAAGATTACCAGTCTGGTGTCAGAATCTAAGAACAAGATTACCAGTCTGATGTCAAAATCTAAGAACAAGATTACCAGTCTGATGTCATATTCTAAGAACAAGATTACCAGTCTTGTGTCATATTCTAAGAACAAGATTACCAGTCTGGTGTCAGAATCTAAGAACAAGATTACCAGTCTGGTGTCAGAATCTAAGAACAAGATTACCAGTCTGATGTCAGAATCTAAGAACAAGATTACCAGTCTGGTGTCAGAATCTAAGAACAAGATTACCAGTCTGATGTCATATTCCAAGATTACCAGTCTGATGTCATATTCCAAGATTACCAGTCTGATGTCAGAATCTAAAAACAAGATTACCAGTCTGATGTCATATTCTAAGAACAAGATTACCAGTCTGGTGTCATAATCTAAGAACAAGATTACCAGTCTGATGTCAGAATCTAAGAACAAGATTACCAGTCTGGTGTCATAATTTAAGAACAAGATTACCAGTCTGATGTCATATTCTAAGAACAAGATTACCAGTCTTGTGTCATATTCTAAGAACAAGATTACCAGTCTGGTGTCAGAATCTAAGAACAATATTACCAGTCTGATGTCAGAATCTAAGAACAAGATTACCAGTCTGGTGTCAGAATATAAGAACAAGATTACCAGTCTGATGTCATATTCTAAGAACAAGATTACCAGTCTGATGTCATATTCTAAGAACAAGATTACCAGTCTGATGTCAGAATCTAAGAACAAGATTACCAGTCTGGTGTCAGAATCTAAGAACAATATTACCAGTCTGATGTCAGAATCTAAGAACAAGATTACCAGTCTGGTGTCAGAATATAAGAACAAGATTACCAGTCTGATGTCATATTCTAAGAACAAGATTACCAGTCTGATGTCATATTCTAAGAACAAGATTACCAGTCTGATGTCAGAATCTAAGAACAAGATTACCAGTCTGGTGTCAGAATATAAGAACAAGATTACCAGTCGGAATCTAAGAACAAGATTACCAGTCTGATGTCAGAATCTAAGAACAAGATTACCAGTCTGATGTCATAATCTAAGAACAAGATTACCAGTCTGATGTCATATTCCAAGATTACCAGTCTGATGTCAGAATCTAAAAACAAGATTACCAGTCTGATGTCATATTCTAAGAACAAGATTACCAGTCTGGTGTCATAATCTAAGAACAAGGTTACCAGTCTGATGTCAGAATCTAAGAACAAGATTACCAGTCTGATGTCAGAATCTAAGAACAAGATACCAGTCTGATGTCAGAATCTAAGAACACGATTACCAGTCTGATGTCAGAATCTAAGAACAAGATTACCAGTCTGATGTCCGAATCTAAGAACAATATTACCAGTCTGATGTCATATTCTAAGAACAAAATTACCAGTCTGATGTCAGAATCTAAGAACAAGATTACCAGTCTGGTGTCATAATCTAAGAGCAAGATTACCAGTCTGATGTCAGAATCTCAGAACAAGATTACCAGTCTGGTGTCATAATCTAAGAACAAGATTACCAGTCTGGTGTCAGAATCTCAGAACAAGATTACCAGTCTGGTGTCATAATTTAAGAACAAGATTACCAGTCTGGTGTCATAATTTAAGAACAAGATTACCAGTCTGGTGTCATAATCTAAGAACAAGATTACCAGTCTGGTGTCATAATCTAAGAACAAGATTACCAGTCTGGTGTCAGAATCTAAGAACAAGATTACCAGTCTGATGTCAAAATCTAAGAACAAGATTACCAGTCTGATGTCATATTCTAAGAACAAGATTACCAGTCTTGTGTCATATTCTAAGAACAAGATTACCAGTCTGGTGTCAGAATCTAAGAACAAGATTACCAGTCTGGTGTCAGAATCTAAGAACAAGATTACCAGTCTGATGTCATATTCTAAGAACAAGATTACCAGTCTGATGTCATATTCTAAGAACAAGATTACCAGTCTGATGTCAGAATCTAAGAACAAGATTACCAGTCTGGTGTCAGAATCTAAGAACAAGATTACCAGTCTGATGTCATATTCCAAGATTACCAGTCTGATGTCATATTCCAAGATTACCAGTCTGATGTCAGAATCTAAAAACAAGATTACCAGTCTGATGTCATATTCTAAGAACAAGATTACCAGTCTGGTGTCATAATCTAAGAACAAGATTACCAGTCTGATGTCAGAATCTAAGAACAAGATTACCAGTCTGGTGTCATAATTTAAGAACAAGATTACCAGTCTGATGTCATATTCTAAGAACAAGATTACCAGTCTTGTGTCATATTCTAAGAACAAGATTACCAGTCTGGTGTCAGAATCTAAGAACAAGATTACCAGTCTGATGTCAGAATCTAAGAACAAGATTACCAGTCTGATGTCATATTCTAAGAACAAGATTACCAGTCTGATGTCATATTCTAAGAACAAGATTACCAGTCTGATGTCAGAATCTAAGAACAAGATTACCAGTCTGGTGTCAGAATCTAAGAACAATATTACCAGTCTGATGTCAGAATCTAAGAACAAGATTACCAGTCTGGTGTCAGAATATAAGAACAAGATTACCAGTCTGATGTCATATTCTAAGAACAAGATTACCAGTCTGATGTCATATTCTAAGAACAAGATTACCAGTCTGATGTCAGAATCTAAGAACAAGATTACCAGTCTGGTGTCAGAATATAAGAACAAGATTACCAGTCTGATGTCGGAATCTAAGAACAAGATTACCAGTCTGATGTCAGAATCTAAGAACAAGATTACCAGTCTGATGTCATAATCTAAGAACAAGATTACCAGTCTGATGTCATATTCCAAGATTACCAGTCTGATGTCAGAATCTAAAAACAAGATTACCAGTCTGATGTCATATTCTAAGAACAAGATTACCAGTCTGGTGTCATAATCTAAGAACAAGGTTACCAGTCTGATGTCAGAATCTAAGAACAAGATTACCAGTCTGATGTCAGAATCTAAGAACAAGATACCAGTCTGATGTCAGAATCTAAGAACACGATTACCAGTCTGATGTCAGAATCTAAGAACAAGATTACCAGTCTGATGTCCGAATCTAAGAACAATATTACCAGTCTGGTGTCAGAATCTAAGAACAAGATTACCAGTCTGGTGTCATATTCTAATAACAAGATTACCAGTCTGATGTCAGAATCTAAGAACAAGATTACCAGTCTGTCATATTCTAAGAACAAGATTACCAGTCTGGTGTCATAATCTAAGAACAAGATTACCAGTCTGATGTCAGAATCTAAGAACAAGATACCAGTCTGATGTTAGAATATAAGAACAAGATTACCAGTCTGTCATATTCTAAGAACAAGATTACCAGTCTTATGTCATATTCTAAGAACAATATTACCAGTCTGGTGTCAGAATCTAAGAACAAGATTACCAGTCTGATGTCAGAATCTAAGAACAAGATTACCAGTCTGTCATATTCTAAGAACAAGATTACCAGTCTGGTGTCATAATCTAAGAACAAGATTACCAGTCTGATGTCATATTCTAAGAACAAGATTACCAGTCTGATGTCAGAATCTAAGAACAAGATTACCAGTCTGATGTCAGAATCTAAGAACAAGATTACCAGTCTGATGTCATATTCTAAGAACAAGATTACCAGTCTGATGTCAGAATCTAAGAACAAGATTACCAGTCTGGTGTCAGAATCTAAGAACAAGATTACCAGTCTGATGTCATATTCTAAGAACAAGATTACCAGTCTGGTGTCATAATCTAAGAACAAGATTACCAGTCTGGTGTCAGAATCTAAGAACAAGATTACCAGTCTGATGTCAGAATTTAAGAACAAGATTACCAGTCTGGTGTCAGAATCTAAGAACAAGATTACCAGTCTGGTGTCATAATCTAAGAACAAGATTACCAGTCTGATGTCATAATCTAAGAACAAGATTACCAGTCTGATGTCAGAATCTAAGAACAAGATTACCAGTCTGATGTCAGAATCTAAGAACAAGATTACCAGTCTGGTGTCATAATCTAAGAGCAAGATTACCAGTCTGGTGTCATAATCTAAGAACAAGATTACCAGTCTGGTGTCATAATCTAAGAACAAGATTACCAGTCTGGTGTCAGAATCTAAGAACAAGATTACCAGTCTGGTGTCATAATCTAAGAACAAGATTACCAGTCTGGTGTCAGAATCTAAGAACAAGATTACCAGTCTGGTGTCAGAATATAAGAACAAGATTACCAGTCTGGTGTCAGAATCTAAGAACAAGATTACCAGTCTGGTGTCATAATCTAAGAACAAGATTACCAGTCTGGTGTCATAATCTAAGAACAAGATTACCAGTCTGATGTCAGAATCTAAGAACAAGATTACCAGTCTGATGTCATAATCTAAGAACAAGATTACCAGTCTGATGTCATAATCTAAGAACAAGATTACCAGTCTGATGTCATATTCTAAGAACAAGATTACCAGTCTGGTGTCATAATCTAAGAACAAGATTACCAGTCTGATGTCAGAATCTAAGAACAAGATTACCAGTCTGATGTTAGAATCTAAGAACAAGATACCAGTCTGATGTCAGAATCTAATAACAAGATTACCAGTCTGATGTCAGAATCTAAGAACAAGATTACCAGTCTGATGTCAGAATCTAAGAACAAGATTACCAGTCTGATGTCAGAATCTAAGAACAATATTACCAGTCTGAATCTAAGAACAAGATTACCAGTCTGATGTCATATTCTAAGAACAAGATTACCAGTCTGATGTCAGAATATAAGAACAAGATTACCAGTCTGATGTCATATTCTAAGAACAAAATTACCAGTCTGATGTCAGAATCTAAGAACAAGATTACCAGTCTGGTGTCATAATCTAAGAGCAAGATTACCAGTCTGATGTCAGAATCTCAGAACAAGATTACCAGTCTGGTGTCATAATCTAAGAACAAGATTACCAGTCTGGTGTCAGAATCTCAGAACAAGATTACCAGTCTGGTGTCATAATTTAAGAACAAGATTACCAGTCTGGTGTCATAATTTAAGAACAAGATTACCAGTCTGGTGTCATAATCTAAGAACAAGATTACCAGTCTGGTGTCATAATCTAAGAACAAGATTACCAGTCTGGTGTCAGAATCTAAGAACAAGATTACCAGTCTGATGTCAAAATCTAAGAACAAGATTACCAGTCTGATGTCATATTCTAAGAACAAGATTATCAGAATTTGAAAACAAATAGTCCACCAATATTGTGCATGTAAAGCATAATTTACTGTCGGATTCTATGATATATGAATGTCATATACTTCTGTTCAATTTGTCCGGATATCATCACCGTTGGTCACGGGTTTGATTCCCGCTCAGGCCGTATGTATATGAAAAAGTTGGCAGTTTCTTACAAAGGTTGGGGCACCAAGAACTTGCTAACCGCTGGAGCCTGTCCTAGAAAGGTGTTGTTAGGTAAACTGCCCTCAGGCGATATAGCCCAAAATGGTGATGATGAAGGCAAGGCGTAAATGCCAAACTTTTTTGGATACCATACACACATGTAAATGCCATCGGAAGTACCTGTTAAACAGTCGTACAGTCAGACATTGGAACAAGACGGCCATATTGTAATAGGATTACTCAACTGGTAGAGCCGATATGTACATTACAATGAGAGACATTAGTCAGTTACTGCCTCTGAATACTCGTGAAAGTAGAATGGTCCTCTTAATTGGCTTCCTCTGTTTTTATCGTTGTTTCCTTTGCACCACATGCTATCTGTTTTCATATCTTAAAATTATTAAATTACTAAATCTCGACAGATATCCTACAGCATATCCAATGAATACTTTACTGTAGAAATTGATTATAAATCAATTAACATGCTTTTGAGAAAAATCGCATTTATCATACTGCAACATATGGTTAGGGAACACCAATAAAACAATGGTTTTCAACTAAAATGACCAATACATATTTCGGGATAAATCAGACTTTATCTGTCAAGGGAGGTAATCGAAAACCCAATAATGTCTCTCGTTATGTTGTTTGTACAGTCAAGACCGTCTTAAACTCATATTTCGCACATGGTGTTTTTCACACAACATTTATTAGCCTATTGAGACAAACTAGAAAGCTTGAAGCTTACGTCAACGTTTTTATATTTCATTTATGTTTATGTCTCTGTACATCATTTGAAATTACCCTATTTTTTACGGTCTAGCTGATACACTATTTTTGTCATCTTTTTCCTTAGTTTGATAATCTATGAAAGTAAACACTATTTAAATAATTATTTAGATCTACATCTATTCCACTTTTGTTTAACATGTTTTTTTCGTATTGATCAATTAGTTTGATAGATGGCGGGAAAGAATTACGGAACTTTACGAAGATTGATGAATATAGTTTCCGCTGTTCTCTTATCTCCCCTTAGACACAAGGCGGCGCGTGAACGACTTAGTTTGAAAGGTGGCGGGAAAGAATTACGGAACTTTACGAAGATTGCCGATTATAGTTTCCGCTGTTCTCTTATCTCCCCTTAGACACAAGGCGGCGCGTGAACCATATTACTGGCGTTGCAGTTTCTACAAAATGGCACAGTCTCTGTTTGATTCACTCCCAGGTAACAATACAAGAAACAATTTATGATATGATATTCCGTTTTATTAAAGAAATAGCACCGAAGACTCCATGTATGTTTGGCTGTTGGAACATCTCAAAATTATGTCGGAAAGTGAATCCGCCATTTTGTGCTACCCTCCCCGAAATGTGTCCATTTCTCGCTATTAGTGTTGCTATTTGTCTGACAAATGAATAAATTTATATGTAAAGCGTTTAATTAAATACAATTTCGACACGTCAGGTGAAATATTACTAAGCTAATTAATGAAGTATGATGTGGTGAGCTAATGACCTTTGTAGCGAAGTTGGCCAAGCATCGTTGTTGGAATGTCCATAACAAATGGCATCAATTGGCAATGCGCATTGTCGAAGTCGTTGTGCTGATACAGTTATGTTTAGCGGCTGACCAGAACAACATAGCAAGGAGATGGACTTGGCAGTTCAGCATGGTTGATAGGCTAGAGACCGGGAAGACTGAATATATTGCCTTATCGATTGTCTTGGTGTATATTCTGACAGTTATCAGTGTCAAATTGAAGGGGCATAACATCGAAGATGTGCCAGATATTGACCCCACAATATCTGGCACATCTTTTATGTTAATCTCCTCTAAATATATACTTCAACCCAAATTAATGTAACATAGGTCTAATCATTAGTAATGTATGTCAATAATATTGATAAAATATACCATGTGAATCATTCGGACCTTACCATAGGGGTTGTGATAATTTTAATTCTATGATGGAGTCATAGTATAACAGAGTATAATGGATTTTACTTAGTATATACAAATTTATTTTAGCTCGATTGCGAACCAAGTCCTTATAACTTATATTAATCACTCTCGAGACCTAATTCCTGGTTGAATCCATCGCCACAAGGGAGAGAGAAGAGGCAACGTGGAATTTAAATGCCTTGCCTAAGGACACAATCGTAACGGCTCCAGCGGGGCTCGAACTCCAGGCCTTTCGCACCTGAAGTTGAGACTCCAGGACACTAAAATAAGACATTTTATCACCATCCCACAACATGTCGACCACCTATGGACCTGACACTTGACTGGTTCATAGGCACAAAGCACAATAATTATTTGTGCCTTTCTTATATATACTATTATAACACCATATGTCACACACAATTATTGTGTCTTGTGCCTGCGGTCTAGTTTAATGAGCGATCCAACCACAGTCATGGACTTGAAATTGTATCCATAAATGGGCCATAAGGCACTAAAAGCCTCTATCCTAGGACAACCCCCCACACACACACAATCTTAATGAAATATTTTCATTGGATAACATCTCGTGAACCTATAGTTGAAATGTTTCCAAATTTAATAGGCACAATCCTTAGAACAACCTCTGCCAAGTTTGTTCAAATGGGATCAAAATTAAACTAGGTCACTAGGTCAACTTATGGAAATCCTTAAATTTATTCAAATTAATTACTTTCATGAAGAAATAGTAGGACAGTGGTCTTGCATATTCAGGGTTCCCTCTGTCTGAATGTTTGTCAGCGCCACTTCTGTCGCCAATTGAAAAACACTGGAGCCAATTAAAAAAACTAGGAGCCAACTAAGAGCCATATAGTTCACAAATAAATATTTGAAGCCATGTATTTGACAAGGTCACGGGTTCGAGCCCCGCTCAGACCGTGTCTCATTTATATGAAAAAGTTGGCAGTTTCTTACGGAGGTTGGTGCACCCAAGTACTGGTTAACCGCTGGAGCCTGCCCAGAAAAGATGTTGTTAGGTAAACTGCCTGCCAGCGATATAGCCCAAAATGGTGCTGATGCAGGCATAAAACCCGAAATATAACATAACATGTATTTGACAAATCATGTGCCAAAAAAAAAAGGTTGCTCCAAATATGTTCGCCAATTCACAACTTTTAGCACCAATATTTGTTTTTTGGCGCCATTGGCGACCGACAGCGGGAACCCTGATATTTTTATTCAAATTGGTTCACCGTGGTAAAAAACCCAATTTACTCGGTCATATTAGATCTAGATAATTTTCGAACAAATTCGTCTCGTGAACGAGTGTTGCCAAATTTGGTCTGTAGCTTCTGTAGATCAGCCTCTATCAAGTTTGTTCAAATAGGACTATTTTAATTGCATGTAAAGTCTACATCCCCACGATGGGTTCGACATTAGAGGAAGATAGATAGATAAAGGAAAAGTTTGGAAAACCATTGAAGACATTTTCTTCTTCTCTTAGCACATTGTTTTACAATCAAACAAGAGATTGGATTAATGGCACTGGGGGGTGGGGGGTATTGTGTGCCACTGGGGGGGGTGTATTGTGTTCTACTCTGAGTAAGAAAATATGTCACTTTAAAGTTTATTATGGCACAGAAATTATATTGTCTTATTTCATGTTTTATCAAAACATATTTTAAACATTGAAGTGAAGTCTTCAAATTATTTGAAACCAAGCAACCTGCGTAACTCTCTGGGCCGTACCTTCAAGGTTACAGTTTATAGCAAAAGGTGATAGATAGCTAGTATTGTTTTGTCAATGTCATTTCCGTGGATGGGGCATATGTATCGTACAATGTAATATTGTTGACATCATTCTTGTTTCTGTTGTGTTAGGTAACATGTCCAGTATAGAGAACCAGTCTGCCATTCAAGCCATACTCGATTCCCAGACTGGGACAGAAACAACAAGTGCAGTTCAGAGTAAGTCTTATGAAGCTATTTTTAAGCATTGACTTCAAACTTCAACTTTCTGATATACACCCCGTATTTCAGGGTTCATTCTAGGGCACAATTTTTGGGAGAAGTGAGAAAGCGGGCGATAGCGGTGTTCTAAAAATAGACACAGTATAAAAGTAACCATGGCGACCTATTATTATGAAGTCTGTTTTCAGTCTGTTATATCTCATAGTAAAAATGCTCTCGGCTACAACTTATTCCAGGATATGTCTATAAATTGTGTTATTTACTAAATCACAAAATAGGGTTAAAAGACACAATAGATTAAATATAACATTTGAATAGGAGTGCTTTATAATGGGCTAGTGTATATTAATGGACCAAATTATGGTTGAAAATTGTATGGGACAAGTGGGGCCCCCAGGAAACAAAGTCATGGTGGGCCCTATGGCGACTATTTCGCCCGAATCACCCTCTAGAATGAGCACCGAATTGTTTATAATTATAATTTATTGTTGAACAGCACTGTCATTGGTTTTACTTTCCCAGCGTTAATTGATACATATATTTCAGTCATTGATAGCATTTTCCCATCGTTAATTGAACACCAGTCATTGATAGCATTTTCCTATTGTTAATTGATGAGCACCAGTCATTGATAGCATTTTCCCATTGTTAATTGATGAACACCAGTCATTGATAGCATTTTCCCATCGTTAATTGATGAGCACCAGTCATTGATAGCATTTTCCCATTGTTAATTGATGAACACCAGTCATTGATAGCATTTTCCCATCGTTAATTGATGAGCACCAGTCATTGATAGCATTTTCCCATTGTTAATTGATGAACACCAGTCATTGATAGCATTTTCCCATCGTTAATTGATGAGCACCAGTCATTGATAGCATTTTCCCATTGTTAATTGATGAACACCAGTCATTGATAGCATTTTCCCATCGTTAATTGATGAGCACCAGTCATTGATAGCATTTTCCCATCGTTATATGATGAACACCAGTCATTGATAGCATTTTCCCATCGTTAATTAGTTTATACAAATTTATTTTAGCTCGATTGCGAAACAAGTTCTTTCAACTTATATAAATCGCTCTCGAGACCTCATTCCTGATGGAATCCATCGCCACGAGGGAGAGAAGAGGCAACGTGGAATTTAAATGCCTTGCCTAAGGACACAATCGTAACGGCTCCAGCGGGGCTCGAACTCCGGACCTTTCGCACCTGAAGCGAACGCTCATCCACTGCGCTATCACGCTATTGCGCCATCGTTAATTGATGAGCACCAGTCATTGATAGTATTTTCCCATTGTTAATTGATGAACACCAGTCATTGATAGCATTTTCCCATCGTTAATTGATGAACACCAGTCATTGATAGCATTTTCCCATCGTTAATTGATGAACACCAGTCATTGATAGCATTTTTCTATCGT
Organism: Archivesica marissinica; assembly: GCA_014843695.1. NCBI lineage: Eukaryota > Metazoa > Mollusca > Bivalvia > Venerida > Vesicomyidae > Archivesica > Archivesica marissinica. The sequence goes on along the minus strand of CM026395.1, from coordinate 17,526,920 downwards.
TAATTGATGAACACCAGTCATTGATAGCATTTTCCCATCGTTAATTGATGAACACCAGTCATTGATAGCATTTTCCCATTGTTAATTGATGAACACCAGTCATTGATAGCATTTTCCCATCGTTAATTGATGAACACCAGTCAGTGATACCATTTTCCCATCGTTCATTGATGAACACCAGTCATTGATAGCATTTTCACATCGTTAATTGATGAACACCAGTCATTGAT
>CM026395.1:17494849-17525690 GCA_014843695.1 Archivesica marissinica | reverse complement strand
TCTCTATTGACAAGCTGAGTGCGTAAGTCTTCTATACCAGCACATAGCATCTCTATTGACAAGCTGAGTGCATAAGTCTTCTATACCAGCACATAGCATCTCTATTGACAAGCTGAGTGCGTAAGTCTTCTATACCAGCACATAGCATCTCTATTGACAAGCTGAGTGCATAAGTCTTCTATACCAGCACATAGCATCTCTATTGACAAGCTGAGTGCGTAAGTCTTCTATACCAGTACATAGCATCTCTATTGACAAGCTGAGTGCGTAAGTCTTCTATACCAGCACATAGCATCTCTATTGACAAGCTGAGTGCGTAAGTCTTCTATACCAGCACATAGCATCTCTATTGACAAGCTGAGTGCCTAAGTCTTCTATACCAGCACATAGCATCTCTATTGACAAGCTGAGTGCGTATGTCTTCTATACCAGTACATAGCATCGCTATTGACAAGCTTAGTGCGTAAGTCTTCTATACCAGCATAGCATCTCTATTGACAAGCTGAGTGCATAGGTCTTCTATACCAGCACATAGCATCTCTATTGACAAGCTTAGTGCCTAAGTCTTCTATACCAGCACATAGCATCTCTATTGACAAGCTGAGTGCGTATGTCTTCTATACCAGTACATAGCATCGCTATTGACAAGCTGAGTGCGTAAGTCTTCTATACCAGCACATAGAATCTCTATTGACAAGCTGAGTGCATAAGTCTTCTATACCAGCACATAGCATCTCTATTGACAAGCTGAGTGCGTATGTCTTCTATACCAGTACATAGCATCGCTATTGACAAGCTGAGTGCATATGTCTTCTATTGACAAGCTGAGTGCATAAGTCTTCTATACCAGCACATAGAATCTCTATTGACAAGCTGAGTGCGTACGTCTTCTATACCAGCACATAGAATCTCTATTGACAAGCTGAGTGCGTAAGTCTTCTATACCAGTACATAGCATCTCTATTGACAAGCTTAGTGCCTAAGTCTTCTATACCAGCACATAGCATCTCTATTGACAAGCTGAGTGCGTATGTCTTCTATACCAGCACATAGCATCTCTATTGACAAGCTGAGTGCGTACGTCTTCTATACCAGCACATAGCATCTCTATTGACAAGCTGAGTGCATAAGTCTTCTATACCAGCACATAGCATCTCTATTGACAAGCTGAGTGCGTATGTCTTCTATACCAGTACATAGCATCTCTATTGACAAGCTGAGTGCATAAGTCTTCTATACCAGCACATAGAATCTCTATTGACAAGCTGAGTGCATAAGTCTTCTATACCAGCACATAGCATCTCTATTGACAAGCTGAGTGCGTAAGTCTTCTATACCAGCACATAGCATCTCTATTGACAAGCTGAGTGCGTATGTCTTCTATACCAGTACATAGCATCGCTATTGACAAGCTGAGTGCATATGTCTTCTATTGACAAGCTGAGTGCATAAGTCTTCTATACCAGCACATAGCATCTCTATTGACAAGCTGAGTGCGTACGTCTTCTATACCAGCACATAGCATCTCTATTGACAAGCTGAGTGCGTAAGTCTTCTATACCAGCACATAGAATCTCTATTGACAAGCTGAGTGCATAAGTCTTCTATACCAGCACATAGCATCTCTATTGACAAGCTGAGTGCGTATGTCTTCTATACCAGTACATAGCATCGCTATTGACAAGCTGAGTGCATATGTCTTCTATTGACAAGCTGAGTGCATAAGTCTTCTATACCAGCACATAGAATCTCTATTGACAAGCTGAGTGCGTACGTCTTCTATACCAGCACATAGCATCTCTATTGACAAGCTGAGTGCGTACGTCTTCTATACCAGCACATAGAATCTCTATTGACAAGCTTAGTGCGTAAGTCTTCTATACCAGTACATAGCATCTCTATTGACAAGCTTAGTGCCTAAGTCTTCTATACCAGCACATAGCATCTCTATTGACAAGCTGAGTGCGTATGTCTTCTATACCAGCACATAGCATCTCTATTGACAAGCTGAGTGCGTAAGTCTTCTATACCAGCACATAGCATCTCTATTGACAAGCTGAGTGCATAAGTCTTCTATACCAGTACATAGCATCTCTATTGACAAGCTGAGTGCGTAAGTCTTCTATACCAGCACATAGCATCTCTATTGACAAGCTGAGTGCGTAAGTCTTCTATACCAGCACATAGCATCTCTATTGACAAGCTTAGTGCCTAAGTCTTCTATACCAGCACATAGCATCTCTATTGACAAGCTGAGTGCGTATGTCTTCTATACCAGTACATAGCATCGCTATTGACAAGCTGAGTGCGTAAGTCTTCTATACCAGCATAGCATCTCTATTGACAAGCTGAGTGCATAAGTCTTCTATACCAGCACATAGCATCTCTATTGACAAGCTGAGTGCCTAAGTCTTCTATACCAGCACATAGCATCTCTATTGACAAGCTGAGTGCGTATGTCTTCTATACCAGTACATAGCATCTCTATTGACAAGCTGAGTGCGTAAGTCTTCTATACCAGCACATAGCATCTCTATTGACAAGCTGAGTGCATAAGTCTTCTATACCAGCACATAGCATCTCTATTGACAAGCTGAGTGCATAAGTCTTCTATACCAGCACATAGCATCTCTATTGACAAGCTGAGTGCGTACGTCTTCTATACCAGCACATAGCATCTCTATTGACAAGCTGAGTGCGTACGTCTTCTATACCAGCACATAGAATCTCTATTGACAAGCTGAGTGCGTAAGTCTTCTATACCAGTACATAGCATCTCTATTGACAAGCTGAGTGCATAAGTCTTCTATACCAGCACATAGCATCTCTATTGACAAGCTGAGTGCGTATGTCTTCTATACCAGCACATAGCATCTCTATTGACAAGCTGAGTGCGTAAGTCTTCTATACCAGCACATAGCATCTCTATTGACAAGCTGAGTGCGTAAGTCTTCTATACCAGCACATAGCATCTCTATTGACAAGCTGAGTGCGTATGTCTTCTATACCAGCACATAGCATCTCTATTGACAAGCTGAGTGCGTAAGTCTTCTATACCAGCACATAGCATCTCTATTGACAAGCTGAGTGCGTAAGTCTTCTATACCAGCACATAGCATCTCTATTGACAAGCTGAGTGCATAAGTCTTCTATACCAGCACATAGCATCTCTATTGACAAGCTGAGTGCGTATGTCTTCTATACCAGTACATAGCATCTCTATTGACAAGCTGAGTGCGTAAGTCTTCTATACCAGCATAGCATCTCTATTGACAAGCTGAGTGCATAAGTCTTCTATACCAGCACATAGCATCTCTATTGACAAGCTGAGTGCCTAAGTCTTCTATACCAGCACATAGCATCTCTATTGACAAGCTGAGTGCGTATGTCTTCTATACCAGTACATAGCATCTCTATTGACAAGCTGAGTGCATAAGTCTTCTATACCAGCACATAGCATCTCTATTGACAAGCTGAGTGCGTATGTCTTCTATACCAGTACATAGCATCGCTATTGACAAGCTGAGTGCATATGTCTTCTATTGACAAGCTGAGTGCATAAGTCTTCTATACCAGCACATAGAATCTCTATTGACAAGCTGAGTGCGTACGTCTTCTATACCAGCACATAGCATCTCTATTGACAAGCTGAGTGCGTAAGTCTTCTATACCAGTACATAGCATCTCTATTGACAAGCTTAGTGCGTAAGTCTTCTATACCAGCACATAGCATCTCTATTGACAAGCTGAGTGCGTATGTCTTCTATACCAGCACATAGCATCTCTATTGACAAGCTGAGTGCGTACGTCTTCTATACCAGCACATAGAATCTCTATTGACAAGCTGAGTGCATAAGTCTTCTATACCAGCACATAGCATCTCTATTGACAAGCTGAGTGCGTATGTCTTCTATACCAGTACATAGCATCTCTATTGACAAGCTGAGTGCATAAGTCTTCTATACCAGCACATAGAATCTCTATTGACAAGCTGAGTGCATAAGTCTTCTATACCAGCACATAGCATCTCTATTGACAAGCTGAGTGCGTAAGTCTTCTATACCAGTACATAGCATCTCTATTGACAAGCTGAGTGCGTAAGTCTTCTATACCAGCACATAGCATCTCTATTGACAAGCTGAGTGCGTATGTCTTCTATACCAGTACATAGCATCGCTATTGACAAGCTGAGTGCATATGTCTTCTATTGACAAGCTGAGTGCATAAGTCTTCTATACCAGCACATAGAATCTCTATTGACAAGCTGAGTGCATACGTCTTCTATACCAGCACATAGCATCTCTATTGACAAGCTGAGTGCGTAAGTCTTCTATACCAGCACATAGCATCTCTATTGACAAGCTGAGTGCGTAAGTCTTCTATACCAGCACATAGCATCTCTATTGACAAGCTGAGTGCATAAGTCTTCTATACCAGCACATAGCATCTCTATTGACAAGCTGAGTGCGTAAGTCTTCTATACCAGCACATAGCATCTCTATTGACAAGCTGAGTGCGTAAGTCTTCTATACCAGCACATAGCATCTCTATTGACAAGCTGAGTGCATAAGTCTTCTATACCAGCACATAGCATCTCTATTGACAAGCTGAGTGCGTATGTCTTCTATACCAGTACATAGCATCTCTATTGACAAGCTGAGTGCGTAAGTCTTCTATACCAGCACATAGCATCTCTATTGACAAGCTGAGTGCATAAGTCTTCTATACCAGCACATAGCATCTCTATTGACAAGCTGAGTGCATAAGTCTTCTATACCAGCACATAGCATCTCTATTGACAAGCTGAGTGCGTATGTCTTCTATACCAGCACATAGCATCTCTATTGACAAGCTGAGTGCGTAAGTCTTCTATACCAGCACATAGCATCTCTATTGACAAGCTGAGTGCATATGTCTTCTATACCAGTACATAGCATCTCTATTGACAAGCTGAGTGCGTAAGTCTTCTATACCAGCACATAGCATCTCTATTGACAAGCTGAGTGCATAAGTCTTCTATACCAGCACATAGCATCTCTATTGACAAGCTGAGTGCGTAAGTCTTCTATACCAGCACATAGCATCTCTATTGACAAGCTGAGTGCATAAGTCTTCTATACCAGCACATAGAATCTCTATTGACAAGCTGAGTGCATAAGTCTTCTATACCAGCACATAGAATCTCTATTGACAAGCTGAGTGCATAAGTCTTCTATACCAGTACATAGCATCTCTATTGACAAGCTGAGTGCGTAAGTCTTCTATACCAGCACACAGCATCTCTATTGACAAGCTGAGTGCGTAAGTCTTCTATACCAGCATAGCATCTCTATTGACAAGCTGAGTGCGTATGTCTTCTATACCAGTACATAGCATCGCTATTGACAAGCTGAGTGCATAAGTCTTCTATACCAGCACATAGAATCTCTATTGACAAGCTGAGTGCGTACGTCTTCTATACCAGCACATAGCATCTCTATTGACAAGCTGAGTGCGTACGTCTTCTATACCAGCACATAGAATCTCTATTGACAAGCTTAGTGCGTAAGTCTTCTATACCAGTACATAGCATCTCTATTGACAAGCTTAGTGCCTAAGTCTTCTATACCAGCACATAGCATCTCTATTGACAAGCTGAGTGCATAAGTCTTCTATACCAGCACATAGCATCTCTATTGACAAGCTGAGTGCATAAGTCTTCTATACCAGCACATAGCATCTCTATTGACAAGCTGAGTGCATAAGTCTTCTATACCAGCACATAGAATCTCTATTGACAAGCTGAGTGCATAAGTCTTCTATACCAGCACATAGCATCTCTATTGACAAGCTGAGTGCGTATGTCTTCTATACCAGCACATAGCATCTCTATTGACAAGCTGAGTGCATAAGTCTTCTATACCAGCACATAGCATCTCTATTGACAAGCTGAGTGCATAAGTCTTCTATACCAGCACATAGCATCTCTATTGACAAGCTTAGTGCGTAAGTCTTCTATACCAGCACATAGCATCTCTATTGACAAGCCGAGTGTGTAAATTATGGAAAGGAATCGAGATATCAACAAAATGTACAACAAATGAAAATTTGCTGAGGAATTATGGAGATGAAACGAGGATTAGATTGAGGTGGGCAGGAGGCGCAGGAGAGACGGGCGCACAAAAAGACAACAACACAACAGCATGTCGCACACGATAAATAAAGCTGCTAGATGTCCTATAATAAACCAGTGCCCATGGTTATAAAAAGTTTCTCAGATCTCAACTGATTTGATTGGTTGATTCCGAGTTTTACTGTCAGCTGAACCAATCAGAAGCTTGAGCTTGGAGAAAAGGCCAGCACTGTTCCTTCAAGGTCACCGTAATACGGAGAATACAGTTTCTGCTCAATTAATAATTGATCTTTTGCAAGTTTTCAATATCAAATTTACATAAACAATGGAAAACCAGACACATTTCATCGTAATTCATTTGCCGCATTCATTGTAATTTGTGAACATGATGGAGTAAAAGGCACTCATTCACACCAGTGCTCATTCATACGATGCAAGTAGGAAACATGATGGTGTAATAACATCCTGGTGTAATAACATCATTGTGTAATAACATGATCATGTAATAACATGATGGTAGTATAATAACATGTGGTGTTAATAACATGGTCATGGTGTAATAACATGATCATGGTGTAATAACATGATCATGGTATAATAACATGATCATGGTGTAATAACATGATCATGGTGTAATAACATGATCATGGTGTAATAACATGATCATGGTGTAATAACATGATCATGGTGTAATAACATGATCATGGTGTAATAACATGATGGTATAATAACATGATCATGGTGTAATAACATGATCATGGTATAATAACATGATCATGGTGTAATAACATGATCATGGTGTAATAACATGATGGTATAATAACATGATCATGGTGTAATAACATGAGCATGGTGTAATAACATGATCATGGTGTAATAACATGATCATGGTGTAATAACATGATCATGGTGTAATAACATGATGGTATAATAACATGATCATGGTGTAATAACATGATGGTATAATAACATGATCATGGTGTAATAACATGATCATGGTGTAATAACATGATCATGGTGTAATAACATGATGGTATAATAACATGATCATGGTGTAATAACATGATCATGGTGTAATAACATGATCATGGTGTAATAACATGATCATGGTGTAATAACATGATCATGGTGTAATAACATGATGGTATAATAACATGATCATGGTGTAATAACATCATGGTGTAATAACATGATCATGGTGTAATAACATGATCATGGTGTAATAACATGATGGTATAATAACACAATAGTGTAATAATACCAGAGGAAAAATCTCGTCCACGCCTTTGTATTACCATTTATAACACTCTACCAATTAAACTACCGAAGGACCACAATAGAGAACAGTTACAACAGCAATCTATCTAACACCTCTGCTGTCTTAATTTTGTGAGAGAAATAAATAGTCAAACTTGCCCGAAAGACCATGTGTATTAAGAGACCATTCAGTTCCCGTTTGTGTTGTAAGGAACAAATTAAGCCTGTATTTAAGAGACCATTCCTGCTTAGAGATCAATTATTGCCCTTCCCTTTGGTGGCCTCTTAATACAAGTTTGACTGTACTATATTATTAGATGTCGGTCAAATTTCCATAGTGGGCAGTTTGTACTTTCACTTCATTTTTTGGCGATTTATGTCAAAAATAACAGGATTTTGGCTGTGGAAGATTACATATAAACATAATATTCAACATAATAATTTTACAAACTTAGTTTCCAACATGACAAAATATTTGTAAATTATGAAGCACAATCTGTACATATACATGCGCATAAATTATCTAGCCGGCGACACTAAAAGTGGCACTCTGTCATAATTAACCAAAATGAAGTTGGTATACCGGTACCTAGTCTATACCACAATGTCTCAAAAACAAATCCTAAACATTCCGGTCCGCCTCCGTGGTCGAGTGGTTACGGTCGCTGACTTGTAAACTATCATCACTGATGGTCACGGGTACGAGCCCCGCTCAGGCCATGTCTCATTTATATGAAAAAGTTGGCAGTTTCTTACAGAGGTTGGTGCACCCAAGTACTGGTTAACTGCTGGAGCCTGCCCAGGAAAGGTGTTGTTAGGTAAACTGCCTGGCGATATAGTCCAAAATGGTGCTGATGCAGGCGTAAAACCCGAAATATAACATAAACATTCCAACTCGATATGAGAAAGTTGTGACTTGTTTAGTGACACGTAGACAGATAATTTTGAAAGAACGTTTGAAACGTCAAGCCAACATTAACGACATACTATAATCTTGTCATTTTGGCCGCTCATGACTTCAATATTTATTTACTATCAATTTAAGAAATGCACATAATATTATATAATACAAGAAATTCCTATTCACATTATGATTCACATTTATAGGGTTCCTAAAATACTTGTTGGAGGGGTACACAATGTGGTACATCCTCGACCAACAACAGCTGGAGTTAAATATAAGATCATCATAAACTGGCATCAACACTACAACCAGTATAATATTAAATCAAAATTAACCAAATTTAGACATTAACCATTTCCTTCATGGAGATTTGAGTTAATATACTATTATATCTCCAAACAAACGACAGCCTTTTAGCTATCATGCAGTGGATAAGTAGTTGACCTATCTATACCACCTCCATAATTATTACTGTGACTTCATAGAGATTTAGGTTAATATACTATTATATCTCCATACAAATGACAGTCATTTAGCTATCATGCAGTGGATAAGTAGTCGCCATATCTATCCCACCTCCATAGATATTACTGGGACTTCATAGAGATTTAGGTTAATATACTATTATATCACCATACAAACGACAGCCATTTAGCTATCATGCAGTGGATAAGTAGTTTACCTATCTATCCCACCTCCATAATTATTACTGGGACTTCATAGAGATTTAAGTTAATATACTATTATATCTCCATACAAACGACAGCTATTTAGCTATCATGCAGTGCATTAAGAGGTGCTTCTATGAGGGAAAGGGTTAATACACGACACTGCTACTTTCATCAAAATGTAGCCTATTTAAAACAAATCTTGAAGGGTACAGATTGGGGTTATGCTACAAATGGTTCCTCCCCTTACAGTGCCTTCGGGCGGACAGACCTATATAAATCTGAAACACACTGACATTTAGCAGACCATGCCTCGAGGTTATAAATCTTTTCTCAGATCTCAAACTCAAGCTTGGGTGATCTGATTGGTTGATTCTGAGTGTTACTGTCAGCTGAACCAATGAGACGATTGAGACTGAGTTTTGAGAAAAGTTTTATAACCTCCAGGCCAGGTCTCTTTATATGAAAATGTTGGCAGTTTCTTACTGAGGTTGGTGCGCCAAGTACTGGTTAACTGCCGGATCCAGACAGGGAAAGATGTTAGGAAAACCTGCACATTGCTCACATGGACAACTGGTAGCAACATTACATAAACTTTAAAACAAAAAAACATTTAACAACAAAATGTTAACAAGCTTCTAAATAACACACTTCACATTTAAACAAAATTCTTTAACAGGGCCAGCACCTCAATTGTTTAGTTTAATCATATTTCATTACTCGATTCATTTTGCCTAATTATATACCATACAAAATATGACAATTCAAAGAAAAGCAAATGGGTCAGACCACGTTTTAGCAGCATTAGTTACGGCCCTTCCCGACGAGGGTTTACATCCCAGTATGTTTGACTCCTCATTATAAATGGTTTGTTCACCACAATATAGACACATATATTCAGACAATTAAGGTGATGGTTACTGATAAGCCCAAACTTTGTTCTAAGTGAAGTGCTTCACCTATAGCATTTTGTAAAATTCATAAAATGTTAAAACCATAAATAACCTATACATGTACAGTCAAACCTGTCTTAACCCATTCAACACCAAGTAACTCACATGGACTGGTCCATGATATTCATAAACCAATAAATAAATCAGAAAATCACATTTGGACAAGTTCATTTATCAAAATGGGTAATTATGTCTAAAAATAGTCATATCACTGACAAAAAGTGCAGATCCTGATGAGACGGCTCGTCACGAGCCGGCTCATCTGGATCTACACTTTTTGCAAGCCTATTTAGAGGTCTGTGGTGTTGAAAGGGTTAAGCAGCCAGCCAATGGAATCACAGAAAGTGGCTGCTTAATAGAGGTAAAATTTATAATAAAACAACATATTGGGAATCTGGAAACTGACTGCTTAATAAAGGTTGGCTGCTTAATGGAGGTGACCACTAACACAGGTTTGACTGTATATAGAAGCTGAGAGACAATATAATTATATAATCCTGCAGTGTTACTAGAAAACAACTTACAGTCAAACCTGTGTTAAGCAGCCAGTCAAGGGATCCACAGAGTGGCTGATCAGCACAGATGGCTGCTTAAAGTAAGAACTCATATGAATAACAAAACATATTGGGGATCTAGAAACTGGCTGTTTAATAGAGGTGACCACTAACACAGGCTTGGTCGTATACTATACTTAGGAAACCACTAACACAGGTTTGACTATACTATACCGAGGAAACCACTAAAACAGGTTTGAGTGAAACATAAACACCCCACTAGTGCATTGACTGTAACATATACACCCAGTGCATTGAATGTAACATATACACCCCACTAGTGCATTGACTGTAACATATACACCCCACTAGTGCATTGACTGTAACATATACACCCCACTAGTGCATTGACTGTAACATATACACCCCACTAGTGCATTGACTGTAACATATACACCCCACTAGTGCATTTTTTTTGTTGAATGTAACATATACACCCCACTAGTGCATTGACTGTAACATATACACCCCACTAGTGCATTGAATGTAACATATACACCCCACTAGTGCATTGACTGTAACATATACACCCCACTAGTGCATTGACTGTAACATATACACCCCACTAGTGCATTGAATGTAACATATACACCCCACTAGTGCATTGACTGTAACATATACACCCCACTAGTGCATTGACTGTAACATATACACCCCACTAGTGCATTGACTGTAACATATACACCCCACTAGTGCATTGACTAACATATACACCCCACTAGTGCATTGACTGTAACATATACACCCCACTAGTGCATTGACTGTAACATATACACCCCACTAGTGCATTGAATGTAACATATACACCCCACTAGTGCATTGACTGTAACATATACACCCCACTAGTGCATTGAATGTAACATATACACCTCACTAGTGCATTGACTGTAACATATACACCCCACTAGTGCATTGACTAACATATACACCCCACTAGTGCATTGACTAACATATACACCCCACTAGTGCATTGACTGTAACATATACACCTCACTAGTGCATTGACTGTAACATATACACCCCACTAGTGCATTGACTAACATATACACCCCACTAGTGCATTGACTGTAACATATACACCCCACTAGTGCATTGACTGTAACATATACACCCCACTAGTGCATTGACTGTAACATATACACCCCACTAGTGCATTGACTAACATATACACCCCACTAGTGCATTGACTGTAACATATACACCCCACTAGTGCATTGAATGTAACATATACACCCCACTAGTGCATTGACTGTAACATATACACCCCACTAGTGCATTGACTGTAACATATACACTCCACTAGTGCATTGACTGTAACATATACCCCCACTAGTGCATTGAATGTAACATATACACCCCACTAGTGCATTGACTGTAACATATACACCCCACTAGTGCATTGACTGTAACATATACACCCCACTAGTGCATTGACTGTAACATATACACCCCACTAGTGCATTGAATGTAACATATACACCCCACTAGTGCATTGACTGTAACATATACACTCCACTAGTGCATTGACTGTAACATATACACCCCACTAGTGCATTGAATGTAACATATACACCCCACTAGTGCATTGACTGTAACATATACACCCCACTAGTGCATTGACTGTAACATATACACCCCACTAGTGCATTGACTGTAACATATACACCCCACTAGTGCATTGAGTGTAACATATACACCCCACTAGTGCATTGACTGTAACATATACACCCCACTAGTGCATTGAATATAACATATACACCCCACTAGTGCATTGACTGTAACATATACACCCCACTAGTGCATTGAATGTAACATATACACCCCACTAGTGCATTGACTGTAACATATACACCCCACTAGTGCATTGAATGTAACATATACACCCCACTAGTGCATTGACTGTAACATATACACCCCACTAGTGCATTGACTGTAACATATACACCCCACTAGTGCATTGACTGTAACATATACACCCTATATGTACGAGTGTCTACATTGTATACAAGATCAATTGGAGAAAAAACAGTTACACAAACTCAGATATACGATGACCGAGACAGCTACCATACGTAAACATTTACACAAACATCCTTGCATGATCAACTCAGATATACGATGACTGAGGACAGCTACCATACGTAAACATTTACACAAACATCCTTGCATGATCAACTCAGATATACGATGACTGAGGACAGCTACCATACGTAAACATTTACACAATCATCTTTGCATGATTAACTCAGATATACGATGACCGAGACAGCTACCATACGTAAACATTTACACAATCATCTTTGCATGATCAACTCAGATATATGATGACCGAGACAGCTACCATACGTAAACATTTACACTCATCTTTGCATGATCAACTCAGATATACGATGACTGAGACAGCTAACATACGTAACAGTTAATAATAACTCAAATGAAATATACAATTAGAATACATAATTATATATATACATATAAATGCCACAATTTGGTGCAAATGAGACATGCAAGTCTTCTATTGTTACACCATAATGTATGTCGTATTGGTAATGGCTTCTATGAGGAAAAGGGTTAAAGTGACTCCCTGCTGACTGCCTCACGGCGTGTAAGTCGTGGTCAGGGCACATCTCACAGCAGCAGTGTAGGATACTGAGATATTCTGGTTTTCGAACATGCAACAAGGGACACACGCTTTACAACCGCTGTTTTATGGAGGTGGTGGAGGTATGGACAGATCCCAGAGTGACCTAGACGAACAGATGTTCTAATTGCCAGATCCGTTTATATGTTGCTGTGGGATGGAGGAGCGTGGCCCTAAGCTGGACCCTTTTTTCGACAGAAGCACCATAGCATGACTTGTCACACAGGAGAGAAAGAAGAAGCCATCTCAAGGATGTCAACTAGACCAGCAAATCAACATAGACTATTAAATTTCTAAAAAAACTCAGTCACCCATGTACCTCGTCGATGGCGATTCAACATAAATGATTGAAAGTGATATTTACGCTAGAAAGATCTAATATAAATATTTACATGGCTATTTTGCATTTCCTTAGATGAACGTATGTGCCCTGATTGCAGACAATTTTGATCGAGGGTTTCCAACTAATGATATACAGCTGACATGCGCACATGATGTTACGGGCATGCGCATTCGCAGTGTTAGGCAACTTTCGTCGCGTGAAAAGGTGTGTCTTACAGCTTATGCTGTTCCAAGGGTGATCTAATTACCAGATTCACGCAACAAGGTAAGTCTGGTTAATAGTTTCCATCGCGGTTTTTAACTAACTGGATGATAATGTTTTTATTTCATGTATGATGAGATTATATTATTTTTACGATAGACTTATGTTATATTTCGGGTTTTACGCCTGCATCAGCACCATTTTGGGCTATATCGCCGGCGGGCAGTTTACCTAACAACACCTTTCCTGGGCAGGCTCCAGCGGTTAACCAGTACTTGGTGCACCAACCTCCGTAAGAAACTTTTTCATATAAATGAGACACGGTCTGAGCGGGGCTCGAACCTGTGACCATCAGTGATGATAGGTTACAGTGGTATAAACGTCAGCAACCACTCGACCACGGAGGCGGACCATTTTACGATAGAAAACAATGTTACCATGTTCTAATAGCTGCTAGAATGTCGCATTTATTGAATGGATATTCGTACATACATCATACCCTGATATCTGTGGACACATGATTGAATTATATTATTTTTACGATAGAAAACAATGTTACCATGTTCTAATAGCTGCTAGAATGTCGCATTTATTGAATGGATGTTCGTACATACATCATACCTAGATATCAGTGGACACACCATAATGCATTCATTTAGATCAAATGTAAGCAGTATCCATCATTCTATTACATATATATATTTCTCACAAATACATGTTTAACCCATTCAACCCCAAGTAACTGACATGGACTGGTGCGTGATATTTTCAGACCAATAAATTAATAAGAAAATTACCGTTGGACCAGTTCATTTATCAAAATGGGTAATTTTATCTAAAAATAGTAATAATTATTACTGGCAAAAAAGTGCAGATCCTGATGAGACGGCTCGTCATGAGCCGGCTCATCTGGATCTACACTTTTCATAAGCCTATTTAGAGGCCTGTGGGGTTGAAAGGGTTAATGTCACTTAATAAACTGGTGCATACTCTCTACATGTACCTACAGTCAAACCTGACTTAAACAGCCAGCCAATGGAATCACAGAAATTGGTTGCTTAGCACAGGTGGCTGCTAAATAAAATAGGTCAGATTTCTCACCAATGCAACCCGGGACCGGGAAGTATGCGAGATGGTACGGTGGACGCCAGATCGGACAGGTGGGTTTTCTCCGGGTACTCCGGTTTCCTCCCACACGAATGACAACATTCACGCTTTCATCCGCGCCAACGAGAGTGATTAATATAAGTTGTTAAAACTTGTTTCGCAATCATAAAATAAATAAAGTTTAAAAAATAGGTCAAATGTATAATAACACAATATATTGGGAAACTGGACAATGACTGCTTAATACAGGTTGACTGCTTAATTAAGGTGACCACTGACACAGGTTTGACTGTACGTAATAGAGGTGCCCACTGACACAGGTTTGACTGTACTTAATAGAGGTGACCACTGACACAGGTTTGACTGTACGTAATAGAGGTGACCACTGACACAGGTTTGACTGTACGTAATAGAGGTGACCACTGACACAGGTTTGACTGTACGTAATAGAGGTGACCACTGACACAGGTTTGACTGTACATTGATACATTTAAACATGAGCACACACAATTTTCACTGGAATTCCTGTTGCTGAAGCACATTATCAAAAATAAATTGTCTCTCAAATATCACAAATAAAACACTTAGACTCCTTAATGTACAATAATAACCCAAAAATATCACAAGTAGTATAGGGAACAAAGCAAGAATGGTAAATGTACAAAGTATTTCAACCTGACAGACACATCAATTCCACCAAAAAACACAAGCGTATATAAAACGATGCACTTGTTTCTCTATCACTACTGCCCATCCCTCATCCACTACACATTACTCCCCCATCTCCACCCCACACTACTCTCCCATCTCCACCCCACACTGCTCCCCCATCTCCACCCCACACTGCTCCCCCATCTCCACCCCACACTACTCCCCCATCTCCACTCCACACTGCTCCCCCATCTCCACCCCACACTGCTCCCCCATCTCCACCCCACACTACTCCCCCATCTCCCACTCCACACTACTCCACCCCCCACACTACTCCCTCATCTCCACCCACCACCATTGCACCATTTCCACCCCCCTCACACAGAGACACTGTTTACACCCTGCATAAACACACACACATGCAAAAAATACTCTGTTTCATCCCTTATGCATTTTGATCACTTCTATATGACTATGCTATTCATTTACTGCAACACATTATGGCCTTCTGTATGCCAGCCATCTAGACGACAACGTATCCAATAAACACAGTTGTGCATTGTTGTATATACCTATAATGTTTACATGCCATCTAGATGACAACGTATCCAATAAACACAGTTGTTCATTGTTGTATATACCTATAATGTTTACATGCCATCTAGATGACAACGTATCCAATAAACACAGTTGTGCATTGTTGTATATACCTATAATGTTTACATGCCATCTAGATGACAACGTATCCAATAAACACAGTTGTTCATTGTATATACCTGCAATGTTTACATGCCATCTAGTTGTATATATCTACAATGTTTATATCTGGAACCATGTCCATCATCCAAGTATCAGGTTCCTTCAGTTAGGTCACATTGTCAATACAGGAACCATGGAAGTGTACACTGTACACATTATTTGCACCTTGTTGAAATAAATGATTCTAGCATACTTGAGACTTGAGGACATTCATATTAAAGGTGTTTTCATAGCTCACACATTCCATGCATTTTCCAGCATATCAGGTACATTGTGCAATAATTCCGTGAAATTACCTGCCAAACACGAGACTGGTATAATGATTATGACTTGCGCTATGTTTCACAGGCCAGCCTGCTTAATGTTTTATGTTATTCAAATTCAATCTATGTGTGGACACAGATCTGACTGCGTACTGTATACACGACAGTTACACACTGATTATGCATAGAATCATAACACTACTAATATATCATCTATACTTCACACAGATGGAACTTTATATCCGTACATAAGATTATGGAATTTCTTCATGCGCGGACGTTTACGTTTAGGTTTCGATCGCCCTTTGTAATACTGATTCAGCATAAACAGAATGACAAGTGCCGTTCCCAGGAATGCCAGCGCAGGGAACACAGTTGATGTGTCCACGTCCTCGGTGTATGAATGCCCAGGAGATTTGTCATCTACAACACGACTTGGGAGATCTTTGATTGCACTGTTTGACTCGACAATAAGGTTCGCCTTTGGCCCAGCCATTACGTCGAGATTAACAGCATCAAAGCTGTTGATAGACAACAGTTTCTGGGGCTGATACAGAGTCCTGGAGTAACAAGGTAATCGTTGATAAACAACTAGCATATATAACGATATCTAGTATATGATGTTTGCAAACTGAAGTTGGTTAAATGGATGTTTGTGCATTGATTCATTAGTACTACAACTGTGCTTGCAATGTTTCTAATGCACTTATAGTTCAGCTGCGAGTACTCTACTTACAATTAACAGGGTTATTTGTGCATTTATATTATACTGTTTGTACATACATATTAATAATGATTTGCTCTTCAGAAATGGAGGAAATAAAAGTATCTATATATCTATCTATCTACCTAAATTATAGAATACAATTTCTAGGCGATAAGCATCAATATTTAAAACAAATGGGCTATAATCGTCAATCAGTCCGCCTCCGTGGTTACGGTCGCTCACTTGTATACCACTGTAACCTATCATCACTGATGGTCACGGGTTTGAGCCCCCGCTCAGACTGTCTCTCTTTATATGAAAGTTGGCAGTTTTCTTACGGAGGTCGGTGCACCAAGTACTGGCCTGGAGGTTCTAAAACTTTTCTCCAATCTCAAAACTCAGTGTCACGCGTCTGATTGGTTCAGCCGACATTAACACTCAGAATTAACCAATCAGATCACTTGAGCTTGAGATCTGAGAAAAGTTTTATAACCGCGGGGCAAGGTTAACTGCTGGAGCCTGCCCAGGATAGGTGTTGTTAGGTAAATTGCCTGTCGCTCATATGAGCAACCGGTAGCGACATTAAATAAACTTTAAAAATCGTCAATCAAATAATAAATTAAATAACTTACGAAGCAGCGGTGATGTTTAGTGGGTGAGGCTTCGCCCACACAAGGTTCGGACATGTAGGTAACGGTCGTGCCCGTGGTGTACCCATGTGACCTTCAATGACCTTGGAATAACGATGGAGGTGATTTCCTAAAAGACAAAACGTATATTTGTACCTACTAGAAATATGATTAACACCCCCGACAAAACTGCTTTGCCCTTACTGAAACTGTCCAATTTGTAGTGTTCACTAGAAACTTCAAGAAGCCATAAATGTGCCATCAATCTTATGAAGAGAATGAGTAGATGACAGTATAAAGTAAAGTGCTTGTTTTATTACAGTTATTTAAAGGGCCAGCCATTTCTAACTTATGAGACACCTTTTTTATGAACATCAGTACTTCCCGAATCCTATGCTTATAGGCCATGCGCCAGGCTGGTAAGCAATCGGTAACTATTATTTAACTAGCTGGCAGCTCACCAACCGGCCATATCAGAACGAACCCCCGACGAGGTTCGAACCTTCGATCTCCGGCTCCGTAGGCGGACGCATTAACCACTATGCCACGGAGACGGTCTATATGTACTGGGCTTTGGTACTGCACACTGTCTGCATGTATTGTTGGCGTTCAGACACGAGTTGCACGTCATCAGTGCAGAATGTTTTATGAACAAATTTCAAAAGGTATAACTGCATCACATAAATCAACAACGGAATATGATGACAAAATGCGCAACTTTTTGCTCGAGAGCATCATTTGGCCTAGTACCTCTGTCTTCAGCTGCGTAGTAATGTTTGTTGTCTTGTCATGTACAGGACACAATGTACGGGCTGCGAGCATCTAACTGAGGAACTAATGATATTTCTAATCTGACGATCTACCCCTGGACCATGTACTTCACACAATAGGGGTTCGGCACACTTGGGGATACCAGTATATAAATTTAAGTACAGGGCTGGGTGGGATGTAAGATTTCTTACCAATCAATAAATGGGCCCTACCTTAAACAAATCTGTCCAAATACAATGCCTATCCCGTGTCTATACACCGTCATTCAACTAAAACACAACTTTCAACTACATGTATGTATACATTTAAAACAGTTGCATGTTGGCTCACGCCAAATTTCACTCAAAGACACGGGTTTGTTCACCAGGGGGTGCTTCAACAGTCATTTTGTTGATCAGTGCGAAATCTGACATCCCGCCAAGTAGAATCCCTGTATTTAGATTTATATACTCATCCCCCCCCCCAAACACGCCAAATTCCTGAGCGTCACACGTTCATGACAATTAATAATTCACCAATCAAGCAATTAATGGCAAGTAGACAATGATGATTACCCATGATGCAGTACATTATCCTTCTACATCGTACATATCAACAAACACAGACAATAGTTTATGAACAACAACCCCAGCAATCATGACATCATGTCGGATCACTCTTACCTTCCATTCTTTCTGGCAGTACAGGATTTGCTGGCAGAGTGACCTGCTCCTGATTTTCAAACACAGCTGCCACTGTGTCGTGTGAAGTGTACTCCAGTAGAGCACTCAACATCCAAAAACAGTCTGCAACATATGATAACATATAACGTGAGAAATTCATGTAATAGCAGCATATTATTTTACATCTAATATATAGAGTCCGTGGTCTAGTGATAGAGCATCGGATTTGGAATCGAACAGTCCCAGGTTCGATACTCGGTCAGGCCACGTATGTAGTGTCATTGAGCAAGCAAGGCACCTCACACACATTGCTTAGTACTGGTTAACCACTTAGGTCGGCTAAGCCTGCCCAGGAAAACATGTCTAGGTCGCAAAGGGGTTTGACATTAATGGAACATACATAAAGAATTTGTGATGAGTTTTCATTTCCCATAAGCTTTTTATTAAACAAGTTCACAAAAATTGTTATTAAGCTTGTGGCGAAAACATTAGTAGTTAGAATCTCCATAGAGAACCACATACCTTCTGCATGTGACTATTCTCCAGGAAGTTAGAATACCTGCAGAGATCCACTTACCTTCCTGCATGTGGCTATTATCCAGGCAGTTAGAATATCCGCAGAGAACCACTTACCTTTCTGCATGTGACTATTGTCCAGGAAGTTAGAATATCTGCAGAGATCCACTTACCTTCCTGCATGTGACTATTGTCCAGGCAGTTAGAATCTCCATACAGAACCACTTACCTTTCTGCATGTGACTGTTGTCCAGGCAGTTAGAATCCCCACAGAGAACCACTTACCTTTCTGCATGTGACTATTGTCCTGGCAGTTAGAATCTCCGTACAGAACCACTTACCTTTCTGCATGTGACTATTGTCCAGGCAGTTAGAATCTCCGTACAGAACCACTCTTCCACTCTCCGGGTTTAGTGTAGTTTGATACATCCCAAGTATTGGTACATTCTCTACAATCTTCACTTCTCCATTCACCACCTCATTCCCTGATAATAATGCATCATCAAGGTTAACAACTCATTTCCTGATAATAATGCATCATCAAGGTTAACAACTCATTTCCTGATAATAACATCATCAAGGTTAACAACTCATTTCCTGATAATAACACATCATCAAGGTTAACAACTCATTTCCTGATAATAATGCATCATCAAGGTTAACAACTCATTTCCTGATAATAACACATCATCAAGGTTAACAACACATTCCCTGATAATAATGCATCATCAAGGTTAACAACTCATTTCCTGATAATAACACATCATCAAGGTTAACAACTCATTTCCTGATAATAACACATCATCAAGGTTAACAACTCATTTCCTGATAATAACACATCAACAAGGTTAACAACACATTCCCTGATAATAATGCATCAACAAGGTTAACAACTCATTTCCTGATAATAATGCATCATCAAGGTCAACAACACATTTCCTGATAACAAACACATCAACAAGGTTAACAACTAATCCCTGATAATAATGCATCAACAAGGTTAACAACTCATTTCCTGATAATAATGCATCAACAAGGTTAACAACTCATTCCCTGATAATAATGCATCAACAAGGTTAACAACTCATTCCCTGATAATAATGCATCAACAAGGTTAACAACTCATTTCCTGATAACAAACACATGATCAAGGTTAACAACTCATTCCCTGATAATAATGCATCAACAAGGTTAACAACTCATTCCCTGATAATAATGCATCATCAAGGTTAACAACTCATTTCCTGATAATAATGCATCATCAAGGTTAACAACTCATTTCCTGATAATAATGCATCATCAAGGTTAACAACTCATTCCCTGATAATAATGCATCATCAAGGTTAACAACTCATTTCCTGATAATAATGCATCATCAAGGTTAACAACTCATTTCCTGATAATAATGCATCATCAAGGTTAACAACTCATTTCCTGATAATAATGCATCATCAAGGTTAACAACTCATTTCCTGATAATAACACATCATCAAGGTTAACAACTCATTCCCTGATAATAATGCATCAACAAGGTTAACAACACATTCCCTGATAATAAACACATCAACAAGGTTAACAACTCATTCCCTGATAATAATGCATCATCAAGGTTAACAACTCATTTCCTGATAATAATGCATCATCAAGGTTAACAACTCATTTCCTGATAATAATGCATCATCAAGGTTAACAACTCATTTCCTGATAATAATGCATCATCAAGGTTAACAACTCATTTCCTGATAATAACACATCATCAAGGTTAACAACTCATTCCCTGATAATAATGCATCAACAAGGTTAACAACACATTCCCTGATAATAAACACATCAACAAGGTTAACAACTCATTCCCTGATAATAATGCATCATCAAGGTTAACAACTCATTTCCTGATAATAATGCATCATCAAGGTTAACAACTCATTTCCTGATAATAATGCATCATCAAGGTTAACAACTCATTCCCTGATAATAATGCATCATCAAGGTTAACAACACATTTCCTGATAATAACACATCAACAAGGTTAACAACTCATTTCCTGATAATAATGCATCAACAAGGTTAACAACTCATTTCCTGATAATAATGCATCATCAAGGTTAACAACTCATTCCCTGATAATAATGCATCATCAAGGTTAACAACACATTTCCTGATAACAGTTAACACATCAACAAGGTTAACAACTCATTTCCTGATAATAATGCATCAACAAGGTTAACAACTCATTTCCTGATAATAATGCATCATCAAGGTTAACAACTCATTTCCTGATAATAATGCATCAACAAGGTTAACAACTCATTTCCTGATAATAATGCATCAACAAGGTTAACAACACATTCCCTGATAATAAACACATCAACAAGGTTAACAACTCATTCCCTGATAATAATGTATCATCAAGGTTAACAACTCATTCCCTGATAACAGTTAACACATCAACAAGGTTAACAACACATTTCCTGATAACAAACACATCAACAAGGTTAACAACTCATTCCCTGATAATAATGCATCATCAAGGTTAACAACTCATTTCCTGATAATAATGCATCAACAAGGTTAACAACACATTCCCTGATAATAAACACATCAACAAGGTTAACAACTCATTCCCTGATAATAATGTATCATCAAGGTTAACAACTCATTCCCTGATAACAGTTAACACATCAACAAGGTTAACAACACATTTCCTGATAACAAACACATCAACAAGGTTAACAACTCATTCCCTGATAATAATGCATCAACAAGGTTAACAACTCATTCCCCTGATAATAATGCATCAACAAGGTTAACAACTCATTACCTGATAACAAACACATCATCAAGGTTAACAACACATTCCCTGATAATAATGCATCATCATGGTTAACAACTCATTACCTGATAACAAACGCATCAACAAGGTTAACAACTCATTTCCTGATAACAAACACATCATCAAGGTTAACAATTCATTCCCTGATAATAATGCATCATCAAGGTTAACAACTCATTTCCTGATAATAATGCATCATCAAGGTTAACAACTCATTTCCTGATAATAATGCATCAACAAGGTTAACAACTCATTACCTGATAATAATGCATCAACAAGGTTAGCAACACATTTCCTGATAATAATGCATCATCAAGGTTTAGTTTAAACACATTTTATTTTATCAATATTTACATCATGTTGTAACATTAATATACAAGAACAAATGGATTAAATCGGAAGCTAGTAGCTTATTTAGATTTTCTCCATCATCATAATGCATCAACAAGGTTAACAACTCATTCCCTGATAACAAATGCATCATCAAGGTTAACAACTCATTCCCTGATAACAAATGCATCATCAAGGTTAACAACTCATTTCCTGATAATAATGCATCAACAAGGTTAACAACTCATTTCCTGATAATAATGCATCAACAAGGTTAACAACACATTTCCTGATAATAATGCCTCATCAAGGTTAACAACTCATTTCCTGATAATAATGCATCAACAAGGTTAACAACACATTTCCTGATAATAATGCCTCATCAAGGTTAACAACTCATTTCCTGATAATAATGCATCAACAAGGTTAACAACTCATTTCCTGATAATAATGCATCAACAAGGTTAACAACTCATTTCCTGATAACAAACACATCAACAAGGAATACGTTTTTATAAAAGCTACTTCTAGCTTCCTACTTGATCCTTTGCTTAATGTCTGTAAACCTTCACATTGTCCGACATGATGTATGTAAACCTGCATATTGTCCGACATGACGTATGTAAACCTTCACATTGTCTGACATGATGTATGTAAACCTTCACATTGTCTGACATGACGTATGTAAACCTGGACATTGTTCGACATGACATATGTAAACCTGGACATTGTCCGACATGACGTATGTAAACCTGCACATGTTCGACATGACGTATGTAAACCTGGACATTGTCCGACATGACGTATGTAAACCTTCACATTGACCGACATGACGTATGTAAATCTGCAAATTGTCCGACATGACGTATGTAAACCATCACATTGTCTGACATAACGTATGTAAACCTTCACATTGTCCGACATGACGTATGTAAACCTTCACATTGTCCGACATGACATATGTAAACCTTCACATTGTCTGACATGACATATGTAAACCTTCACATTGTCTGACATGACGTATGTAAACCTGGACATTGACCGACATGACGTATGTAAACCTTCCCATTGTCCGACATGATGTATGTAAACCTGGACATTGACCGACAGGACGTATGTAAACCTGGACATTGACCGACATGATGTATGTAAACCTGGACATTGACCGACATGATGTATGTAAACCTTCACATTGTCTGACATGACGTATGTAAACCTGGACATTGACCGACATGACGTATGTAAACCTGGACATTGACCGACATGATGTATGTAAACCTTCACATTGTCTGACATGACGTATGTAAACCTTCACATTGTCTGACATGATGTATGTAAACCTGGACATTGTCTGACATGATGTATGTAAACCTTCACATTGTCTGACATGATGTATGTAAACCTTCACATTGTCCGACATGAGGTATGTAAACCTGAACATTGTCCGACATGACGTATGTAAATCTGCATATTGTCTGACATGACGAATGTAAATCTGCATATTGTCCGACATGACGTACGTATGTAAACCTTCACATTGTCTGACATGACGTATGTAAATCTGCATATTGTCTGACATGACGTATGTAAATCTGCATTTTGTCCGACATGAAGTATGTAAATCTGCATATTGTCCGACATGACGTATGTAAACCTTCACATTGTCTGACATGACGTATGTAAACCTGGACATTGTTCGACATGACATATGTAAACCTGGACATTGTCCGACATGACGTATGTAAACCTGCACATGTTCGACATGACGTATGTAAACCTGGACATTGTCCGACATGACGTATGTAAACCTTCACATTGACCGACATGACGTATGTAAATCTGCAAATTGTCCGACATGACGTATGTAAACCATCACATTGTCGGACATAACGTATGTAAACCTTCACATTGTCCGACATGACGTATGTAAACCTGCATATTGTCCGACATTACATATGTAAACCATCACATTGTCTGACATAACGTATGTAAACCTTCACATTGTCCGACATGACGTATGTAAACCTACATATTGTCCGACATGACATATGTAAACCTTCACATTGTCCGACATAACGTATGTAAACCTTCACATTGTCCGACATGACGTATGTACACCTTCACATTGTCCGACATGACGTATGTAAATCTGCATATTGTCCAACATGACGTATGTAAACCTGCACACTGACCTTACATACACATATGCTAGATAGAAGTCAATTTGGTTTTACCTTGATTTTTGAGGTTCCTTGATATTAGAATCCCATTCTTCGGAAATTTAGCTATACTAGTTCCTGAGGCATAGTACACTGGAAAACAAATAAATATTCTCTAGGCATAGTACACTGGAAAACAAATAAATATTCTCTAGGCATAGTACACTGGAAAACAAATAAATATTATCTAGGCATAATACACTGGAAAACAAATAAATATTCTCTAGGCATAGTACACTGGAAAACAAATAAATATTCTCTAGGCATAGTACACTGGAAAACAAAGAGGGTCAAGATGTATCACATGACTAACGCTACAACATACCAAATAAAGAGCAAGATGTGTATAGCGGCAGCCATCTTGGTCTTCGGACCAGCTAGAAAGTTTTCATCTACTACTTGCTCTCATGTCAACATACAAGTTTTGAGTGAATTCGATAAAGATTCAGGAAGAAAAATGGTCACAAGGAGTGAAGTCCCCTTCTTACACGTAATTACTGATTCAGGGGATATAATAAAAACTTACTGTCATGGTCACCAAGAGTGAAGTCCCCTTCTTACATGTGATCACTGATTCAGGGGATATAATAAAAACTTACTGTCATGGTCACCAAGAGTGAAGTCCCCTTCTTACATGTGATCACTGATTCAGGGGATACAATAAAAACTTACTGTCATGGTCACCAAGAGTGAAGTCCCCTTCTTACATGTGATCACTGATTCAGGGGATATAATAAAAACTTACTGTCATGGTCACCAAGAGTGAAGTCCCCTTCTTACATGTGACCACTGATTCAGGGGATATAATAAAACTACTTACTGTCATGGTCACAAAGAGTGAAGTCCCCTTCTTACATGTGATCACTGATTCAGGGGATATAATAAAAACTTACTGTCATGGTCACCAAGAGTGAAGTCCCCTTCTTACATGTGATCACTGATTCAGGGGATATAATAAAAACTTACTGTCATGGTCACCAAGAGTGAGGTCCCCTTCTTACACATGATCACTGATGCAGGGGATATAATAAAAACTTACTGTCATGGTCACCAAGAGTGAAGTCCCCT
Organism: Archivesica marissinica; assembly: GCA_014843695.1. Classification (NCBI taxonomy): domain Eukaryota; kingdom Metazoa; phylum Mollusca; class Bivalvia; order Venerida; family Vesicomyidae; genus Archivesica; species Archivesica marissinica. Next base: position 17,499,543 of record CM026395.1, on the reverse strand, counting down.
TATTACATGTGATCACTGATTCAGGGGATATAATAAAAACTTACTGTCATGGTCACCAAGAGTGAAGTCCCCTTCATACACCTGATCACTGAAAGCCATGCTGAGAGGAGAGAGTAAGTCATTGATGGCTGGAATGTTGGAACCACCTGTATCCGGCATCCACCACTGCCTACAATATACAACAAGGAAATGTACAACCCAAGTAATAATTAATCCTGGCTCATTCAAAACTAACACTCGCAATTTGCAAACTCGGTTTAACTTGTGTGGCGAAACGGCAAGTCCAAGCTTGTGTGTTATCTTAACTTAAACTACAAAAAAACATGAAATTCATGCAGCACGCACAATTAGCCACAACATTCAAATATACACATCATATCAATATCCCTTTCATAGAAAATTCAAATAGAGTTGCAATTAAATTTTAATCTTTTCTCCAAAACCATTATTTGAATGAACCGCCCAACGCTATTATTCATGGACAAAAGATAGACAGACGGTCAGTGTTTTAACAAGAGATGTAACTTTTTTGACGGTCTGAAATTTCAATTACCAGAAAAAAAGAGTCTGATTATGATCTGTACTGTTCGCAATGGGAAAAAAATCAAACCAATCTGTAATACGACAAAACAAATATATCTAGTCAAATTATTTAAATAAAGTGTAAACAATAGATGGTTACGTTTTACGAAACATATTCTGTTTGCTCTCTGTAAATTAGATTTGCTATGTACCGCTGTTTAAAACCGTATTACTATATATATACCTCATGTTTGTATCATGTATGATGCACTGAGTGAATAAATTTGATTTGATTTGCATTGGTCTACTGTGTGTCTTCGTTTTCCCAATGGTATTGTTCACAATGTATGCTACATATTACCGTAGTATATAATATATACATATTGCAATGTAATTATTACAATTAACTACGACGAGAAATATACAGCGTCGAGATGTGGTTAATTTAAAATTTGAATAACTCATTGAAATATATAGCTTGTATCACTAGATAAATAACTCACACACATTGACCTACGTGTGAATTTACTAGGCTTTATTTGCATAAAGTTTAGACATGTTCCACATTTAATAAGTGAAACAAACGGCTTTTCCCCATTAATACTAATAACCCTTCATTTGTTATGTTATATTTCGGGTTTTACGCCTGCATCAGCACCATTTCGGGCTATATCGCCGGCGGGCAGTTTACTTAACAACACCTTTCCTGGGCAGGCTTCAGCGGTTAACCAGTACTTGGGTGCACCAACCTCCGTAAGAAACTGCCAACTTTTTCATATAAATGAGACACGGCCTGAGCGGGGCTCGAACCCGTGACCATCAGTGATGATAGGTTACAGTGGTATACAAGTCAGCGACCGTAACCACTCGACCACGGAGGCGGACCCCCTTCATTTGTATCTTTTTGATTGCTTTCGGGTTTTCAAGTCGAACCAACAGCAGAATATGGCGCCTCTCCAGCTACTATTGAAGGAGGAAGACCCAGTATGCCCCTTTGAGCAGTATTTCAGGCACGGACGTGAAGCTTACTCTTCAGTTTACAATTCCCCCCAAAATGTTTTCTTCCCATTCTTAGAAGTAGGTAGTTTTCAGGACAAGCATATAGCAGGTATTCTATGGAGCCAGCAAATATCTCAATATTACATCCAGAACATGTCCCCTAGTAGACATGGGTTGTTATGAGATACGAGATGTTGTCACAAAAATAGATAATGTCAACTTAGAAATTATCCAGTTTTTAACCCGTAGCCTGCTGAGTAAATAAAATCACATTTGCAAACACCATGGAACCAGATTGTCTGATCAGGATCTGTGTTGTTTGCTATTTATTTTATCTCCATTATCTGAATAGCAAACAGCATAGAGCCTGATCAGATGGCACGTTCTGTGCCGTCTGATCTGGCTCTATGCTGTTTGCAAAGGTGATTTTATCTGCCACTAGCATGCAAACTTGCAACGGGTTAATACGGCTCCAGGGGCTCGAACTCCGGACCGTAATACAGTCATACCCTGTTTTAACAATAAGATAAGTATTGACTTCTAACCTTGTATTCTCATCATAAAACTTGACTTTCTTCATGACAGAGACATTATACCAGTCTGCCAGGATGATGATGGACAGTCCGTTGTCAATGTCGCGCTTCAACTTGGTCACCTCCTCCGGGAAGTACTCTTCCTCTGGGTCTGTTATCAGCAAGGTACCTGATGCAAACATCACGGTTATAACGTATTCAAATCTTAAGACGAGTCTCGAGCAGTCTGATTTGTTGAGACTTGACAAATCATATGACTTGAAATCTCTTAGCAACCTTCAGACCTGGACACTGGACTTTGGTTTGGGAATTTGAGTTACATTCCAGCTTCAAATGGTGGAGGAAGAACACACGTGTGTCGTAAGGGCAGTATCGGAGGCATGGACAGGAACAAGGTGGTGGAGGAAGAACACAAGTGTGTCGTAAGGGCAGTATCGGAGGCATGGACAGGAACAAGGTGGTGGAGGAAGAACACAAGTGTGTCATAAGGGCAGTATCGGAGGCATGGACAGGAACAAGTTGGTGGAGGAAGAACACAAGTGTGTCGTAAGGGCAGTATCGGAGGCATGGACAGGAACAAGGTGGTGGAGGAAGAACACAAGTGTGTCATAAGGGCAGTATCGGAGGCATGGACAGGAACAAGTGGTGGGGGGTGTGTGTGGGCAGTATCGGAGGCATGGACAGGAACCAGTGGTGGAGGAAGAACACAAGTGTGTCGTAAGGGCAGTATCGGAGGCATGGACAGGAACCAGGTGGTGGAGGAAGAACACAAGTGTGTCGTAAGGGCAGTATCGGAGGCATGGACAGGAACAAGGTGGTGGAGGAAGAACACAAGTGTGTCGTAAGGGCAGTATCGGAGGCATGGACAGGAACCAGGTGGTGGAGGAAGAACACAAGTGTGTCGTAAGGGCAGTATCGGAGGCATGGACAGGAACCAGGTGGTGGAGGAAGAACACAAGTGTGTCGTAAGGGCAGTATCGGAGGCATGGACAGGAACCAGGTGGTGGAGGAAGAACACAAGTGTGTCGTAAGGGCAGTATCGGAGGCATGGACAGGAACAAGGTGGTGGAGGAAGAACACAAGTGGTTGGGGTTGGGGTGGTGTCATAAGGGCAGTATCGGAGGCATGGACAGGAACAAGTTGGTGGAGGAAGAACACAAGTGTGTCGTAAGGGCAGTATCGGAGGCATGGACAGGAACAAGGTGGTGGAGGAAGAACACAAGTGTGTCATAAGGGCAGTATCGGAGGCATGGACAGGAACAAGGTGGTGGAGGAAGAACACAAGTGTGTCATAAGGGCTGTATCGGAGGCATGGACAGGAACAAGGTGGTGGAGGAAGAACACAAGTGTGTCATAAGGGCAGTATCGGAGGCATGGACAGGAACAAGGTGGTGGAGGAAGAACACAAGTGTGTCATAAGGGCAGTATCGGAGGCATGGACAGGAACAAGTTGGTGGAGGAAGAACACAAGTGTGTCGTAAGGGCAGTATCGGAGGCATGGACAGGAACAAGGTGGTGGAGGAAGAACACAAGTGTGTCATAAGGGCAGTATCGGAGGCATGGACAGGAACAAGGTGGTGGAGGAAGAACACAAGTGTGTCATAGGGCAGTATCGGAGGCATGGACAGGAACAAGGTGGTGGAGGAAGAACACACGTGTGTCGTAAGGGCAGTATCGGAGGCATGGACAGGAACCAGTTGGTGGAGACAGTGTGATAACAAGGAGGATATTGGAATCTCTATGAGGATGCAGTAATGTGGCAGAATACACTGATAATTCTATCCACTTTATAAGATGGAAGGGTTCATTACAGAAATATAATTGGTGAAATAATGAACTTACTGTACTGTCTGGCATCAAAGCAGGTAAATGGTGAACCTGTAACAGATATTGTAGAATGATAAATTATAAACATTGCAGCTGCATGTACCAAGTGACATGTATTGTAGAGAGGTAGACTTATATGCTAGTGTATCTCTATAAACAAGGCCATAATTTAAAATTCATAATCACTGCATAAGCAGTCAACTAATCTACCCACTACCACAATAGAGGTTACTGGATTTTATTAATGGTTTTACTAATGTGTTACTGTATGGGGAACTGGTAAAGGCGTCAAGAGTCATGCGCATCTATGGGGGCAATATCTAATCACTTACCAAGAGGCACGCGCATCTATTGGGGCAATATTTAATCACTTACCAAGAGGCATGCACATCTATGGGGGCAATGTCTAATCACTTACCAAGAGGCATGTGCATCTATGGGGGCAATATCTAATCACTTACCAAGAGGCACGCGTGTCTATTGGGGCAATATTTAATTACTTACCAAGAGGCACGCGTGTCTATTGGGGCAATATCTAATCACTTACCAAGAGGCACACGCATCTATTGGGGCAATATCTAATCACTTACCAAGAGGCACACGCATCTATGGGGGCAATGTTTAATCACTTACCAAGAGGCATGCGCATCTATTGGGGCAATATCTAATCACTTACCAAGAGGCACACGCATCTATGGGGGCAATATCTAATCACTTACCAAGAGGCACGCGCATCTATGGAGGTAATATCTAATCACTTACCAAGAGGCATGCACATCTATGGGGGCAATATTTAATTACTTACCAAGAGGC
>CM026395.1:17436531-17493849 GCA_014843695.1 Archivesica marissinica | reverse complement strand
GTCGTAAGGGCAGTATCGGAGGCATGGACAGGAACCAGGTGGTGGAGGAAGAACACAAGTGTGTCGTAAGGGCAGTATCGGAGGCATGGACAGGAACCAGGTGGTGGAGGAAGAACACAAGTGTGTCGTAAGGGCAGTATCGGAGGCATGGACAGGAACCAGGTGGTGGAGGAAGAACACAAGTGTGTCGTAAGGGCAGTATCGGAGGCATGGACAGGAACAAGGTGGTGGAGGAAGAACACAAGTGTGTCATAAGGGCAGTATCGGAGGCATGGACAGGAACAAGTTGGTGGAGGAAGAACACAAGTGTGTCGTAAGGGCAGTATCGGAGGCATGGACAGGAACAAGGTGGTGGAGGAAGAACACAAGTGTGTCATAAGGGCAGTATCGGAGGCATGGACAGGAACAAGGTGGTGGAGGAAGAACACAAGTGTGTCATAAGGGCTGTATCGGAGGCATGGACAGGAACAAGGTGGTGGAGGAAGAACACAAGTGTGTCATAAGGGCAGTATCGGAGGCATGGACAGGAACAAGGTGGTGGAGGAAGAACACAAGTGTGTCATAAGGGCAGTATCGGAGGCATGGACAGGAACAAGTTGGTGGAGGAAGAACACAAGTGTGTCGTAAGGGCAGTATCGGAGGCATGGACAGGAACAAGGTGGTGGAGGAAGAACACAAGTGTGTCATAAGGGCAGTATCGGAGGCATGGACAGGAACAAGGTGGTGGAGGAAGAACACAAGTGTGTCATAGGGCAGTATCGGAGGCATGGACAGGAACAAGGTGGTGGAGGAAGAACACACGTGTGTCGTAAGGGCAGTATCGGAGGCATGGACAGGAACCAGTTGGTGGAGACAGTGTGATAACAAGGAGGATATTGGAATCTCTATGAGGATGCAGTAATGTGGCAGAATACACTGATAATTCTATCCACTTTATAAGATGGAAGGGTTCATTACAGAAATATAATTGGTGAAATAATGAACTTACTGTACTGTCTGGCATCAAAGCAGGTAAATGGTGAACCTGTAACAGATATTGTAGAATGATAAATTATAAACATTGCAGCTGCATGTACCAAGTGACATGTATTGTAGAGAGGTAGACTTATATGCTAGTGTATCTCTATAAACAAGGCCATAATTTAAAATTCATAATCACTGCATAAGCAGTCAACTAATCTACCCACTACCACAATAGAGGTTACTGGATTTTATTAATGGTTTTACTAATGTGTTACTGTATGGGGAACTGGTAAAGGCGTCAAGAGTCATGCGCATCTATGGGGGCAATATCTAATCACTTACCAAGAGGCACGCGCATCTATTGGGGCAATATTTAATCACTTACCAAGAGGCATGCACATCTATGGGGGCAATGTCTAATCACTTACCAAGAGGCATGTGCATCTATGGGGGCAATATCTAATCACTTACCAAGAGGCACGCGTGTCTATTGGGGCAATATTTAATTACTTACCAAGAGGCACGCGTGTCTATTGGGGCAATATCTAATCACTTACCAAGAGGCACACGCATCTATTGGGGCAATATCTAATCACTTACCAAGAGGCACACGCATCTATGGGGGCAATGTTTAATCACTTACCAAGAGGCATGCGCATCTATTGGGGCAATATCTAATCACTTACCAAGAGGCACACGCATCTATGGGGGCAATGTTTAATCACTTACCAAGAGGCACGCGCATCTATGGAGGTAATATCTAATCACTTACCAAGAGGCATGCACATCTATGGGGGCAATATTTAATTACTTACCAAGAGGCATGCGCATCTATTGGGGCAATATCTAATCACTTACCAAGAGGCATGCACATCTATGGGGGCAATATCTAATCACTTACCAAGCACCTCAATAAAGTATCCAGCTGCCCTCAGATGCTGGTACATGTCCTTGAAGTTAGTGTGTACATGGTCTCCATTCCTGTAACAAACAGTTATATGAGGTTACATGCGGTTAGCCATGTTTGTTAATATTCAGTCAATATAAGCAGAAGTCGTGATAGCGCAGTGGATGCTCGTTCGCTTCAGGTGTGAATGGTCCGGAGTTCGAGTCCTGCTGGAGCTGTTGTGATTGTGCCCTTAGGCAAGGCATTTAAATTCCAAGTTGCCTCTACTCTCTCCCTTGTGGCGATGGATTCCATCAGGAACGAAGTCTCGAGAGTGAGTAATATAAGGTGTAAGAACTTGTTTCGCAATCGAGCTAAAATAATGTTTTAACAAGAAAACAACAATAGTTTGGTTCTGTGCTGACCTAGTTAACCCTTTCAACACCACAGTCCCCTAAATAGACTTACAAAAAGTGTAGATCAAGATGAGCCGGCTCGTGACGAATCGTCTCATCAGGATCTACAATTTTTGCCAGTAATATTACTATTTTTAGACATAACTACCAATTTTTATAAATGAACTGGTCCTAATGAAATTTTCTTATTAATTTATTGGTTTAAAAATATCATGGACTAGTCCATGTTTGCTACTTGGTGTTGAATGGGTTAAACAATACGAAAGTTTATGACACTAAGTTTATTTCACTTTGAACTACTAGTAAAAATACACATACCAATCTAATGGATCATTCTTCATGCGTAGATTATCCCTCGGGAAATAACCGGGAGGGTAACGTAGATTATGGTACTGGTCCCACAATAACCTCTGACTGCAACAACAACAACAATAACAAATGTACAGTACAAATGTCTTATAACATGTATCAGTGAAACATGTGGAAGTCGTGATTGCGCAGTGGATGCGCGTTCGCTTCAGGTGTGAAAGGTCCGGAGTTCGAGCCCCGCTGGAGCCATTACGATTGTGTCCTTAGGCAAGGCATTTAAATTCCACGTTGCCTCTTCTCTCTCCCTTGTGGCGATGGATTCCATCAGGAATGAGGTCTCAAGAGTGATTAATATAAGTTATAAGAACTTGTTTCGCAATCGAGCTAAAATAAATATAACTAGTGAAACATATTTCTACATACATGAGGTACAATTTTGCAGTTTAATTAATACTCAAATTAAATCCAAGGACGTGCTTGGAATGAAAGACCACAGACTGAAACATGGTTGGAATGAAAGTCCACAGACTGAAACATGGTTGGAATGAAAGTTCACAGACTGAAACATGCTTGGAATGAAAGTCCACAGACTGAAACATGCTTGGAATGAAACCCAGACTGAAACATGCTTGGAATTAAACCCACGGACTGAAACATGCATGGAATGAAAGACCACAGACTGAAACATGCTTGGAATGAAAGTCCACAGACTGAAACATGCTTGGAATGAAAGTCCACAGACTGAAACATGCTTGGAATGAAAGACCACAGACTGAAACCTGCTTGGAATGAAAGACCACAGACTGAAACCTGCTTGGAATGAAAGACCACAGACTGACACCTGCTTGGAATGAAAGTCCACAGACTGAAACATGCTTGGAATGAAATATAAAAACATATTTAGCTTGTTTTCCAATTGTAACATTATTTAGATTATTGTTGCCCTACCTTCTAGTTGGGGTTGGAATGATTTTCACTCGCATGGGGAGTTTGAGGTGAGAAATTCTCGGCTCCGTTTCATCTCCCTGTAACAGACATAATCTTATGCCAGATCGTACAACAAATGTTACAGGTTAGTAATACTAGTAGATAAGATTACTGGATGGGGTGCATACCCAGACATAAGCCGACCACCTTCATAAGTACAGGAGCTACTTTCGGGGCTAGAAAACATATTTTACAAATTCACTCATTAACTTTTTCAGAAAATTCCATTTACTAAAACTGGACGAGATCATATGTTATAGTAATATGATAATATGATACAGTCGACATCCGTTATGTCGAATTCTCCGGTTATCTCGAAGTCGGATCAAAATCCCGTTTCAGACACATCCCGTTTCAGACACTATCATGGCTCCGTTTATATCGAATTTCGTTAAGTCAAACTTCGGTTATGCCAAAGTATTTTGTTCGGTCCAGCGGAATTTGACATAACGGATGTAGACTGTATCACATTTTTAAAAAATAAAAATTTATTCAGAAACAAGTTAAATATTTTTGTGCGACTGTCCCATATTTTTAGAGCGTTTTTATAGAAGCAAATAACTGATCTATGGCCGAGTATATATTGTATATAAAATGAAACTTTAGAATTGAAACAAGTTTGCACCTCATGAGGTGATTCCATGGTCAGTCTGACCAGTCCTATTGCAATACCAACCCTCCCACTTACCTCGGGGGTGATTCCACGGTTAGCCTGACCTGTCCCCGATCATTACCCTCCCACTTACCTCGGGGGTGATTCCACGGTTAGCCTGATCTGTCCCCGATCATTACCCTCCCACTTACCTCGGGGGTGATTCCACGGTTAGCCTGATCTGTCCCGATCGTTACCCCCCCCTTACTCGGGGGTGACACGTTACCTGACTTCCCGATCCTCCCACTTACCTCGGGGGTGACCCACCACCCCCAACCCCCACACCACCAACACCCCACCCCCCACTACCTCGGGGGGTGATTCCAGTTAGCCTGACCTTCCCGACTACCCTCCCACTTACCTCGGGGGTGATTCCACGGTAGCCGACCTTCCCGACCCTCCCACTACCCTCCCACTTACCTCGGGGTGATTCCACGGTTAGCCTGACCTGTCCCCGATCATACCCCCACTTACTCGGGGGTGATTCCAGGTTAGCCTGACTGTCCCGACTACCCTCCCACTTACCTCGGGTGATTCCACGTAGCCTGATCTGTCCCGATCGTTACCCTCCCTCCCACTTACCTCGGGGGGTGATTCCACGGTTAGCCTGACCTGTCCCTGAGCTATACCCTCCCTCCCACTTACCTCGGGGGGTGATTCCACGGTTAGCCTGACCTGTCCCCGATCAATACCCTCTCACTTACCTCGGGGGGTGATTCCACGGTTAGCTTGACCTGTCCCTGAGCTATACCCTCTCACTTACCTCGGGGGGTGATTCCACGGTTAGCCTGACCTGTCCCTGAGCTATACCCTCCCTCCCACTTACCTCGGGGGGTGATTCCACGGTTAGCCTGACCTGTCCCTGAGCTATGCCGTCCCACTTTGCAGCAAGCTTCGACACTGATATAGATACAGCGATGTAACCGGACCATGGCCACAAGTTCTTCGAGTAGGAGAAAGCAACATCAAGGTAGTTACCATAGTGTGGCTTGTACGGTTCCCAGATTGGCTGAAAAGTAATCACACAATAACCTAATGATCATAGAATAAACCAGTAACAACTCAACTTGTTACGGATTACAAGTAAATAAACATAAATTTACATATGTTATCTAAACAATGCCAGGCTATAAAATAAAATAATTTTTTTTGTGTTTTTAAAATAAATGCATGACTTAATTTCTTATCAAATATGGTATCAAAAGTTTAAACTTTATTTATTTTACAACGATTGCGAAGCAAGTTTTAACAACTTATATTAATCACTCTCGTTGGCGCGGACTAAAGCGTAAATGTGGTCATTCATGTGGGAGGAAACCGGAGTACCAGACGGATCTGTAGCCCAGTGGTAACACGCTGGACTGTTAATCCAGGTTCGATCCCCCGTCTGACCCTAATAAAATTAACAGTCTTTCAGATGGGACGTTAAACCGAGGTCTCGTGTCAGTGCTTTACACCGTGCACGTAAAAGAACCAGAGGAGACTCTGGAATGGGTCTCTCTCTGTATCATTGCACTATCCTCCAAAATCTAAAATGACTAATATTTTCAGGAGGCGTCGCTCATATGGGCAACCGATAGCGACGATAAATAAACGTAAAACACACACAAAACCGGAGTACCACTCCGTACCATCTCACATACTTCCCGGTCGTCCGAGGATCGAACCAGGGTTGCATTGGTGAGAAGCGTTTGTTTCAACAATATTAAATTACAATGTTATGCTGCAGTAGATAATTCCAGTATAAGAACAAGCTACTTGACCATACAAAATTATCGTGTTACAATTCAAACTATCTACGACTCTAGTGTAATGTCCATATAGGTTCCATAAACATATATGTCACTGGCATGCTTCATTTAGTTATTGACTATAACCCACTTTATGCATAATGTACACACTGTTGACAATAATACCATTGGTGACATTGACTACAAGACACATGTCATTGTAGTATAACCCACTTTATCCATAATGTTAACACTCTTGACAACAATACCATTGGTGACATTGACTACACGAGGCAGGCAAATATAGCCTAGCCCACTCTATCCATAATATACATGTACACACTCTCAACATCAATAACATTGGTGACATTGACTACAAGACACAGGCAAATATAGCCTAGCCCACTCTATTCATAATGTACACACTCTCAACAACAATAATATTGGTGACATTGACTACAAGAGGCAGGCAAATATAGCCTAGCCCACTCTATCCATAATATACATGTACACACTCTCGACTTCAATAACATTGTTGACATTGACTACAAGAGGCAGGCAAATATAGCCTAGCCCACTCTATCCATACACACTCTCGACTTCAATAACATTGATGACATTGACTACAAGAGGCAGGCAAATATAGCCTAGCCCACTCTATCCATAATATACATGTACACACTCTCAACATCAATAACATTGGTGACATTGACTACACGAGGCAGGCAAATATAGCCTAGCCCACTCTATCCATAATATACATGTACACACTCTCGACAACAATAACATTGGTGACATTGACTACACGAGGCAGGCAAATATAGCCTAGCCCACTCTATTCATAATATACATGTACACACTCTCAACATCAATAACATTGGTGACATTGACTACACGAGGCAGGCAAATATAGCCTAGCCCACTCTATCCATAATGTACACACTCTCAACATCAATAACATTGGTGACATTGACTACACGAGGCAGGCAAATATAGCCTAGCCCACTCTATCCATAATGTACACACTCTCAACATCAATAACATTGGTGACATTGACTACACGAGGCAGGCAAATATAGCCTAGCCCACTCTATCCATAATGTACACACTCTCAACATCAATAACATTGGTGACATTGACTACACGAGGCAGGCAAATATAGCCTAGCCCACTCTATCCATAATGTACACACTCTCAACATCAATAACATTGGTGACATTGACTACACGAGGCAGGCAAATATAGCCTAGCCCACTCTATCCATAATGTACACACTCTCAACATCAATAACATTGGTGACATTGACTACACGAGGCAGGCAAATATAGCCTAGCCCACTCTATCCATAATGTACACACTCTCAACATCAATAACATTGGTGACATTGACTACAAGAGGCAGGCAAATATAGCCTAGCCCACTCTATCCATAATATACATGTACACACTCTCAACATCAATAACATTGTTGACATTGACTACAAGAGGCAGGCAAATATAGCCTAGCCCACTCTATCCATAATATACATGTACACACTCTCAACATCAATAACAGTGGTGACATTGACTACAAGAGGCAGGCAAATATAGCCTAGCCCACTCTATCCATAATGTACACACTCTCAACAACAATAACATTGGTGACATTGACTACAAGAGGCAGGCAAATATAGCCTAGCCCACTCTATCCATAATATACATGTACACACTCTCGACTTCAATAACATTGATGACATTGACTACAAGAGGCAGGCAAATATAGCCTAGCCCACTCTATCCATAATATACATGTACACACTCTCGACTTCAATAACATTGATGACATTGACTACAAGAGGCAGGCAAATATAGCCTAGCCCACTCTATCCATAATATACATGTACACACTCTCGACATCAATAACATTGGTGACATTGACTACACGAGGCAGGCAAATATAGCCTAGCCCACTCTATCCATAATGTACACACTCTCAACATCAATAACATTGGTGACATTGACTACACGAGGCAGGCAAATATAGCCTAGCCCACTCTATCCATAATGTACACACTCTCAACATCAATAACATTGGTGACATTGACTACAAGAGGCAGGCAAATATAGCCTAGCCCACTCTATCCATAATATACATGTACACACTCTCAACATCAATAACATTGTTGACATTGACTACAAGAGGCAGGCAAATATAGCCTAGCCCACTCTATCCATAATATACATGTACACACTCTCAACATCAATAACAGTGGTGACATTGACTACAAGAGGCAGGCAAATATAGCCTAGCCCACTCTATCCATAATGTACACACTCTCGACTTCAATAACATTGATGACATTGACTACAAGAGGCAGGCAAATATAGCCTAGCCCACTCTATCCATAATATACATGTACACACTCTCGACAACAATAACATTGGTGACATTGACTACACGAGGCAGGCAAATATAGCCTAGCCCACTCTATCCATAATGTACACACTCTCGACTTCAATAACATTGGTGACATTGACTACAAGAGGCAGGCAAATATAGCCTAGCCCACTCTATCCATAATGTACATGTACACACTCTCGACATCAATAACATTGGTGACATTGACTACAAGAGGCAGGCAAATATAGCCTAGCCCACTCTACCCATAATGTACACACAGTGACACTCTCAGCATCAATAACATTGGTGACATTGACTACAAGAGACAGGCAAATATAGCCTAGCCCACTCTATCCATAATATACATGTACACATTCTCGACATCAATAACATTGGTGACATTGACTACAAGAGACAGGCAATTATAGCCTAGCCCACTCTATCCATAATGTACACACTCTCGACATCAATAGCATTGACTATAAGAGACAGGTCACTATAGTATAACCCACTTTAATATACACACTCTCAATAAACAATTCACCATGGGGATATTTTCTAGCACAACTTACCTTGTCTACAAATTTTCCACTGACGCCCATGCCGTTGAGAATGGTGACATTGACTACGAGTGGCATGGCGCTGTAGTACAGAGGCTGGGAACAATAAGGCCACATGTACGGGCACTCGGCAAAGTCAATGTAACTAGGGCTCAAGCTGAAACACAAACAACTACCACAATGTATATACCTACTACACAATGTATATCTAATATGTCGAATGTGTAGAATCCCTAAAATAATCGATATTCAAGAAGAAACGTGTAATTTTTTTCCATTCGTTTCTCTTCATAGCTCCGTTTCACCAAAATCAAAATAGCCAAAAATCACTTTTAGCACGTTATTTAAAAATGTTGCCACAATAAATAGGACATTTGCATATAGCTCATTTACATTTTTTTGGCATTACACCAGATTTTTTTTCTTCGTTGATCGCGAGATGAAATAAAATCCTATCTTACACTAATAAACACGAATCTGCTTTTTCTTTTATGATTTCCAATGACGTTGGCTAGTATAATAGTTGTTTTCAAATTTTATTGATTTTAACTGCCCTGTCTGGAGCCTCATTGCACTACGTGACACAACCACACAACCACTTCTCTTTAGTGTGAACGTTCGTAATAAGAAATAGTTCCTGTATAATTTTCAAGTTAGTTTCTATTTGCTGTCAAAATTAAAAACTAGACAGAACAAAATCATTAGAATATATTACTTTATAATTAACTGTTCATGATAGTCAGAAAATAACTATAATACAAAAGTACATCTAACCGCGCAGGAATACGAAACACAACCAGTGGATGATATAATGCCATCTTTCATTGTTTCTTTCACTGAGAAAACTACGCGACAAGTGGCAGAGAAAATGTCATCTTTCACTGTTTCAAAGCGGTGTAAGATGCAGCTTTCTTACACTGAGAAAACTCTATCATTCATTGGAAAGCATAGAAGAAATATGACTTTCAAGTTACTTTATCCCCATTATGGGAGTGTTGTGCTTCAATAGCATGATATTCACTATCTACTCTACCATATAGAACATGTTACCTAGCTTGTGGTTTATACGTCCTCAGTGTCTGGTAGGCCTTCACTAAGTCTAATTTCCCGTGGCCCTGTTCAAACATGTTTACATTGGTGTCCGGGAGACGCCGGGCAGACGATATCAGGGCTTGCTTCATACTGGCTGGGTTTATAACATCTGTACGATCCAACACAGAGCTGCAACACAACATTATCTACACAGGTTAAACGGTATTAACGATAGAAATGCTAATGGATAACTCTATATAGTGATCCGTGGCCTAGTGGTTAAGGCGTCCACCTACGGAGCAGGAGGTCGAAGTTCGAACCTCGTCAGTGGTTCATTCTGATATGGCTGGTTGCTGAGCCGCCAGCTAGTTGAATATAATGGTTACCGGTTGCCGATCACCCAGGCACCTGGCCTTCAAGGATAGGATTCGGGAAGTACTGATGTCCATAACAAGTGTCTTATATGTCAGAAATGACTGACCCTTTAAATAGGGGTGTCACTATAATAAACAAACACGTTACTTTGTAGTACTTGTGTTTAATTATCTGTACAATTTTAATGGAGAGAAACAATATTGTCATGGCTTCTAGTAATAATATGCAGAGGTTGACATTACAACAGGGCAGGGATCATTCTAGAGGGTGATGTGGGCGAAATTGTCACCCTAGGGACCCTGACTTCGCCTCTGGGGGCCCCACTTCTCCCTATAAAAATAATTTAAAAAAATAAATAACATTTTTTTGTTGGTTTTTACAATTTTCAAACAAAATTTTGTCTAGTAAGATACACTGGCCCATTATAAAGCACTCCTATTCACATGTTGTATTTAATGGTTGTATTGTGCATTTTAACCCTATTTTACAGACGTATATTAAAGAACACCATTTAATGAAGCGATCACGCGCTTTCTCACTTCTCCCAAAAATTCTGACCTAGAATGAACCCTGCAACAGGGTTCCCTCTGTCTGAATTTTTATCTGTGCCACCTCAATCGCCAATTGAAAAAAGTCAGTCAGTTTGAAACACTTGGAGCCAACTAAGAGCCATATAGTTCATAGATAAATATTCGAAGCCATGTTAAGATGTATTGGACAATATATGTGCCCAAAAAACAAAAACTGTTGCGCCAATTCACAAAATCTATCGCCAGTATTTGAGTTTTGTCGCCATTGGCAACAGACAATGGTAACCCTGTCACATCTTTAGGTTTTCTCTGTATATATATCTAGTTGTTTTGTTTTTGGGGTTTAAAGTCACACCATCAGCTTAGGTCATATGACGACTCTCCAGCTATCTTTGGGTGGAAGACCCCGGGTCACCCAGGCAGAACTGCTGACCTCACCCAGGCAGAACTACTGACCTCACCCAGGCAGAACTACTGACCTCACCCAGGCAGAACTGCTGACCTCACCCAGGCAGAACTGCTGACCTCACCCAGACAGAACTACTGACCTCACCCAGGCAGAACTACTGATCTCACCCAGGCAGAACTACTGACCCCACCCAGGCAGAACTACTGACCTCACCCAGGCAGAACTACTGACCTCACCCAGGCAGAACTACTGACCTCACCCAGGCAGAACTACTGACCTCACCCAAGCAGAACTACTGACCTCACCCAGGCAGAACTACTGACCTCACCCAGGCAGAACTACTGACCTCACCCAGGCAGAACTACTGACCTCTAGGGGTGTCACGATATACCGGTATATTGCGATATTAGGATCCGCGATAAAATATCGCGATATTAAAATTGAATACCGATATTGAGTGGTATTTATCATCTAGGGCTGCAATGATTAGATCCGATTCCGCGCCGCCGATTCTATACTCAATCCAAGTCCCGTCATTTTCGATTCAATTCCGAATGCCGACTTTTAAACGTTTTCAGCGATAAACGCCGAGTTAGTCGAATACAAACAGTAAAATAAAACAAACAATCTGATTGGCTGAATTTATTCTATTTATCCAATCAATGAGCCCGTAAAAACTTATGAAAAGTCTGTTTATCAAAATGGCGTCTGCCATTACTAAATAATGATCCTAAAAGTTAGTGTGGGCCATTTTTGATTTCGAGATATTAACAAGAAGGAAAACAAGGCCACATGCTGTCTATGTTTCACCGACGTAAGCTATTCACCATCTTGTTCCACATCAAACTTAATGAAGCATCTAAAAAGACACCATAACGTAGACGTAAACATCGACAAGACTATGAGTCAATCGCCGAACATTCCCCCCACACCAACAACATCAGTGCAATTCCTGATGATTTATATAAGCCATAATTCATTACTTGGACACTGTTCCACACTTGGACATGTGCACTGAATTATCTACAGCAGTTGAATTTCTAGTCATTTCATTTGATCTCATTTCGTGTACATGTATTATTAATTTATTATTATTGTCTTTTGGTTTACTTTTATTCAAACGTTAAGTGATGTGACTTGCAAGTTTTGTTCATATGTAGTAGGAACTAGGATTATACACCAGTAAATTAATTTGCTCTGAAGCCAGACTGCCCTAGGGTCTCGGGATTAAGCAATACAGAGTATGCTTCTTAGAAAGTAATCTGCGAATAATGGATCAAATCGGCACATAAAGAATCGAATCAAATCGGATCGAGCTTCTGGTGGATCGTTGTAGCCCTATTTATTATCTATGAGGGGTGGCATCGGTGTTTCATGACTTCACTATAAAAACGCGTTTTTGTCCTGACAATTTTACAGCATAGCTACCGTCAAGTAAACGGTTATATGCAGGGGCTCTGCTTTTTTTATACTCAACTCAATCGCTTCAACCGGTGCTTATATATTCATCGTTCTCTGAAACATTTTCTAGTCGATTTAAGTTGTTATTTTATTCAGTGTTTTGTTGTTTCTCAAGTTAATAAATACTTTTGAATGAGATAGTGTCTTAAAATGTGTATAATGTAATCCGTGTCATCTTATTAAATGCATGATAAAATATGACAATATATCGCGATATGGGTTGCTGATATCGTGACACCCCTACTGACCTCACCCAGACAGAACTACTGACCTCACCCAGGGCAGAACTACTGACCTTCTGCAAGCCGGCTGGATAATTTCCTAACATGAAAGAGTTTGACAACCCCAGTGGGGATTCAAACCTAAAGCGGTGATAGGCAGGTGATGTCAATGACTATAACAACTCGGCCCCCATTAGGTGTATATGTCACAGGCAACCTACATGCAGTTTGAACAGCTCGCAGTTCATCATTTCTTACCTGTACAGCAGAGTTACTGCCCCTGCCACCACTGGAGAGGCAACACTGGTTCCAGATAGTGACCTACATCCACCCCTGAAATGCAAAATAAACATATATACTGGGTTGGTTAAACATGTCAAATCAACCTCTATCTAACAAGGAAAGGGATTCGAATAAGTTACGATGTAACTTTTCCCCCAATCCTAACTATGCTGTTGCAACTATTTCCTGAGCTAGGTACCATTCTTGAATAAAATATTGTTTAAACTAACCTCTATCTGCCGATAGTTGATTCATAATAAACACATGAAGAGTTTAAACTTGACAAATCAAAGCATATATCGTACACCATATACCCAATTCCTATTAGTCATATGCATAGCTTATACTTGCCAAATCAGGGCATATATCACATCTGCTGGATAGTGTATGCATTGTACATACAGTCGAACCTGTCTTAAGCAGCCAGCCAAGGTATTTACAGAAAGTGGCTGCTTAGCACATGTGGCTGCTTAATAGAGGTCAAATGTATAATAAAACAACATATTGGGAATCTCGAAACTGACTGCTTAATACAGGTTGGCTGCTTAATGGAGGCGACCACAGGTTTGACTGTATACTATGGAATATATGGAACACAATAGTTTTTATTGCTTGAGACATAGTACATCATATATACAAACACAGCGACATTCAATATCTTGAGAAAATGATCCTTTAACCCATAACCTGCCGAATAAATTGGACGGAATGTACAAACACAGATCCAGATCAGCTGCAGCGTCTGATCAGGATCTATGTTGCTTGCTATTCACACAAGTGTTTTAGCTCCACTATCCGAATAGCAAACAGCATAGAGCCCGTTCTGTGCCGTCTGATCTGGCTCTATCCTGTGTGCAAAAGCGACATTAGATGTGATTGGCATGTTACGGGAGCCAGTTCTGTGTCGCTCAATCTGGCTCTGTCCTGTGTGCAAAAGCGACATTAGTCGTGATTGGCATGTTACGGGAGCCAGTTATGTGCCATCTGATCTGGCTCTGTCCTGTGTGCAAAAGCGACATTAGTCGTGATTGGCATGTTACGGGAGCCTGTTCTGTGCCGTCTGATCTGGCTCGGTCCTGTGTGCAAAAGTGACATTAGTCGTGATTGGCATGTTACGGGTTAATACCTATTTTGGATTGTTTTTCCTTACTTTGCCCATGTTATCATATCATTGTTTTAGTGTTGTTATTGTTTCCTGTTAAACGGAAGTTGAAGAAATTAATATATTACTTTGGTGTGGATTATACACTAGTTTGGCCTAGAGACCACTATGATGACATAGTGACCACTATGATGACATAGATACCACTATGATGACATAGTGACCACTATGATGACATAGTGACCACTATGATGACGTAGTGACCACTATGATGACATAGTGACCACTATGATGATGTAGTGACCACTATGATGACATAGTGACCACAATGATGATGTAGTGATCACTATGATATCGCTTAATGCATCAAACTATTTGACCAAATCCAGCTGGTCATTGCCGGGATATTTAAGTGTGCAGTCAGATTTTGAGCGTTGGTTTGAGAGAATATTTCTCCTCGCATTGCAAACATGTCAGATGTCACACAAATGGTTGCTAGGGAATTGATAGAAACGCCACCTACACTTACAGCTCACCCCCAACCACACATCAGGCGAGTTAATGAATATTACAACCATAAATAACTTACTTTAATGCCGAGCCTCTTACAGCCGAGCCATATGTAACAATATCAGGTTTCATACGTCCATATCCAGCCGGTAGTTCCTGTAATAAACAAACATACCACAGTCTAGTCATCTACTCAATACAACGGAATTCATTTCAATGGCAGTTGTTCTGCATATGCTCTAGGAATAACGTTATGATAGAACACATATAAGGATCGTAGAAACCTTTTATATTGAATACATGCAAGATATTAGCATTCTAAAAGAACAAGAGAAGATTCTGGAATGGGTCTCATTACACTATCCTCCAAAAATCTAAAATGACAAATCTATTCAGGAGGCGTCGCTCATATGGGCAACAGATAGCGACGATAAATAAATGTAAAACACACACTATTAGCTTTGTCACACATTACAAGTGTGATGCACACATGCATAGACAGGTATGTTTAAGTTTAAACTTTATTTATTTTACAATGATTGCGAAACAAGTTCTAACAACTTATATTAATCACTCTCATTGGCGCGGATGAAAGTGTATATGTGGTCATTCGTGTGGGAGGAAACCGGAGAAAACCCACCTGCCCGATCTGGCGACCACAGTACCATCTAAAAATACTTCCCGGTCCAAGGATCGAAGCTGGGTGCATTGGTGAGAAGCGAGCGCACTAACCATTGCGCTAATCGGACAGCCTGCAGTCGGATATGTGTGCTTTACGTTTATTTATCGTCACTACCTGTTGCCTATGAGCGATGCCTCCTGAACAGATTAGTAATTTTAGGTATTTGGAGGATAGTGCAATGATACAGACAGAGACTCATTCCAGAGTCTCCTCTAGTTCTTTTACATGCACGGTGTAAAGCACCGACACGAGACCTCGGTTTAAAGTCCCATCTGAAAGACTGTTAATTTTATTATGGTCAGAATGAGGAGCGAACCTGCGATCCCTGGATTACCAGTCCATCATGGACTACAGATCTGTCTGTTCATACACTATACTATATCTACCTTCGTGCTCTCATAAAAAGGTGCCATAAAAACCTTAGTGTGAATCATATAAATAGACCAAAGTGGAATTTTGTTTTGTTGTTTAAAAGTCACACAAAGCGCTTAGGTCACATGGCGACTCTTCAGCTATTATTGGTGGAGGAAGACCCCGGATGCCTATCGGAGCAGTACTTCAGGCACTCGGGTAAAACCACTGACCATACACAAGCCAGCTGGATGGCAACCTCATTTGAAAGAATTCGAGACTCAAGAACGAACTAATGGAATACCTTACCCACCGGCACACACATTGTCAAGGTGATCGATGACTTACCAAGGTAACTAATGATACCTTGCCCACCTGCACACACATTGTCAAGGTGATCGATGACTTACCAAGGTAACTAATGATACCTTGCCCACCGGCACACACATTGTCAAGGTGATCGATGACTTACCAAGGTAACTAATGAACTACCTTGCCCACTACACAAGCACACACACTGTCAAGGTGATCGAGGACTTACCAAGGTAACTAATGGAATACCTTGCCCACTACACAAGCACACACATTGTCAAGGTGATCCATGACTTACCAAGATATGTTATGTTATATTTCGGGTTTTACGCCTGCATCAGCACCATTTTGGGCTATATCGCCGACGGGCAGTTTACCTAACAACACCTTTCCTGGGCAGGCTCCAGCGGTTAACCAGTACTTGGGTGCACCAACCTCCGTAAGAAACTGCCAACTTTTTCATATAAATGAGACACGGTCTGAGCGGGGCTCGAACCCGTGACCATCAGTGATGATAGGTTACAGTGGTATACAAGTCAGCGACCTTAACCACTCGACCACGGAGGCGGACAACTTACCAAGATAACTCATGAAATACCTTGCCCACTACACAAGCACACACATTGTCAAGGTGATCCATGACGTACCAAGATAACTCATGAAATACCTTGCCCACTACACAAGCACACACATTGTCAAGGTGATCCATGACTTACCAAGATAACTCATGAAATACCTTGCCCACTACACAAGCACACACATTGTCAAGGTGATCCATGACTTACCAAGATAACTCATGAAATTCCTTGCCCACTACACCAGCACACACACTGTCAAGGTGGATAATGGCTTACCCAGGTAACTAATGGAATACCTTGCACACTACACCGGCACACACACAGTCAAGGTGGATAATGGCTTACCCAGGTAACTAATGGAATACCTTGCCCACCAGCACACACATTGCCAAGGTGGATAATGGCTGACCAAGGTAACTAATGGAATACCTTGCCCATTACACAAGCACACACACAGTCAAGGTGGATAATGTCTTACCAAGGTAACTAATGGAATACCTTGCCCACTACACAAGCACACACACTGTCAAGGTGGATAATGGCTTACCAAGGTAACTAATGGAATACCTTGCCCACTACACAAGCACACACACAGTCAAGGTGGATAATGGCTTACCCAGGTAACTAATGGAATACCTTGCCCACCAGCACACACATTGTCAAGGTGGATAATGGCATACCCAGGTAACTAATGGAATACCTTGCCCACTACACAAGCACACACACTGGCAAGGCGGATAATGGCTTACCAAGGTAACTAATGGAATACCTTGCCCACTACACAAGCACACACACTGGCAAGGTGGATAATGGCTTACCAAGGTAACTAATGGAATACCTTGCCCACCGGCACACACACATTGTCAAGGTGGATAATGGCTTACCAAGGTAACTAATGGAATACCTTGCCCACTACACAAGCACACACACTGGCAAGGTGGATAATGGCTTACCAAGGTAACTAATGGAATACCTTGCCCACCGGCACACACACATTGTCAAGGTGGATAATGGCTTACCAAGGTAACTAATGGAATACCTTGCCCACTACACAAGCACACACACTGGCAAGGTGGATAATGGCTTACCAAGGTAACTAATGGAATACCTTGCCCACCGGCACACACACATTGTCAAGGTGGATAATGGCTTACCAAGGTAACTAATGGAATACCTTGCCCACTACACAAGCACACACACTGGCAAGGTGGATAATGGCTTACCAAGGTAACTAATGGAATACCTTGCCCACCGGCACACACACATTGTCAAGGTGGATAATGGCTTACCAAGGTAACTAATGGAATACCTTGCCCACTACACAAGCACACACACTGGCAAGGTGGATAATGGCTTACCAAGGTAACTAATGGAATACCTTGCCCACCAGCACACACATTGTCAAGGTGGATAATGGCTTACCAAGGTAACTAATGGAATACCTTGCCCACCAGCACACACATTGTCAAGGTGGATAATGGCTTACCAAGGTAACTAATGGAATACCTTGCCCACCGGCACACACACATTGTCAAGGTGGATAATGGCTTACCAAGGTAACTAATGGAATACCTTGCCCACTACACAAGCACACACACTGTCAAGGTGGATAATGGCTTACCAAGGTAACTAATGGAATACCTTGCCCACTACACAAGCACACACACATTGTCAAGGTGGATAATGGCTTACCAAGGTAACTAATGAAATACCTTGCCCACTACACAAGCACACACACATTGTCAAGGTGGATAATGGCTTACCAAGGTAACTAATGGAATACCTTGCCCACTACACAAGCACACACATTGTCAAGGTGGATAATGGCTTACCAAGGTAACTAATGGAATACCTTGCCCACTACACAAGCACACACACTGGCAAGGTGGATAATGGCTTACCAAGGTAACTAATGGAATACCTTGCCCACTACACAAGCACACACACTGCCAAGGTGGATAATGGCTTACCAAGGTAATTAATGGAATACCTTGCCCACCGGCACACACACTGGCAAGGTGGATAATGGCTTACCAAGGTAACTAATGGAATACCTTGCCCACCAGCACACACATTGTCAAGGTGGATAATGGCTTACCAAGGTAACTAATGGAATACCTTGCCCACCAGCACACACATTGTCAAGGTGGATAATGGCTTACCAAGATAACTAATGGAATACCTTGCCCACCAGCACACACACCGTCAAGGTGGATAATGGCTTACCAAGGTAACTAATGGAATACCTTGCCCACTACACAAGCACACACACAGTCAAGGTGGATAATGGCTTACCAAGGTAACTAATGGAATACCTTGCCCACTACACAAGCACACACACATTGTCAAGGTGGATAATGGCTTACCAAGGTAACTAATGGAATACCTTGCCCACTACACAAGCACACACACTGTCAAGGTGGATAATGGCTTACCAAGGTAACTAATGGAATACCTTGCCCACTACACAAGCACACACACATTGTCAAGGTGGATAATGGCTTACCAAGGTAACTAATGGAATACCTTACCCACTACACAAGCACACACATTGTCAAAGTGGATAATGGCTTACCAAGGTAACTAATGGAATACCTTGCCCACTACACAAGCACACACACTGGCAAGGTGGATAATGGCTTACCAAGGTAACTAATGGAATACCTTGCCCACCAGCACACACACTGTCAAGGTGGATAATGGCTTACCAAGGTAACTAATGGAATACCTTGCCCACTACACAAGCACACACACAGTCAATGTGGATAATGGCTTACCAAGGTAACTAATGGAATACCTTGCCCACTA
Organism: Archivesica marissinica; assembly: GCA_014843695.1. NCBI lineage: Eukaryota > Metazoa > Mollusca > Bivalvia > Venerida > Vesicomyidae > Archivesica > Archivesica marissinica. The sequence continues at coordinate 17,474,314 of CM026395.1, read as the reverse complement.
CACAAGCACACACACTGGCAAGGTGGATAATGGCTTACCAAGGTAACTAATGGAATACCTTGCCCACCGGCACACACATTGTCAAGGTGGATAATGGCTTACCAAGGTAACTAATGGAAGGAATACCTTGCCCACTACACAAGCACACACACTGGCAAGGTGGATAATGGCTTACCAAGGTAACTAATGGAATACCTTGCTCACTACACAAGCACACACATTGTCAAGGTGGATAATGGCTTACCAAGGTAACTAATGGAATACCTTGCCCACCGGCACACACACATTGTCAAGGTGGATAATGGCTTACCAAGGTAACTAATGGAATACCTTGCCCACTACACAAGCACACACACTGGCAAGGTGGATAATGGCTTACCAAGGTAACTAATGGAATACCTTGCCCACCGGCACACACACATTGTCAAGGTGGATAATGGCTTACCAAGGTAACTAATGGAATACCTTGCCCACTACACAAGCACACACACTGGCAAGGTGGATAATGGCTTACCAAGGTAACTAATGGAATACCTTGCCCACCGGCACACACACATTGTCAAGGTGGATAATGGCTTACCAAGGTAACTAATGGAATACCTTGCCCACTACACAAGCACACACACTGGCAAGGTGGATAATGGCTTACCAAGGTAACTAATGGAATACCTTGCCCACCGGCACACACACTGGCAAGGTGGATAATGGCTTACCAAGGTAACTAATGGAATACCTTGCCCACTACACAAGCACACACACTGCCAAGGTGGATAATGGCTTACCAAGGTAATTAATGGAATACCTTGCCCACCGGCACACACACTGGCAAGGTGGATAATGGCTTACCAAGGTAACTAATGGAATACCTTGCCCACCAGCACACACATTGTCAAGGTGGATAATGGCTTACCAAGGTAACTAATGGAATACCTTGCCCACTACACAAGCACACACACAGTCAATGTGGATAATGGCTTACCAAGGTAACTAATGGAATACCTTGCCCACTACACCAGCACTTACCCAGGTTGTCATTCCCCTGGACGAGAACCTGGCTATCTGATTCTCAAAGTTGATGCCTCCTACACCAATCACATCCATCTGGTCAGCTGGGTTGTTCAGTGTTCTACAAGGTCATAAAATATTCATTCACATTATTATTATATACATTATCTATAGCCAGCAATCACAAATCGATCTGCTATACATTCAGGGTTCCTGCTGTCGGTCGCCAATGGTGCCAAAAAACAAATACGTGCACTAAATTTCGTGAATTGGTGAAAACATTTGGCGCAACATTTTTAAATTCAAATACATGGCTTCAAATATTTATTTGTGAACTATAGGGCTCTTAGTTGGCTCCAAGATTTTCAAAATGGCTCCAGTGCTATCAATTGGCAACAAAAGTGGCGCAGACAAAAATTGAGACAGAGACAACCCTGATATTGACAAGTAGAAAGCAATGTTTTCTAAAATTGAAATTCAGTCCTAAACAGTGGCAATGAATGCCTTGTTAAATACTTGCTGATTTTGGTTGGGCGTGTGGGTTGTTAAATACACACTTCGAAGTCATCTCTATGACAATTTTGTTTTACACATCTACATGTATATACACGAAGGGTTTCGTAACTTTTCACCCCCCCCCCCCAAGTCTAAAGTGGAAGTCGTGATAGCGGAGTGGATGCGCGTTCGTTTCAGGTGGGAAAGGTCCGGAGTTCAATCGCCGCTGGAGCCATTACAATTGTGCCCTTAGGCAAGGCATTTAAATTCCACGTTGCCTCTTCTCTCTCACTCGTGGCGATGGATTCAATCAGGAATGAGGTCTCGAGAGTGATTAATATAAGTTGTAAGAACTTATTTTGCAATCGAGCTAAAATAAATTTGTATAAACTAAGTCTATAGTGATTGATATCCGTAACCTGCAGATCTCTACTGGATGATTGTAAATTGAAACTGTGGTTGGTCACAACTCGGGACATGTTTATCTACTTGAAACCTGCAGATCTCTACTGGATAATTGTAAATTGAAGCTGTGGTTGGTCACAACCCGGGACATGTTTATCTACATGAAACCTGCAGATCTCTACTGGATATTTGTAAATTGAAGCTGTGGTTGTTAACAACTCCGGACATGTTTATCTACTTGAAACCTGCAGATCTCTACCGGATAATTGTAAATTGAAACTGTGGTTGTTCACAACTCAGGACAAACCTGCAGATCTCTACTGGATACTTGTAAATTGAAACTGTGGTTGGTCACAACTCGGGACATGTTTATCTAATTGTATTGGTTTATTGTTGCGATGTCATCGGCATTATTGTGTGTGTCCACAAGTATAATTACTTCACCCAGTTTGATTGGAACAGGGGCTTTAGGCATGTTTGAAGGGTTTTATTACAGTTTTCTTACGTTAGTGAAGAGAATTGAGGACCAATCTTTAACCCTTTCAACACTACAGGCCTCTAAATAGACTTACAAAAAGTGTAGATCCAGATGAGCCGGCTCATGACGAGCCGTCTCATCAGGATCTGCACTTTTTACCAGTAATAATTAATACTATTTTTAGATAAAATTACCCAATTTGATAAATGAACTGGTCCAAAGGTAATTTTCTTATTAATTTATTGGTCTAAAAATATCATGCACCAGTCCATGTCTGTTACTTGTGGTTGAATGGGTTAACGCTTAGAAACGGTTTTCCAGCTTTCAGGTAGAGGTGCAATTTTAGAAGTCCTGTGAATATGTATACTTTAAGCAAGGCATTGTATCATTTGTATTCTTGTGTTCATGCTTGGATTTGTATTTAACTGGAGCAATGATATGTTATATCACTAACCCATATAGTGGTCCGTCGTTCCCTATAGCCGAGACGAGGATGACTTTATTGGCAGTCAACTCCCACACCTTGTCTACAAAGGGATGATCCATGAAGTCTGGCCCTCCTATGCTCAGGTTCAATACATTGATCTTCTTCAGAATGGCGTAATTGAAGGCATCCAAGAACCAGGAAGTGTAGGATACCTGAAAATATATACACCCGTTCATGTTGACTACAGTCAAACCTGTGTTAGTGGTCACCTTCATTAAGCAGCCAACCTGTATTAAGCAGCCCGTTTATCAGGGTTCATTCTAGGTCAGAATTTTGGGGAGAAGTGAGAAAGCGCGTGATCACTTCCTTAAATGGTGTTCTTTAATATACTTCGGCAAAATAGGGTTAAAATGCACAGTACAACCATTAATTACAACGTTTGAATAGAAGGAGTGCTTTATAATGGGCCAGTGTATCTTACTAGACAACATTTTGTTTGAAAATCGTAAAAACCGAAATAATTATTTTTTTGTTGTTTTTAGGGAGAAGTGGGGCCGGGCCCCTAGATGGCGAAGTCAGGGTCCCTAGGGCGACAATTTCGCCCGCATCGCCCTCTAAAATGATCCCTGGTTTATGTTGACTACAGTCAAACCTGGGTTAGTGGTCACCTCAATAAGCAGCCAACCTGTATTAAGCAGCCAGTTTTCAGATTCCCAATATGCTGTTTGATTATACATTTGACCTCTATTAAGCAGCCACCTGTGCTAAGCAGCCACTTTCTGTGGTTCCCTTGGCTTGCTGCTTAAGACAGGTGTGACTGTATATGCTAGTTATTTTATGCTTTTCCAATGAAATACAGAAACCAGTTACATAGCAACAACGACACCTTACTGCCTGGAACCAGTCAACTATCACAATTTTATTCTTAATGTTTTAGCTACCCAGTCAGTAGAGATAATAACAATGTGAGCGCTTTCACGGCCCAATTTGTTAGTAACGCCAAACACTGAACATGTTCTCTAGTATATCTCCTGTGTTTGACAGTCCAATCACTGAACATGTTCTCTAGTGTACCTCCTGTGTTTGACAGTCTAATCACTGAACATGTTCTCTAGTGTATCTCCTGTGTTTGACAGTCAAATCACTGAACATGTTCTCTAGTGTATCTCCTGTGTTTGACAGTCAATCACTGAACATGTTCTCTAGTGTATCTCCTATGTTTGACAGTCCAATCACTGAACATGTTCTCTAGTGTATCTCCTGTGTTTGACAGTCCAATCACTGGACATGTTCTCTAGTGTATCTCCTGTGTTTGACAGTCAAATCACTGGACATGTTCTCTAGTGTATCTCCTGTGTTTGACAGTCCAATCACTGGACATGTTCTCTAGTGTATCTCCTGTGTTTGACAGTCAAATCACTGGACATGTTCTCTAGTGTATCTCCTGTGTTTGACAGTCCAATCACTGGACATGTTCTCTAGTGTATCTCCTGTGTTTGACAGTCAAATCACTGGACATGTTCTCTAGTGTATCTCCTGTGTTTGACAGTCCAATCACTGGACATGTTCTCTAGTGTATCTCCTGTGTTTGACAGTCAAATCACTGGACATGTTCTCTAGTGTATCTCCTGTGTTTGACAGTCCAATCACTGGACATGTTCTCTAGTGTATCTCCTGTGTTTGACAGTCAAATCACTGGACATGTTCTCTAGTGTATCTCCTGTGTTTGACAGTCCAATCACTGGACATGTTCTCTAGTGTATCTCCTGTGTTTGACAGTCAAATCACTGGACATGTTCTCTAGTGTATCTCCTGTGTTTGACAGTCCAATCACTGGACATGTTCTCTAGTGTATCTCCTGTGTGTGTCAGTCAAATCACTGAACATGTTCTCTAGTGTACCTCCTGTGTGTGTCGGTCAAATCACTGAACATGTTCTATAGTGTACCTCCTGTGTTTGTCAGTCAAATCACTGAACATGTTCAATAGTGTACCTCCTGTGTTTGTTGGTCCAATCACTGAACATGTTCTATAGTGTACCTCCTGTGTTTGACAGTCCAATCACTGAACATGTTCTCTAGTGTATCTCCTGTGTTTGACAGTCCAATCACTGAACATGTTCTCTAGTGTATCTCCTGTGTGTGTCGGTCAAATCACTGAACATGTTCTCTAGTGTATCTCCTGTGTGTGTCGGTCAAATCACTGAACATGTTCTATAGTGTACCTCCTGTGTTTGTCAGTCAAATCACTGAACATGTTCAATAGTGTACCTCCTGTGTTTGTTGGTCCAATCACTGAACATGTTCTATAGTGTACCTCCTGTGTTTGACAGTCCAATCACTGAACATGTTCTCTAGTGTATCTCCTGTGTTTGACAGTCCAATCACTGAACATGTTCTCTAGTGTATCTCCTGTGTGTGTCGGTCAAATCACTGAACATGTTCTCTAGTGTATCTCCTGTGTGTGTCGGTCAAATCACTGAACATGTTCTATAGTGTATCTCCTGTGTTTGTCAGTCAAATCACTGAACATGTTCTATAGTGTACCTCCTGTGTTTGTCAGTCAAATCACTGAACATGTTCTCTAGTGTACCTCCTGTGTTTGTCAGTCAAATCACTGAACATGTTCAATAGTGTACCTCCTGTGTTTGTCGGTCCAATCACTGAACATGTTCTATAGTGTACCTCCTGTGTTTGTCGGTCCAATCACTGATCTCATTACTGATCGTGCTTAAAACACTGTCCGTGCACTTACCTGATTATTGGTGAACACTCTGAACACGTAGATCTCGGCATCAGGGGCAAACCCCAGACACTCCTTCTGACTAGCAATCACACCGGCTACAAACGTACCATGACCAAGACCTGTAATTATAGGAGTTAAGTATGTATTTTATAGGAGGTAAGTATGTATTTTATAGGAGGTAAGTCTGTATTTTATAGGAGGTAATTATGTATTTTATAGGAGATAATTATGTATTTTATAGGAGATAATTATGTATTTTATAGGACGTAATTATGTATTTTATAGGAGATAATTATGTATTTTATAGGAGGTAATTATGTATTTTATAGGAGGTAAGTACCGTAATTATCGATGTATACCACTGGACTACAGATCCGTCTGTTCAATGTGTTATCATGACCTCCACAAGCTTATATCTATGTTTATACACTTCAATGCAGTTTCCAGTATTTTGATTGGACAACGGTGCGGTAAATAAATTGTGATAGCTCCGGGCTAGGCGGGGTAAATAACCCATAAAATACTTACCTTTCGCATACCTTACGATTCTTAAAATAAAACCAGAAGCTGCGCATACGATTCAATGTTGCGCAATGCATCTGTACAGGATGCTAAAATATGAAGGTAATTGTGCGACATTTTGCACCATTTAAATATGTTGAACTGCTTAACACAGTCTGAACGAGAGGAGACTCTGGACTGGGTCTCTGTCTGTATCAGAGGAGACTCTGGACTGGGTCTCTGTCTGTATCAGAGGAGACTCTGGACTGGGTCTCTGTCTGTATCAGAGGAGACTCTGGAACGGGTCTCTGTCTGTATCAGAGGAGACTCTGGAACGGGTCTCTGTCTGTATCAGAGGAGACTCTGGAACGGGTCTCTGTCTGTATCAGAGGAGACTCTGGAACGGGTCTCTGTCTGTATCAGAGGAGACTCTGGAACGGGTCTCTGTCTGTATCAGAGGAGACTCTGGAACGGGTCTCTGTCTGTATCAGAGGAGACTCTGGAACGGGTCTCTGTCTGTATCAGAGGAGACTCTGGAACGGGTCTCTGTCTGTATCAGAGGAGACTCTGGAACGGGTCTCTGTCTGTATCAGAGGAGACTCTGGAACGGGTCTCTGTCTGTATCAGAGGAGACTCTGGAACGGGTCTCTGTCTGTATCAGAGGAGACTCTGGAACGGGTCTCTGTCTGTATCAGAGGAGACTCTGGAACGGGTCTCTGTCTGTATCAGAGGAGACTCTGGACTGGGTCTCTGTCTGTATCAGAGGAGACTCTGGACTGGGTCTCTGTCTGTATCAGAGGAGACTCTGGACTGGGTCTCTGTCTGTATCAGAGGAGACTCTGGACTGGGTCTCTGTCTGTATCAGAGGAGACTCTGGACTGGGTCTCTGTCTATATCAGAGGAGACTCTGGACTGGGTCTCTGTCTGTATCAGAGGAGACTCTGGACTGGGTCTCTGTCTGTATCAGAGGAGACTCTGGACTGGGTCTGTCTGTATCAGAGGAGACTCTGGACTGGGTCTCTGTCTGTATCAGAGGAGACTCTGGACTGGGTCTCTGTCTGTATCAGAGGAGACTCTGGACTGGGTCTCTGTCTGTATCAGAGGAGACTCTGGACTGGGTCTCTGTCTGTATCAGAGGAGACTCTGGACTGGGTCTATGTCTGTATCGGAGGAGACTCTGGACTGGGTCTCTGTCTGTATCAGAGGAGACTCTGGACTGGGTCTCTGTCTGTATCGGAGGAGACTCTGGACTGGGTCTCTGTCTGTATCATTGCACTATCCTCCAAAAATATGTCTGTATCATTGCACTATCTTCCAAAAATCTGTCTGTATCGTTGTACTATCTTCAAAAAATATGTCTGTATCATTGTACTATCTTCCAAAAATCTGTCTGTATCATTGTACTATCTTCCAAAAATCTGTCTGTATCATTGTACTATCTTCCAAAAATATGTCTGTATCATTGTACTATCTTCCAAAAATCTGTCTGTATCATTGTACTATCTTCCAAAAATATGTCTGTATCGTTGTACTATCTTCCAAAAATATGTCTGTATCATTGTACTATCTTCCAAAAATCTGTCTGTATCGTTGTACTATCTTCCAAAAATCTGTCTGTATCGTTGTACTATCTTCCAAAAATCTGTCTGTATCATTGTACTATCTTCCAAAAATCTGTCTGTATCGTTGTACTATCTTCCAAAAATCTGTCTGTATCATTGCACTATCTTCCAAAAATCTGTCTGTATCGTTGTACTATCTTCCAAAAAGCTGTCTGTATCATTGTACTATCTTCCAAAAATCTGTCTGTATCGTTGTACTATCTTCCAAAAATCTGTCTGTATCATTGCACTATCTTCCAAAAATATGTCTGTATCATTGTACTATCTTCCAAAAAGCTGTCTGTATCATAGTACTATCTTCCAAAAATCTGTCTGTATCGTTGTACTATCTTCCAAAAAGCTGTCTGTATCGTTGTACTATCTTCCAAAAATCTGTCTGTATCATTGTACTATCTTCCAAAAATCTGTCTGTATCGTTGTACTATCTTCCAAAAATATGTCTGTATCGTTGTACTATCTTCCAAAAATATGTCTGTATCATTGTACTATCTTCCAAAAATCTGTCTGTATCATTGTACTATCTTCCAAAAATATGTCTGTATCGTTGTACTATCTTCCAAAAATATGTCTGTATCATTGTACTATCTTCCAAAAATCTGTCTGTATCATTGTACTATCTTCCAAAAATATGTCTGTATCGTTGTACTATCTTCCAAAAATATGTCTGTATCATTGTACTATCTTCCAAAAATCTGTCTGTATCATTGTACTATCTTCCAAAAATCTGTCTGTATCGTTGTACTATCTTCCAAAAATCTGTCTGTATCATTGTACTATCTTCCAAAAATCTGTCTGTATCGTTGTACTATCTTCCAAAAATCTGTCTGTATCATTGCACTATCTTCCAAAAATATGTCTGTATCATTGTACTATCTTCCAAAAAGCTGTCTGTATCATAGTACTATCTTCCAAAAATCTGTCTGTATCGTTGTACTATCTTCCAAAAAGCTGTCTGTATCGGTGTACTATCTTCCAAAAATCTGTCTGTATCATTGTACTATCTTCCAAAAATCTGTCTGTATCGTTGTACTATCTTCCAAAAATATGTCTGTATCGTTGTACTATCTTCCAAAAATCTGTCTGTATCGTTGTACTATCTTCCAAAAATCTGTCTGTATCGTTGTACTATCTTCCAAAAATCTGTCTGTATCGTTGCACTATCTTCCAAAAATCTGTCTGTATCGTTGTACTATCTTCCAAAAATTTGTCTGTATCATTGCACTATCTTCCAAAAATCTGTCTGTATCGTTGCACTATCTTCCAAAAAATCTGTCTGTATCATTGTACTATCTTCCAAAAATCTGTCTGTATCATTGTACTATCTTCCAAAAATCTGTCTGTATCATTGTACTATCTTCCAAAAATCTGTCTGTATCATTGTACTATCTTCCAAAAATCGGTCTGTATCGTTGTACTATCTTCCAAAAATCTGTCTGTATCGTTGTACTATCTTCCAAAAATCTGTCTGTATCATTGCACTATCTTCCAAAAATCTGTCTGTATCATTGTACTATCTTCCAAAAATCTGTCTGTATCGTTGCACTATCTTCCAAAAATCTGTCTGTATCATTGTACTATCTTCCAAAAATCTGTCTGTATCATTGTACTATCTTCCAAAAATCTGTCTGTATCATTGTACTATCTTCCAAAAATCTAAAATGACTAATCTCTTCAGGCAGCGTCGCTCATATGGGCAACCGGTAGCGACCATAAATTTAAACTTTTTTGAGAACATTTGCCATTTTCAACCATTTTCATCAATCTTATATTTGCATGCGTTCACGCAGAAATTCCATATTAGGATAATTATATCTTAGAATAGTCTGAATATGTGAGGGTGTTCATTGGTCAAATTTAATCGGGAAAATAATACTGTACGTGAATAAGTAGTAGTGTTTTACAGTTACCATCATCTAGCGTTTTCTCATGTGTCCAGTTTGTCCGGTCTTTTACGCGTCCAGGTTTGAAATGTGGGTGAGCCTCAGATAGTCCTGTGTCAAATATAGCCACCTTCACTCCTTCACCTACAATACAAAATATATCTATTTGAAGCCCGGAATTAATGCAGCAACATCAAAAGAGTATATGATTGTATTGCTGGTTTGAAAATGAATCCCAACAGATTTTGTAAACTCCAGCTGTGTTTGGTATCATACTACTGGCCATTGTCTTACTTAATAACAGGTAGGCTGCATATATCCGACATACTGATCACTGGAAGCTGACTTACAAATCTCTGGTGGTAGACTTACTAATCACTGGGAGCTGACTCACTAATCACTGGAAACTGACTTACTGAACTCTGGGAGCTGACTTACTAATCACTGGGAGCTGACTTACTAATCACTGGGAGCTGACTTACTAATCACTGGGAGCTGACTTACTGGAAACTGACTTACTGATCACTGGAAGCTGACTTACTGATCACTGGTAGCTGACTTACTGATCACTGGGAGCCGACTTACTGATCACTGGGAGCTGACTTACTGATCACTAGAAGCTGACTTACTGACCACTGGGAGCTGACTTACTAATCACTGGGAGCTGACTTACTAATCACTGGGAGCTGAATTACTAATCACTGGGAGCTGACTAACTGATCACTGGAAGCTGACTTACTGATCACTGGAAGCTGACTTACTGATCTCTGGGAGCTGACTTACTAATCACTGGGAGCTGACTTACTAATCACTGGGAGCTGACTTACTAATCACTGGGAGCTGACTTACTAATCACTGGGAGCTGACTTACTAATCACTGGGAGCTGACTTACTGATCACTGGGAGCCGACTTACTGGAAATTGACTTACTGATCACTAGAAGTTGACTTACTGATCACTGGGAGCCGACTTACTGATCACTGGAAGCTGACTCACTGATATCTGGTAGTAGACATACTGATCACTGGGAGCTGTCTTACTGATCACTGCGAGCTGACTTACTGATCACTGGAAGCTGACTTACTGATCACTGGGAGCTGACTTACTGATCACTGCGAGCTGACTTACTGATCACTGGAAGCTGACTTAATGATCTCTGGGAGATGACTTACTGATCACTGGGAGCCGACTTACTGATCTCTGGGAGATGACTTACTGATCTCTGGTAGACGACTTACTGATCACTGGAAGCTGACTTACTGATCACTGGAAGCTGACTTACTGATCACTGGGAGCTGACTTACTGATCTCTGGGAGCTGACTTACTGATCACTGGAAGCTGACTTACTGATCTCTGGGAGCTGACTTACTGATCTCTGGGAGCTGACTTACTGATCACTGGGAGCTGACTTACTGATCTCTGGTAGACGACTTACTGATCTCTGGGAGCTGACTTACTGATCTCTGGTAGACGACTTACTGATCTCTGGGAGCTGACTTACTGATCTCTGGTAGACGACTTACTGATCTCTGGTAGACGGCTTACTGATCACTGGAAGCTGACTCACTGGTCACTGTCTGTCGACTTACAGATCACTGGAAGCTGCTCCTATATATTGCTGGTGGACATATCGCCTAGTTCATTATAATGTGTGTGCAGGGCTCACGCTGGCCATCGCAAATGGCGCCAGATGCGATAATAAATTGAAAACGAGCGTTCTGATTGGATTATTAGAATGTAAACAAGATGTTTTTTTATATATGAAGAATAATCATAATCCAATCAGAACGCTCGTTTCAACGCTCGTTTCAATGCGAATTGCGCCGCTTTAGAATTTTTCAAAACAAATTGAAAATGCTACGAAATCTCTTTTTGACGTACATTTTTGCCGAATAAACCTACAGGTTAGTGGAAACACATTTTATTGATAATGTTATTCACAGTTAAAACTCTCCCCGACGAAGATTTTTTTTTGTTGCTGACAGAACCCGTGTCCTAGTACGGAAATGTGACCTGCTATGGCCAATGTTTGTGGCAATTGTTTGCAAAGTATACATGCATGCAGCTTAAAGTTGTGTTTTATTTGAAGAACAATATAAAGACTCGGGATAGGCGTTATATTTGGACAGCTTTGTACAAAATTGTCTCAGATAGGGCCATTTTACTGATCGATGCGAAATCTGACAGCCCACAGAGTAGAATCCCTGTACTTAAATATATATACTAGTACCCCCAAACGTGCCGAATCCCTGTGTTCGTACACCGTTCATTCGTACTCAGGTTACCGTGCACCGTTCATTCGTACTCGGTTACGAGTCGGTATATTAAAACTATATTAATTTATAAGTGTGTTGTAAGTACTGTGTGCATAAAATTGTTACAGAACAGGTGAGAAATGTTTATAGAAGAAAATAACACTGACTACTATGTAGAATACCGTTTCATGATCAAGTAATAAGCTGGGGTCAACTTTTTTGATTTTTAAGTCTGCCTAAATTTTTGGCTCCAACTTCACTGAAATGGCTCCAATTTTTTTCATTTGGCGAAAGTGGTGGCGCAAAGAAAAAAAAAGCCAGTGTGAGCCCTGTGTGTGCCTACCCCCTACCAAACCATTCACACTTTGGATTGTTGTGCTTTACACTATTTGAATGCTCGGACCGCGAGAGCATTGTGATATAATTGAGTCCCTATGTAACACTGTTACACGTACCTGTGTATCCCATATTCCACAGAATCTCTGCTTGCAACGCACTCGCAATCTGCAATAGACCAGTATTCAATTAGCAAAACAAACACACGACTCTAATAATTCAATACGGTAAAAAGAACCATATATTATTTTGAGAAAAACAATCTGCCCTATATTTTGAACACATGTTATCAAAGCTCAAATGAATGTGTTTCTATAACTAATCAAATCGTTAGTAGAAGCAGTGTTAAATTATCCACAACCACAGTGTATTGAAATCTGTATAACATTTACAGAGTAATTTCGTGTGCCTAGTTATTACTCAGATCAGTGAGCGACATTTGGCGGAAACTGTCAATTCTCGCGACTCTGTTCCATTCGATCTTGAAAAAGTCAAAATGGCAACGTTTTCAAATATGGTCTGCTGTAACAAATCGGTAATGTCACTGACGATTTGTATAACCCTTTCCCTCATAGAAGCACCTCTTGACGCCATTACCAATACGACATACATTAACCCTTTCCCTCATAGAAGCACCTCTTGACGCCATTACCAATACAACATACATTAACCCTTTCCCTCATAGAAGCACCTCTTGACGCCATTACCAATACGACATACATTAACCCTTTCCCTCATAGAAGCACCTCTTGACGCCATTACCAATACGACATACATTAACCCTTTCCCTCATAGAAGCACCTCTTGACGCCATTACCAATACGACATACATTAACCCTTTCCCTCATAGAAGCACCTCTTGACGCCATTACCAATACGACATACATTAACCCTTTCCCTCATAGAAGTACCTCTTGACGCCATTACCAATACGACATACATTACCAATACGACATACATTAACCCTTTCCCTCATAGAAGCACCTCTTGACGCCATTACCAATACGACATACATTAACCCTTTCCCTCATAGAAGCACCTCTTGACGCCATTACCAATACGACATACATTAACCCTTTCCCTCATATAAGCACCTCTTGACGCCATTACCAATACGACATACATTAACCCTTTCCCTCATAGAAGCACCTCTTGACGCCATTACCAATACGACATACATTAACCCTTTCCCTCATAGAAGCACCTCTTGACGCCATTACCAATACGACATACATTAACCCTTTCCCTCATAGAAGCACCTCTTGACGCCATTACCAATACGACATACATTAACCCTTTCCCTCATAGAAGCACCTCTTGACACCATTACCAATACGACATACATTAACCCTTTCCCTCATAGAAGCACCTCTTGACGCCATTACCAATACGACATACATTAACCCTTTCCCTCATAGAAGCACCTCTTGACGCCATTACCAATACGACATACATTAACCCTTTCCCTCATAGAAGCACCTCTTGACGCCATTACCAATACGACATACATTGACAATGTAGTAGCCAAGCCAATGTTCATAATAAAGGCCAGAATCTCATGTAGTCCCAGAAATATCTATGGAGGTGGGATAGATATGGCGACTAGTTATACACTGCATGATAGCTAAATGGTTGTCATTTGTATGGAGATATAATAGTACATTAACCTAAATCTCTATGTAGTCCCAGTAATATCTATGGAGGTGGGGTAGATATGGCAACCACTTATACACTGCATGATAGCTAAATGATTGTCGTTTGTATGGAGATATAATAGTATATTAACCTAAATCTCTATGAAGGAAAGGGTTAAACATTATTTATTTCAGTATTTACATATGTAATCAAGAAATGAACATTTTACATATAATTTAACAGCAGTAGACTGAAACAATGAAAATACGTGAAATCTATTCTAGGTATATGCTAAAGAATTTCAGAACTTATTGTATTAGTGAATAGTGAGTCAATAGTTTTGGATGTAAAATAGAAAATGGTTAATATTTAACCCTTTCAACCCCACAGGCCTCTAAATAGGCTTATGAAAAGTGTAGATCCAGATGAGCCGGCTCGTGACGAGCCGTCTCATCAGGATCTGCACTTTTTTGCCAGTAATAATTATTACTATTTTTAGATAAAATTACCCATTTTGATAAATGAACTCAAAGGTAATTTTCTTATTAATTTATTGGTCTGAAAATATCACTCACCAGTCCATGTCAGTTACTTGGGGTTGAATGGGTTAAAGGAATATTTGAAAAAAGTTCAAGAACATGAACTATCAAATCGGAGCACGAGAAGAAAAAGATATTAGTATATATAGAGAAAAGTGGTGCTTAATGAAGAATAATGGACTTCCCTATGTTAATTTGGACGTCAGATAATTAGCATAAACTCTAAATCTGTTATTATTACAGCAATACCTATTTCCAAACATTAATACGAACCATCCGCCATTTTGTTTATGAGATTCAGCGCTATGTTGAACGATTGCTAATTGGCTCAATTGTTAGACGAGCTAATGAATTATTCATGCAGTATTCATATGTATTATTTGACAGAAAAACGCATTAGATAAGAATGAAACAGCTCACAAGATGTATAAAAACCGCCATTTAAATAGCCGGTGCTTGAAATTAATTTGTTCCCATATTATTTCCATCTCGCCACACAAGAATTTAGATACCAGGGATATGCCCCGAGACAGCCGTAATTGCATACCTGTTTTGGTACAGCTCTGAGTAGGTTCCTGCCACGTCTCAAGGGGGAATGCCAATATGCTGTTGCCTGCAAAACGATGCGTAAACATGACGGTTAAATCTAGAAGTACATTTTACAGCGCTATGTATAAACACAACGGTTTCCAAAACGTCATCAATCATGATAACTCTTAATTAATTCCATAAGAAAAGTTTACTATGTACCATATACCCCCGTTTAAACGCCCCCGGGGGCGATGCAATTTGCGATAAATTATATGCAAAGTATGTCTGGGACTCCTTTAAACGCCCCCCTTTCTTCAAACCTCTTGAAACAGTCCCTCTTATCCACTGGTATAGTGTATGCAATAGCAACGAACCAACATGCGTGTAGTGTGAGTACCTGGAGAGCACTTTAACCTTGCATCGATTTCCATTATGGACATGGGCTGAAGCGGGGAAAAAACTTCAAAGTCATTCACGTCTGGCCAATGTAAGTTCAGCGAAAAATATCTGACATTGACACAGACCACTGTGTTTCTAGCAGTACAGAATATGATAGCAGCAGGCACTGAGGGGAGAATTATGTTGTTTTGCTTCAAAATGGGGAGGGGGGGCATTTATTAGGGAGGGGGCATTTAAACGGGGGTATACCTAGTTGTAACCTAGATCAGATTGCAAGCTTCATCACTAACATAACTTAAACAGGATGCAGGTGGACGTGTTGAGAATATTTTTGCGTGTTTACGTTTATTTATCGTCGCTACCGGTTACCCATATGAGTGCCACCTCCTGAAGAGATTAGTCATTTTGGATTTTGTAGGATAGTGCAATGATACAGACAGAGACCCATTTAGCATATTTAGTACAAGAACGACACACATAAGGGAATGATCACAAATTTACCTTTTCTAAGAACACTTAACTTTCAATATCTTACAATAAAAGCAATGATACAATGAGAGACATCTGTAATTTTCTATTACCTCCCTTGGCCGATACAGTCTGATTTATTCCAAAATGTGAATAGGTCCTTTTAGTTAGAATCCTTTGTTTTTACTGTTGCGCCCTAACCAGATGTTGCGGTATGATAATTGTGATTTTATGAATATCGTGTTAATTAACTGATAACAATATTTTACAAATAAGTACCCATTGCATATACTGTAGGAAATCTGTTGAAATATAGTAATTTAATAATCCCAAGAAGCGATAGTGGGAAAAAATTGCTAGCATGTTGTGCAAAGGAAACAACGATAAAAACAGAGGAAACACTTAATAGGACCTACCTATTTTTAGTGAGTATTCAGGGGCAGTAACTGACCGATATCTCTCATTAAATACATTACCAATGACAAGCTCTTTCTGTTTCTGTTCTT
Source organism: Archivesica marissinica (assembly GCA_014843695.1). Taxonomy (NCBI): domain Eukaryota; kingdom Metazoa; phylum Mollusca; class Bivalvia; order Venerida; family Vesicomyidae; genus Archivesica; species Archivesica marissinica. The sequence goes on along the minus strand of CM026395.1, from coordinate 17,458,087 downwards.
GCTAATGGATGCAACTGTGTCCGACGTCCTCTCAGATACATCATCATCCAATTCTACAATTCATATTGAAATATTGCCTGTTACATCTACTAGTATAATTTGGAATCGAACGGTCCCGGGTTCGATACTATGTAGTGTCAGTGAGCAAGGCACCTCACACACATTGCTTAGTACTGGTTAATCGCTTAGGTCGGCTAAGCTTGGCCAGGAAAACATGTCTAAGTCCCCGCGAGGGGTTTGACATTAAAGGAACATACATACATATATATACAACCAGTATTTAGGGTTTGGCATGCACTAATGTATAAGGCAGGTTAGTTTAAACATATTTATTTTCTGTCAATACATGGTTATTTACAACAACTGATATAAGGAATTGGACAGAAAGCTGTACAGCTTATGATTGTCCTCCTCCTCTCCTATAAGGCAGGTTGATAAAATTGACACCAGAAACAAGTATAAATGGAATGTTTGGCCAGTGCAAGTTGAAGAAATTTTAAGTGTCACTCAGAGTGCTTTCTTTCTAAAACATAATTATTGATACCATTGAACAGATTTAAAATAAATTTAGATAGCACTACATTTACCTTGAGACTGGAAACTAAAACAAGAACAAGTTCAACACAAATTGATCATACGAACAACCCGACACTATGGACCAGTATATGAAGAAAACACCCTCTTTAACATGACAACATTATAAATAATATATATAATAAGTCGTAAATACCATTTATAACTTGCAGAGATCGGGTAACCCTCTTATGTGGTGTGACAGCTTTAACAACAGGGTGACGTCGCAACAAGTGAAGGCCAGACTGCTGGTGGTCGTTCAGCTAGAGAAAAATAATCTATCTAATGAACAATGAGCAGATATGTTATGTTCAACTCCATGTATAGTTTCTATAGCAACCGTCCCGTTTTATTTGGTGGAGATGTTTGAGACACAGTCTGCAGCGTGGATAGAACCACCAACCTGCCATTAGTCAGATTGTTTTACATGTGATTTAAGTGCTAGAAAAATTACAGCGTTGGAAACCGACATGGCTTCATAACCTGAAAACATCAACAGGACTCAAAACCCGGCACAGTGAGAGGAATGGGGGAGCAAGTCTATATTCCACCAGTAGAACTCAAAACCCGGCACAGTGAGAGGAATGGGGGAGCAAGTCTATATCTCCACGAGTAGGACTCAAAATCCAGCACAGTGAGAGGAATGGGGGAGCAAGTCTATATTTCCACCAGTAGGACTCAAAACCCAGCACAGTGCGAGGAATGGGGGAGCAAGTCTATATCTCCACCAGTAGGACTCAAAACCCAGCACAGTACGAGGAATGGGGGAGGGCAAGTCTATATCTCCACCAGTAGGACTCAAAACCCATGACAGTGCGAGGCAAGTCTATCATTCCACCAGTAAGGTTCAAAACCCATGACAGTGCAAGGCAAGTCTATCCCTCCACCAGTAGGACTCAAAACCCATGACAGTGTGAGGCAAGTCTATCCCTCCACCAGTAAGGTTCAAAACCCATGACAGTGCGAGGCAAGTCTATCATTCCACCAGTAGGGCTCAAAACCCATGACAGTGCGAGGCAAGTCTATCATTCCACAAGTAGGGCTCAAAACCCATGACAGTGCGAGGCAAGTCTATCATTCCACCAGTAGGACTCAAAACCCATGACAGTGCGAGGCAAGTCTATCATTCCACAAGTAGGGCTCAAAACCCATGACAGTGCGAGGCAAGTCTATCATTCCACCAGTAGGACTCAAAACCCATGACAGTGCGAGGCAAGTCTATCATTCCACCAGTAGGACTCAAAACCCATGACAGTGCGAGGCAAGTCTATCATTCCACCAGTAGGACTCAAAACCCATGACAGTGCGAGGCAAGTCTATCATTCCACCAGTAGGACTCAAAACCCATGACAGTGCGAGGCAAGTCTATCATTCCACCAGTAGGACTCAAAACCCATGACAGTGCGAGGCAAGTCTATCATTCCACCAGTAGGACTCAAAACCCATGACAGTGCGAGGCAAGTCTATCATTCCACCAGTAGGACTCAAAACCCATGACAGTGCGAGGCAAGTCTATCCCTCCATGACAGTGCAAGGCAAGTCTATCCCTCCATGACAGTGCGAGGCAAGTCTATCATTCCACAAGTAGGGCTCAAAACCCATGACAGTGCGAGGCAAGTCTATCATTCCACCAGTAGGACTCAAAACCCATGACAGTGCGAGGCAAGTCTATCATTCCACAAGTAGGGCTCAAAACCCATGACAGTGCGAGGCAAGTCTATCATTCCACCAGTAGGACTCAAAACCCATGACAGTGCGAGGCAAGTCTATCATTCCACCAGTAGGACTCAAAACCCATGACAGTGCGAGGCAAGTCTATCATTCCACCAGTAGGACTCAAAACCCATGACAGTGCGAGGCAAGTCTATCATTCCACCAGTAGGACTCAAAACCCATGACAGTGCGAGGCAAGTCTATCATTCCACCAGTAGGACTCAAAACCCATGACAGTGCGAGGCAAGTCTATCATTCCACAAGTAGGACTCAAAACCCATGACAGTGCGAGGCAAGTCTATCATTCCACAAGTAGGGCTCAAAACCCATGACAGTGCGAGGCAAGTCTATCATTCCACCAGTAGGACTCAAAACCCATGACAGTGCGAGGCAAGTCTATCATTCCACAAGTAGGGCTCAAAACCCATGACAGTGCGAGGCAAGTCTATCATTCCACCAGTAGGGCTCAAAACCCATGACAGTGCGAGGCAAGTCTATCATTCCACCAGTAGGACTCAAAACCCATGACAGTGCGAGGCAAGTCTATCATTCCACAAGTAGGGCTCAAAACCCATGACAGTGCGAGGCAAGTCTGACATTCCACAAGTAGGACTCAAAACCCATGACAGTGCGAGGCAAGTCTATCATTCCACCAGTAGGACTCAAAACTCATGACAGTGCGAGGCAAGTCTATCATTCCACAAGTAGGACTCAAAACCCATGACAGTGCGAGGCAAGTCTATCATTCCACCAGTAGGACTCAAAACCCATGACAGTGCGAGGCAAGTCTATCCCTCCACCAGTAGGACTCAAAACCCATGACAGTGCGAGGCAAGTCTATCATTCCACAAGTAGGACTCAAAACCCATGACAGTGCGAGGCAAGTCTATCATTCCACCAGTAGGACTCAAAACCCATGACAGTGCGAGGCAAGTCTATCATTCCACCAGTAGGACTCAAAACCCATGACAGTGCGAGGCAAGTCTATCATTCCACCAGTAGGACTCAAAACCCATGACAGTGCGAGGCAAGTCTATCCCTCCATGACAGTGCAAGGCAAGTCTATCCCTCCATGACAGTGCGAGGCAAGTCTATCATTCCACAAGTAGGGCTCAAAACCCATGACAGTGCGAGGCAAGTCTATCATTCCACCAGTAGGACTCAAAACCCATGACAGTGCGAGGCAAGTCTATCATTCCACAAGTAGGGCTCAAAACCCATGACAGTGCGAGGCAAGTCTATCATTCCACCAGTAGGACTCAAAACCCATGACAGTGCGAGGCAAGTCTATCATTCCACCAGTAGGACTCAAAACCCATGACAGTGCGAGGCAAGTCTATCATTCCACCAGTAGGACTCAAAACCCATGACAGTGCGAGGCAAGTCTATCATTCCACCAGTAGGACTCAAAACCCATGACAGTGCGAGGCAAGTCTATCATTCCACCAGTAGGACTCAAAACCCATGACAGTGCGAGGCAAGTCTATCATTCCACCAGTAGGACTCAAAACCCATGACAGTGCGAGGCAAGTCTATCATTCCACAAGTAGGGCTCAAAACCCATGACAGTGCGAGGCAAGTCTATCATTCCACCAGTAGGACTCAAAACCCATGACAGTGCGAGGCAAGTCTATCATTCCACAAGTAGGGCTCAAAACCCATGACAGTGCGAGGCAAGTCTATCATTCCACCAGTAGGGCTCAAAACCCATGACAGTGCGAGGCAAGTCTATCATTCCACCAGTAGGACTCAAAACCCATGACAGTGCGAGGCAAGTCTATCATTCCACAAGTAGGGCTCAAAACCCATGACAGTGCGAGGCAAGTCTGACATTCCACAAGTAGGACTCAAAACCCATGACAGTGCGAGGCAAGTCTATCATTCCACCAGTAGGACTCAAAACTCATGACAGTGCGAGGCAAGTCTATCATTCCACAAGTAGGACTCAAAACCCATGACAGTGCGAGGCAAGTCTATCATTCCACCAGTAGGACTCAAAACCCATGACAGTGCGAGGCAAGTCTATCCCTCCACCAGTAGGACTCAAAACCCATGACAGTGCGAGGCAAGTCTATCATTCCACCAGTAGGACTCAAAACCCATGACAGTGCGAGGCAAGTCTATCATTCCACAAGTAGGGCTCAAAACCCATGACAGTGCGAGGCAAGTCTATCATTCCACAAGTAGGGCTCAAAACCCATGACAGTGCGAGGCAAGTCTATCATTCCACCAGTAGGACTCAAAACCCATGACAGTGCGAGGCAAGTCTATCATTCCACCAGTAGGGCTCAAAACCCATGACAGTGCGAGGCAAGTCTATCATTCCACCAGTAGGACTCAAAACCCATGACAGTGCGAGGCAAGTCTATCATTCCACAAGTAGGACTCAAAACCCATGACAGTGCGAGGCAAGTCTATCATTCCACCAGTAGGACTCAAAACCCATGACAGTGCGAGGCAAGTCTATCATTCCACCAGTAGGACTCAAAACCCATGACAGTGCGAGGCAAGTCTATCATTCCACCAGTAGGACTCAAAACCCATGACAGTGCGAGGCAAGTCTATCCCTCCATGACAGTGCAAGGCAAGTCTATCCCTCCATGACAGTGCGAGGCAAGTCTATCATTCCACCAGTAGGACTCAAAACCCATGACAGTGCGAGGCAAGTCTATCATTCCACCAGTAGGACTCAAAACCCATGACAGTGCGAGGCAAGTCTATCCCTCCATGACAGTGCAAGGCAAGTCTATCCCTCCATGACAGAGCAAGGCAAGTCTATCATTCCACCAGTAGGACTCAAAACCCATGACAGTGCGAGGCAAGTCTATCATTCCACCAGTAGGACTCAAAACCCATGACAGTGCGAGGCAAGTCTATCATTCCACCAGTAGGACTCAAAACCCACGACAGTGCGAGGCAAGTCTGACAGTGATTAGCTAATGGATGTCAATCCACAACATTCAACAGTTAACCGTACATGTACATGTTAAGTTTATCATAAAATCAATGGTATCTGCGACAGTAATCCTTAACCTGCCAATCACGACTAAAGTTGCTTTTGCAAACAGCAGAGAGCTAGATCAGACTCTATGCTGTTTGCTATTCGGATAGTAGAGCTAAAACACTTGTCTGAATAGCCGCGGCTGATCTGGATCTATGTTGTTTGCACATTCCATCCAGCTTAATTGGCAGGTTAAGCATTAAATACTGTTTGTACGAGTATGAGGACTACCTTGATAAGGTCAAAGTCACTGGGATAATCAAATGCTGGATTGTCTCTGTCGATCACCGTCCATGATGCTACGACTGAGTCGTGCAGCGCAGCCTGCAGGTATCTCCTCCGTGTCTCGTTCTTGTAATATCCATTGAATGACACAATATACTCTGGAACAAATGAAATCATGTTATTATATTAAATTGATTTGTTCAAAACATAATTACAACTTCTTGCAATGTCGTGGTTGTCATTGGGTGATTGATTGTCATTGGGTGATTGTCATTGGGTGATTGTCATTGGGTGATTGTCATTGGGTGATTCTCATTGCATGATTCAGCCCATGTGATCGTTCACAATCCGATGAACCACAGTAAGTATTCAAGGTGATCATGATCCCCAGTGACTCTAATAGCAGTGAATATTAATTAGCGGTGATATCAGAATAAATCCAGATGAACCGCGCACGTGCATTTTGTGCTTACTATTTACTCTTGCTGTATTTCTACGAGTCTGTGCATAGTACCTTCATTTATACAAAGATGTTCTATTTTCATTACTCTTCATTCAATATTTAGTTGAAGGCATGATAGCGCAGTGGATGCGCTTTCGCTTCAGGTGCGAAAGGTCCGGAGTTCGAGTCCCGCTGGAGCCATTACGATTGTGCCCGTAGGCAAGGCATTTAAATTCCACATTGCCTCTTCTCTCTCCCTCGTGGCGATGGATTCTATCAGGAATGAGGTCTCGAGAGTGATTAATATAAGTTGAGAGAACTTGTTTCGCAATCGAGCTAAAATAAATTTGTATAAACTAATATTAAGTAACGGCTGCATTGACATTTGTCAAGTTATCTCCCTTTATGTAGTAGTGCACTTTTGGCCAAGGCAAAAATGACATGGTCACTGATGATTGATATCCACGCATAAATAAAAGGGACGGGTAGTGCTGCTGCTTTCAATTTGTTAATGATTCGGTTATGATATATTTATTTCTATTCTAAATTAAATATTAAATAAATATCATTATGCTTAATTGAGTGTGAACATTATTTGCAGTCTATTTTTGAAATACATAGGTCATTGCGGACTACTCATTGCTTATGTCACTGGGCTTTCTTACGGAGGTTGGTGCACCAAGTACTGGTCAACCGCTGGAGCCTGCCCAGGAAAGGTGTTGTTAGGTAAACTGCCTGTCGCTCAAATGGGAAACCGGTAGCGACGTTAAATAAACTTAAAATAAAAATAATAAAAAAATCACTGGTAATCAGTTTACCCAGGAGAATGCAGGACTATGGAAAAATATAGTCTGTGCTAACACTACATGTATAGGAATACGTAAATTGACAAATCAAAACAACAACTTTTGTAATTTGTAAAATATTCGTTGTAATTATAACAATTGAATGTTCTTTAAAATTCTGTTTCATCGAGGTATGAAATGTCAATTTCTTTACCAGGGTTCCCGCTGACGATCGCCCCACTGAGTTCGAGCCCACTGGAGCCGTTACGATTGTGCCCTTAGGCAAGGCATTTAAATTCCACGTTGCCTCTTCTGTCTCCCTCGTGGCGATGGATTCCATCAGGAATGAGGTCTCGAGTGTGATTTATATAAGTTTAAATAACTTGTTTCGCAATCGATCTAAAAATAAATTTGTATAAACTAAACACCTAGCCTGGGTGCCAGTCTGTTGATTTTTCACTTTTTAACTTCTGGCAAAATGACATAGGAACACACACCCCTTGGCACAATGATCAGAAACTCAATACGGCCCAATTAATAGTCTCGGTGTTAAATATATATGTATTTGACTGACCAGGCAAAATATATCAACGCCTGTTCCCAGGCTACTAAACACCTAGTGAAATTAAGGAAAATAACATTGAATTATTAAATAAAATTACAAACAGAATGTCCGAAAAACATTTTCAATATGGTTCATACATTGAAATGCGGATGGTATTTGTATTCTTACCGTGGTGAACGATGGACGATGAGAACTCGACCTTGACACGCTCACTTGATGCCGAGCTATTACACACAGCTTCATCCACACAGTGAGCGGGTAGAATTTGCAGCACTAATGTCATCAGCAACAGACCACGGGCCGTTGTTTTTGACAGCATCCTGAACATTACTACATGTATATATCTATATCTATTTCCTTGACGAAGTCTCTCATGTTTTCTATCTTTGAACTCTCTCCAGTCTACATCTCATCAGCTGTGTGGCACTTCCTTTCTAATCCATTCACTAACCAATCAAATATCTTCACGAAACAGGCTCTCTTAGTCTGTTAAGTGATCAGTCATCTGGTTGATGCCACAACCTGTTGCAAATAAAGTGAACAATGACATTAATCTCTTAGTGGAAAATCACGGTGGATACTTATTTTTTATATGGGGGAGGTGCAATTTCCTGTGGACAGCAATCATTCTAGAGGGCGATGTGGGCGAAATTGTCGCCTAGGGACCCTGACTTCGCCCTCTGGGGGCCCCACTTCTCCCTAAAAAAAAAAGAGGCTATTTAATGTTGTACTGTGCATTTTAACCCTATTTTGCAGAAGTATATTAAAGAACATCATTTAAGGAAGCGATCACTCGCTTTCTCACTTCTCCCCAAAATTCTGGCCTAGAATGAACCCTGGGACAACAAATATTTAAATATCCCCTCCGGTCCAACATGGAAGAATACGGTATGCGGGGGGGGGGGAGTGTATTTTTTATTACAGTACACGCCAAACGGTATTCCCATATTCACGTTCCGCATGAGTTTGGTTGTTTTCCGAAAATAAAATCAGTCAAACCTTGTTACTGGTCACCCAAATGTTGTTTTATTCTACATATGACCTCTATTAAACAGCCACCTGTGCTAAGCAGCCACCTTCTGTGATTCCATTGGATGGCTGCATAAGAAAAGTTTATTTGGCGAAAAAATTATAAGTTATTAATATTCAAATTTCGAACCTTAGCTGTGTAGTTCTATGTTAATAATCCAATAACAACCTGGTCAGCTAATTTCTTCTACACAAGGTGCTTGTCAGGGACAGTTGTTAAACATCTCATTAATTGAGACATAGTGTTAAAAATAACTCATACTAAGGTTAAATACACTCATTAGTGTTACACGAGTGATACAGTGGCCAGCCATTCAGGTATGCGTCGATATTCAAGTGTTTGCAAGTTCAGGGAATTAATCCAAAATGCAAGTTCAGGAAATTAATCCAAAATGCAAGTTCAGGTAATTAATCCAAAATGCAAGTTCAGGTAATTAATCCAAAATGCAAGTTCAGGTAATTAATCCAAAATGCAAGTTCAGGGAATTAATCCAAAATGCAAGTTCAGGGAATTAATCCAAAATGCAAGTTCAGGGAATTAATCCAAAATGCAAGTTCAGGTAATTAATCCAAAATGCAAGTTCAGGGAATTAATCCAAAATGCAAGTTCAGGTAATTAATCCAAAATGCAAGTTCAGGGAATTAATCCAAAATGCAAGTTCAGGGAATTAATCATCTTTGTTACACTGCTTGTAGTTATAATCATTGCAGATATAGCGTGCAGCTGATCTGTGCATGTATTGTTCGTGGGGAAAAAAGAGTTAATACGGTACTGGGTTCGGGACTGCGGAATTAAGTGGTTCAGGTTCCTTGTATGTGTTAGGTGGGTGTGCTCGACGTTCTGAGTTTGTATCTGTATATATATGTATATGACTGATGATTGTATGCGTCGATATTCAAGTGTTTGCCAGTTCAAGGACGTAATCATTTTTGTTTCACTGCTTGGATAATTATAATCATTGCAGATATAGCGTGCACGTATTGTTCTTTATAGACAACGTTGGCAATCGACTGGTCAATAAGAATATTGACCCAGGGCCGGCGGTCAATACTGGTCGATTGAAAGTTTGGCTCAAATATGCACTTACAGTGTCCACTTAATTATTCTTAAAGTGTTAGTAATGTGTTGTAGTTTATTTCCTTATATAGTAAATAATAAAATATTGATCATTGAATGGTTTTTACTTTTTAGTGAATATTGTTAAAATATAATTAAATATTTTTTAGTGAATAGCAATATTATAGCATATTATTACACTTATATTATTATACTTATTTTAAATAAAAATTAATTGTTGAAATGTGAAATTCTTACCTAATAATAACATCTATACTAGAATATGAATAAGCTTTAATATTGACCCCCAATTGACCAGTATTGACCACTTTGGGAGTATTGACCAGGACGATTTTAACCGGTTAAAACCTCGAATCGACCGGCCAACATTGTTTATAGATGTGAGACTTTTGCCAGGGGTGTCAGATGGTTGAGTTACAGACGAATATAGGTCATATAAGCTATTTCTTTGACCTTATTTCTGGTCTTCACGTTGCGGGACCCCATTGATGACAGGCAGTGTATCGGAAGTGCAGCCATCCACAATTACTCTTTTGGATCGGCCCTTTAGGAATGACTCGATCCACCGTGATGCCAGATGGTGGACACCCAGCTAATTAAGTTTGTACATATCAGTTTGTTGTGATCAACCTTGCCGAATGCGTTACTAAAATCCATAGCAATAACATCTATTTGTCAGGGATCATTCTAGAGGCTGATCCTTTACAATTTTTATACAAAATTTTGTCCAGTAAGATACACTGGCCCATTATAAAGCACTCCTTCTATTCAAATGTTGTATTTAATGGTCATACATCTACTTGTCATGATGTTCATTGTTGGAGACCAAACTATGCTCCAATAGTTTGGAGGCAATACAGAGGAGAGAAATTGGCCTGTAGTTACTGGCCTTGGACTTTGGAAAAAAACTGCACTTCTCCAATCTGATGGGACACTGTCTGATTATAAGGATAATTTATAACCTCTCTAAGACTAAGAGTATTTCATTATTTATTCATCACTTTTCATGACACACGTTTGCAAGTTTGTAATATGGGTAGCAGGTCAATTTGTACCCTGGACGTTTCATACCCAATGTCCGAGATGATTCATACCCAATATCTGAAACGATTCGTACCCAATGTCAGGTCAGTTTGCAACCTAGGATTAAGGGCTACTCAAACTTAATCCTAGGGTACGAACTGTCCAGACTTGGGTACGAAACATCTCTAACTCAAAACCTCAATCATAGGGTACGAAATGTCCAAACTGGGTATGAATCGTTGCTATTTTTATGTGCGTTTGATACACACTACACTCGGCTGGTCATTTAACACTTCTCAGTAGTCCCGTGGTAGAGCGTCGGATTTAGAATCAAATGGTCCCGAGTTTGATACTCGGTCAGGCCACGTATGTAGTGTCATTGAGCAAGGCACCTCACACACATTGCTTAGTACTGGTTAATCGCTTAGGTCGGCTAAGCATGCCCAGGAAAACATGTCTAAGTCCCCGCGAGTGGTTTGACATTAAAGGAACATACATACATACACATTGCTTAGTATTTGGTTAACAGCTTAGGTCGACCAAGCCTTGTCAGGAAAACTTAAACTTGTATGTTCCATTAATGTCAAACCCCTTGCGGGGACCTAGACATGATTTCCTGGGCAGGCTTAGCCGACCTAAGTGGTTAACCAGTACTAAGCAATGTGTGTGAGGTGCCTTGCTCAATGGCACTACATACGTGGCCTGACCGAGTATCGAACCCGGGACCGTTCGATTCCAAATCCGACGCTCTACCACTGGACCACGGACGCCACACTTGTGTAAGTCCGGGCAATGGAACATACATGGTAGATGTGGTTAGTCGAGTTGAGGAGTATTTCTTTGAAGTTTGCAAGCCTTCCGAATCAGATTTCCAGACTGAGCTAAGCCGCAAGATGGACTGCTCTATCAAAGCTGTTGGTTGGGAAGATATACAGTATAACATTTAACACATGACAAACACTATTAACTGGGAATAATTGTGAAGTGAACACAAGTTAGCAATCAATGATAACCACTTTTACCCAATCAATAAGGAAATGCAATAGAGTAAAATACGGTTATCCGTTTGTGAATGCGTACCCTCTAGCAAGCAATAAGAGAAATACATTGAGAACATCACAGTAAAGGTTAACGGCATTTTGGGCCATAAATAAGGAATGTGACACCACTGACTATGGATGGGTGTGAGCCCATATCCATTATGCACATAATACACATAAGCCCAACTTTCTACCCTGGGGTTGGATACCCAATTTAAGGGCTCTTTAATATCACTATCTTAATTCAGAAATAGAACAGAAATTCGATATTGATGAATGACACCTGGGGCCTTAAATAAGGAATGTGACGCCACTGAATATGCATAGGCGTAGGCCCCCAAGCAATACACACATACTACATACACCGATAGGTTTATACCTTGGGGATGGATACCCAACATAAAGGCTTCTCTAATGCCACTATTTGCATTAAAATATATATGAAACAAATCTATAGCCTACATTTATTCACCAGCCCACTGGGCCTTAAATAAGGAATGTGACACCACTGACTACCCACAGTCAGGGACCCACAAGCAATACAAACATAATACATACACTAATAAGTTTCTACCTTGGGGATGGATACCCAAAATATGGGCTCTTCCATATTAGTAATGTAATTTCAGAAATAAAAGTCGAAATGTGAACTTCATGAACGGCCCCTGGGCCCCTAATTATATCCCTAGGATGCGGGAACGTTTCCCCCGGCCTATCTCCCACCGCTAGAACCCTAGGACGCGGGAACGTTTCCCCCTGCCTATCTCCCACCGCTAGATCCCTATGATGCGGGAACGTCTCCCCCGGCCTATCTCCCACCGCTAAATCCCTAGGATGCTGGAACGTTTCCCCCTTCTGATCTCCCACCGCCAAATCCCTAGGATGCGGGAAGGTTTCCCCGGCCTATCTCCCACCGTTAGATCCATAGGATGTTGGAACGTCTCCCACGTCTGATCTCCCACCGCTAGATCCCTAGGATGTTGGAACGTCTCCCCCGGCTGATCTCCCCCGCTAGATCCCTAGGATGTGGGAACGTTTCCCCTGGCCTATCTCCCACCGCTAGATCCCTAGGATGTTGGAACGTCTCCCACGTCTGATCCCCCCCCCCTGATGTTACTGTAAATCGTGTTGATATTCGAACACGTGAAGTGCGGGTCATTCATTAAAATCTAAAATCGCCGCATACAACGGCTGGAACTGCGGGCGCGGCAAATGACGAGACAGGGAGCCCAGTTGACTAGTGTGCATATACATGTATGTATATATATATATGTAATGAAGCAAACCGTTTCTCTATTGAATACAACACGATTCTGCTGCTTAATAATTATTCCTCACACACGACACGTATTGCTACAAAAACAAATATTTTCAAATAATACAAAGTCAAGAGTATGTATATGGTAGACATGCGCCTTCTTAACTTTAACTAGAAGTCCGCCTCCGTGGTTGAGTGTACTTGTATACCATTGTAACATATCATCACTGATGGTCACGGGTTCGAGCCCCGCTCAGACCGTGTCTCTTTATATTATAACGTTCGTAGCTTCTTACGAAGGTGTGTGTACCAAGTACTGGTTAACCGCTGGAGCCTGCCCAGGAAGGTGTTGTTAGGTATACTGCACGTCGCTCAAATCACAGGGATTCGGCACGTTTGGGGGTACTAGTATATATATTTAAGTACAGGGATTCTACTCTGTGGGATGTCAGATTTCGCATCGATCAGTAAAATGGCCCTATCTGAAACAATTTTGTATAAATCTGTCCAAATAAAACGCCTATCCCGAGTCTTTATATTGTTCTTCAAATAAAACACAACTTTAAGCTGCGTGCATGTATACTTTGCAAACAATTGCCACATACATTGGCCATAGCAGGTCACATTTCCATACCACAGGGAGTCGGCACGTTTGGGGGGGGTACTAATATATATATTTAAAACTGGAGTACCCCCAAACGTGCCGAATCCCTGTGTTCCATACTAGGACACGGGTTCTGTCAGCAACAACAACAAAAAATCTTCAACGGGAGAGTTTTAACAGTGAATAACATTATCAATAAAATGTGTTTCCACTAACGTGTAGGTTTATTCGGCAAAAATGTACGTCAAAAAGAATTTTCGGAGAATTTTTCAATTTGTTTTGAAAATTTCTCAAGCGGCGAAGTTCACGTTGAAACGAGCGTTCTGATTGGATTATGATTATTCTTCATATTAAAAACAAACATCTAGTTACATTCTAATAATCCAATCAGAACGCTCGTTTGAGTTTCACTAAGGTCTACGTCCCGGACGCAATCTCGTAGCATAGAAACGACGTCAATCCATCGTCTGAAATATTTTGAAACACATTGACGGACAATTTATTGTAAAGTAAATATTATTACAAGTCTCAATATTGGAAGACAACGACAGCCCATAACCAGCGATGTCTAGTATATATAATATACACAAAATCCTGGGTAAATATATGTATATTTTGATCATTTTGGCCCGATTTTCTCAGACTGAAGAATTTGGAATTTAATATTTAAAAATTAAATCGGATGTCTCAAATATAGTGTGTTTTCTAAGTTCCATAATTATGATTTCAGTTTCAAGGGCGAGATCTACAAGGGCTAGTGCAGAAAAAGGATGCAAATTGACAAAAATGTTGCCATATCTACCTGGCACAGTGCTACTTGCTGACCACACTCGCTCACTTCCATGGAGTGTTGAATTTTGGGCAGTAGCAGTGTTCACTGACATTTCAGGTATGTAGTTTATTTCTTAATTTGGAGTTATTGCACGTATAACTTAGAAAAATAATGCTACAGTATATGCAACCGCCCTTGGTCGCGACTTTCGGGTTGTAATATTTCTTATTTTTCATACATCTCTATCTTGTTTAGTGCCAGAATGTTTGTGTGTACCTAAACGGTTACCATAAGCAACTCACGTTTTTCTTTTGAGTATTTTTAGAGAAGGTTACGCAGTTAGGCATACATGTCAACTAGGAAGCCTGTTTAATCAAGTAGCAACCAGGACTGTTATGTCAATATATCAACCCGAAACAGTCGTAGCCAAAATGCTGAATGCCCTCGAACAATTAGTGTCAATTTTCACAAACAAATTCGTGTGAAATACGCCACCTATCGACGTCACAGGGATTCGGCACGTTTGGGGGTACTAGTATATCTATTTAAGTACAGGGATTCTACACTGTGAGATGTCAGATTTCAGATCGATCAGTAAAATGGCCCTATCTGAAACAATTTTGTATAAATCTGTCCAAATATAACGCCTATCCCGAGATTTTATATTGTTCTTCAAATAAAACACAACTTTAAGCTGCATGCATGTATACTTTGCAAACAATTGCCACATACATTGCACAGGGATTCGGCACGTTTGGGGGTACTAGTATATATATTTAAGTACAGGGATTCTACTCTGTGGGATGTCAGATTTCGCATCGATCAGTAAAATGGCCCTATCTGAAACAATTTTGTACAAAGCTCTCCAAATATAACGCCTATCCCGAGTCTTTATATTGTTCTTCAAATAAAACACAACTTTAAGCTGCATGCATGTATACTTTGCAAACAATTGCCACATACATTGGCCATAGCAGGTCACATTTCCATACTAGGACACGGGTGCTGTCAGCAACAAAAACAAATCTTCGACGGGAGAGTTTTAACTGTGAATAATATTATCAATAAAATGTGTTTCCACTAACGTGTAGGTTTATTTGGCAAAAATGTACGTCAAAAAGAGATTTCGTAGCATTTTCAATTTGTTTTGAAAATTTCTAAAGCGGCGCAATTCGCGTTGAAACGAGCGTTCTGATTGGATTATGATTATTCTTCATATATAAAAAAACATCTTGTTACATTCTAATAATACTTAAATATATATACTAGTACCCCCAAACGTGCCGAATCCCTGTGACTGTGATATTTCTTGTTTAAATGATTTTTCTGATCGTTGTCAAAGACAAACTCCTGCAGAGTTTCACGAAGACTGTATACATATGTTTTATACACATTTGATTTAGCTTGATTGCGAAACAAGTTCTTACAACTTATATTAATCACTCTCTCGAATCCATCGCCATGAGGGAGAGAGATGAGGCATGTGGAATTTAAATGCCTTGCCTAAGAGCACAGTCGTAACTGCTCCAGCAGGGCACACACTCCGGGCATTTCGCACCCGAAGCGCTACCACTATGCTATCACGACTTCGACAATGTATACATTTGTATTACTTCCAATGACGTCATGTATTCAGAGTTTGCATTTTGAAATTATAATAACAAATACACTGCAGATACTATTCTATTGATATGATGAACTCGGTATTGTATACCTGCATATCAACTAACCGGGTTTGATGTTATAGCACGCTCCTTTAGAATAGTTGTTGCCATGGATACAGAAATTAAATCTAGAACACCCAAAAAGCTGTCCAGATTTATTGATGTATACAGAAAGTCAAGTTGTATTGGTATGGTCACCATAATATGAACCATTTTCTAGAATAAATTTGTAAGTGCAGTTCCACATTTAGTATTGCTGACATGTTGTTAGTTTTATTGTTTATTATACATGCATATTTTTATTCAGGATTTACCGCCATGTTTGAGAGGTATAGCTCTCTGGGCCAGACCAACGTACAAAAGGTCACTCAACGATTATATGAGTGTTCTTGCCGAGAGCATATTTGCCTCTCATGGTGATATCCTGAAGTTTGCGGGTTAGTATGTTTTTATTATAGAAGCTTGAAGATTTACCCATAACGCACCATGTCTTGCATTTCTAGCCTAATACCTCCCACCTCCTGCATAACAAAGCTTGGTTGTCAAGGAAAGTGTGGTACATTGTTTTGCATATGTATGTCCATTTACATGTATGTACTAGTTCTTTGAAACCGTATGATTTTTATGCACGAAACAGCAAACCTTTATAAAACACTAAATTCCTATAGGGAAACTGAAGATGTCAATCTAAGTAATATCATAAATAATGAAAACGTAACTAAATTGTCAGAGAACGAAAAATAAAAGATTAAAGGATATCTTAGTTATGAAGAAATGTTATGTAGTCTTAAAACATGTCAGATTCTTCATCCCCCTGGTAGCAGTGATTGTATAGCATTGTTTTATAAATGTTTGAACAAATTAAAATGTGCATCACCACAAACATATATCAAGCAAAACATTCTCTCTCATTGAATCAATTCCAAATGTTATGGAGTGACCTTGCAAATCTATCTGGAGATTTTCTACATTTATACATGTAAGCAACAGGCTATTGGTCTATATAGCTCAACATCCCCACCTTTTATTTTCTTTGGTTTTTATCTACAAATACTTTAATTAAAAATAATAAGATTTTATATTCAAAAACACCCACCCTGTACCTTTAAATTAAAATTGCTATGTTTTATAACTATTTACAACAGTTGTGACAATACAAAATATAGAAGATTGAGCATTCACCCATATTTCTGCTATAGAAATTCCTGTTTCAACTGTAATTTGTATTATTGTATAGGGTGTAACATTTTTCAAGCATTATGTAGTTGTTATTTTAGTCTATCAAACTATCTGGAATCACAATTCCAAATCCTAATGGTATAGTATAGTATTGTTTTTCAAATTTCACGAATATCCTTTCTTGATTATTTTGTAATAATAAATTACTATACATGAATACCATATTATAAATAATCGATATACTGTTGTTCTTTCCCTAATAGGTGATGCAATATTGGCAGTATGGCGAGTGGATGACGTCAGTAGGCGTGAAACGGAGCTGGCAAAGGTGCTGAGATGTTGTCATGCTATTCAGCGGAAATATGGAGAGTGGACCAATGAAGATGGCGTGACACTCATCATTATTGACAGGAACACTGACAGTGGAAATAGGTATGTTGTCGTTATTGACAGGAACACTGACAGTCGAAATAGGTACATTAGCTTATTGACAGGATTATAGATGAGATGAATAGCTAACAATTACTATTGATACCAAGGATCTTGGTACTTGGAATGTTTTGCACATCGATATCTTCGAAGTGTAATACTGCTTCAGATGCGAAAGGCCCATAGTTTGAGCCCAGCTGTAGTCGTTACAATTGTGTGCTTAGGCAATGCATTTAAATTCCTAATTGCCTCTTCTCTCGCCATTGAGGCGATGGATTCCATCAGGAATGAGGTCTCGAGAGTGATTAATAGAAGTTGTAGGAACTTGTTTCG
The DNA here is from genome assembly GCA_014843695.1 of Archivesica marissinica. Classification (NCBI taxonomy): domain Eukaryota; kingdom Metazoa; phylum Mollusca; class Bivalvia; order Venerida; family Vesicomyidae; genus Archivesica; species Archivesica marissinica. Next base: position 17,440,374 of record CM026395.1, on the reverse strand, counting down.
CAGTCGAGCTAAAATAAATGTGTATAAACTAAGCTGCACACCAAGATATTCTAAACAGTATAGTACTTGGAATGTACTGCACACCGAGATATTCTAAGATGCATAGTACTTGGAATGTACTGCACACCGAGATATTCTAAGATGCATAGTACTTGGAATGTACTGCACACCGAGATATTCTAAGATGTATAGTACTTGGAATGTACTGCACACCGAGATATTCTAAGATGTATAGTACTTGGAATGTACTGCACACCGAGATATTCTAAGATGCATAGTACTTGGAATGTACTGCACACCGAGATATTCTAAGATGTATAGTACTTGGAATGTACTGCACACCGAGATATTCTAAGGAGTGTATTCATCTTCTCGCAAATGAAATGTGCTTTATGAAGTTAGTGTTTGTAGATTGCCTCCATTGCAAAATCATCAATAACGCTGTAAATGGTATTTGTTAATGTTAACCCGACGATAAATATGCACATGAATTATAATTATATGTTTCCATTTGAAATAATATTCAGAAAGAGACATAACCAAAATACATATGCATAGCTATGCTGAACTAACACAATATAACAATCAATTTAGGTGTTTCTGCTGGTGAGATGGCGATCACGTACCTTGGTAATGACGAGCATCGCCACTACATTGAGTCGGGACCGGCGGTATCCGACGTCACTGTAGCGGAAGGTCATTGCCAATCGGGAATGATAGTCATGTCGCCAGGGGCCAGTCAGTGCTGTCCTAGGGAGTTGTTTGAGCTCCAGCCGATCAAAGATGATCACATGCAGGTTAGTAGCTAACATTAGTTTCATTTTTAACGATGCATTCATGTTAATGGTTTGCTCTTTATGTTGTTTTATTATGTTGTTTTTAAACAATTGCCTTAAAATACATTATGTAGTAGCACCTTGCTCTCTCGTTATTTTAAAATTTCTAGTTGAACATTATCAATTTGAGCATTTGTTTATTTTAAATCCAAACTTACATAAATGATCTTTCTATCTTTCTAACCTGTACGGCACCGTCCAGGAATGTGTACCTTTGCACCCAGCTTACATTACCCATGTTTTCTAACATGCACGACACCTTTCAGGAGTGTCTAACTTTGCATCCAACATTACATTACCCATGTTTTCCTACATTTACGACATCTTTCAGGAGTGTCTATCTGTGCATCCAACTTTCAATTACCCATGTTTTCCAACCTGTACGACACCTTTCAGAAGTGTCTATCTGTGCATCCAACTTTCAATTACCCATGTTTTCCAACCTGTACGACACCTTTCAGGGGTGTCTACATTTGCATCCAACTTTCCATTACCCATGTTTTCTAACCTGTACGACGCATGTCAGGAGTGTCTATCTGTGCATCCAACGTTCCATTACCCATGTTTTCTAACCTGTACGACACCTTTCAGGAGTGTCTATCTGTGCATCCAACTTTCCATTACCCATGTTTTCTAACCTGTACGACACCTTTCAGGAGTGTCTATCTGTGCATCCAACTTTACATTACCCATGTTTTCTAACCTGTACGACACCTTTCAAGTGCGTCTACCTGTGCATACAACTTTACATTACCCATGTTTTCTAACCTGTACGACACCTTTCAAGTGCGTCTACCTGTGCATACAACTTTACATTACCCATGTTTTCTAACCTGTACGACACCTTTCAAGTGCGTCTACCTGTGCATACAACTTTACATTACCCATGTTTTCTAACCTGTACGACACCTTTCAAGTGCGTCTACCTGTGCATACAACTTTACATTACCCATGTTTTCTAACCTGTACGACACCTTTCAAGTGCGTCTACCTGTGCATACAACTTTACATTACCCATGTTTTCTAACCTGTACGACACCTTTCAAGTGCGTCTACCTGTGCATACAACTTTACATTACCCATGTTTTCTAACCTGTACGACACCTTTCAAGTGCGTCTACCTGTGCATACAACTTTACATTACCCATGTTTTCTAACCTATACGACACTTTTCAAGTGCGACTACCTGTGCATACAACTTTACATTACCCATGTTGTCTAACCTATACGACACCTTTCAAGTGCGTCTACCTGTGCATACAACTTTACATTACCCATGTTTTTCAGTAAAGAAATTCAACTTTATAACTTTGTAATATTTTTAATGAACTTGAAATTGTTGAAGAGTAATGTTCTACTTCATGATAACATGATCAAGCAATTCACCATGTTTACACATTTTGGGGATTCTCGATTAACAATATTTTATGAAACACTTACAATACATATTATATATTAATTGATAGCAAGTAATTAAGTTGTTAATTATTATTCATATTGATTTATATGATCAGGTTTTGGGAGTTCACAATGAACCCAGCGACAGCACTGCAGCCGATACACCTATACAGAAACAGCGGACACGCCAGCTGAATAGATGTAAGCAATTCATAAATGTACAAAAAAAAAAAATGACATACATATATTATATTGTAAATTATTAGGGGTTGTAAGAGATGACATACATATATTATGTTGTAAATTGTTAGGGGTTTGTAAGAGATGACATACATATATTATATTGTAAAATGTTCGGGGTTTGTAAGAGATGACATACATATATTATATTGTAAATTATTAGGGGGTTTGTAAGAGATGACATACATATATTATATTGTAAATTATTAGGGGGTTTGTAAGAGATGACATACATATATTGTATTGTAAATTATTAGGGGGTTTGTAAGATATGACATACATATATTATATTGTAAATTATTAGGGGGTTTGTAAGAGATGACATACATATATTGTATTGTAAATTATTAGGGGGTTTGTAAGAGATGACATTCATATATTATATCATAAATTGTTCGGGGTTGTAAGAGATGACATACATATATTGTATTGTAAATTATTATGGGTTTGTAAGAGATGACATACATATATTATATTGTAAATTGTTAGGTGTTTGTAAGATATGACATCGCTCCATCAATATCACACAGACATATAGTGTATCAAATTGTAACTGGATGCTCGCTCCATCAATATCACACAGACATATAGTTAAATAATGGTTACCGATTGCCTCCATCAATATCACACATAAAAATAGTATCAAATCGAAATAAATGCCCCATAAAACAAACAAACATAAATCAAACTGAACTGGATGCTCGCACCATCAATAAACAAACACATTTAAGTATCAAATTGTAACTGGATACTCGCTCCATCAATATCACACAGACATATAGTATCAAATTGTAACCGAATGCTCGCTCCATCAATATCACACAGACATATAGTATCAAATTGTAACTTAATGCTCGCTCCATCAATATCACACAGACATATAGTATCAAATTGTAACTGAATGCTCGCTCCATCAATATCACACAGACATATAGTATCAAATTGTAACTGGATGCTCGCTCCATCAATATCACACAGACATATAGTATCAAATTGTAACTTAATGCTCGCTCCATCAATATCGTACAGACAAATAGTATCAAATTGTAACTTGATGCTCGCTCCATCAATATCACACATACATATAGTATCAAATTGTAACCGGATGCTCGCTCCATCAATAACGTACAGACATATAGTATCAAATTGTAACTGAATGCTCGCTCCATCAATATCACACAGACATATAGTATCAAATTGTAACTGGATACTCGCTCCATCAATATCACACAGACATATAGTGTATCAAATTGTAACTGGATACTCGCTCCATCAATATCAAACAGACATATAGTATCAAATTGTAACTTGATGCTCGCTCCATCAATATCGTACAGACAAATAGTATCAAATTGTAACTGGATGCTCG
>CM026395.1:17415624-17435531 GCA_014843695.1 Archivesica marissinica | reverse complement strand
AAATCGACAAGAAAATGGAACCCAGACTTGTAAGTACCTGACCGAAGCACAAACGCTTGGGGTCTGGATAAATGTTTGCGGGTTCAAAACCACAAAACTAAGAAACATTTTTTAAGAATACTGTGATACACTGTCGGTTTGACACTATACTTAAAAAAATTACGCCATTCCAAGCAAGTTTAAAAATGACACCCCGTCACTATATAGCCTTGATAGTGACGGTGTTTCATTTTAAACTTGCTTGGAATAGTGTAAAAAATATTTATGTATAGTGTGAAGCCTATAGTGTATCATAATGTTCTTTAAAAAAAAGAAGGGTTTTGTGGTTTTGAACCCGCAAACATTTGTCCAGATCCAAAGCGTCTGTGCATGCAAACTGTACATTGTGAGTTTCACTTAAGGTCTACGTCCCGGACGCAATCTCGTAGTGCATAGAAACGACGTCAACCCATCGTCTGAAATATTTTGAAACACATTGACGGACAATTTATTGTAAAGTAAATATTATTACAAGTCTCAATATTGGAAGACAACGACAGCCCATAACCAGCGATGTCTAGTATATATAATATACACAAAATCCTGGGTAAATATATGTATATTTTGGTAATTTTGGCCCGATTTTATCAGACTGAAGAATTTGGAATATAAAAAAAAAAACACCAAATATAGTGTGTTTTCTGAGTTCCATAATTGCGATTATAATATGATTTCAGTTTCAAGGGCGAGATCTACAGGGGCTATTGAAGATGATGCATGCAAATTGACAAAAATGTTGCCATATCTACCTGGCACAGTGTTACTTGCTGACCACACTCGTTCACTTCCATGGAGTGTTGAATTTTGGGCAGTTCACTGACATTTCAGGTATGTAGTTTATTTCTTAATTTGGAGTTATTGCACGCATAGCTTACAAAAATAATGCTACAGTATATGCAACCGCCCTTGGTCGCGACTTTCGGGTTGTAATATTTATATTTCTTGTTTTTCATACCTCTCTATCTTGTTTAGTGCCAGAATGTTTGTGTGTACCTAAACTGTTACCATAAGCAACTCATTTTGCTTTTGAGTATTTTTAGAGAAGGTTACGCAGCTAGGCATGCATGTCAACTAGGAAGCCTGTTTAATCAAGTAGCAACCAGGACTGTTATGTCAATATTTTAACCTGAAACAGTCATAGCCAAAATGCTGAATGCCCTCGAACAATTAGTGTCAATTTTCACAAACAAATGCGTGTGAAATACGCCACCTATCGACGTTTACTGAGCAAAGGAAATTAATGTTCGTCTAATTATCTTCACCAAGTGATAGAATGATAATTATTTTATGGATTATGTGTGCAAACAATGCGTGATTCACGTGCCGGCAGTAATACTCATTTATATCACTAAAACAATTAATTAGTACTAAATTAGTACTTTGTACGTGACAGGTGTCTCTATGTAGGTGTCAAATATTAAAGTTAGAAAGTAGGACTAGAAATTCGTAGAACATCCTGACCTGTAGGTCAAATAATGTTTCGCTCAGACAAAATAAATTGCAGTTTTAAGCACGTTGTAATCTTGTTTATGTATAGTTTTCGCACTGTCCGTGTGTCCGTCTGAGTCAATATGTTCAGTCCTGGCTGTAACTTCTTCGGGGGGGGGGGCATTCATTATCTACTGTGATATTTCTTGTTTAAATGATTTTTCTGATCGTTGTCAAAGACAAACTCCTGTAGAGTTTCACGAAGACTGTATACATATGCTTTATACACATTTTGTTTTAGCTCGATTGCGAAACAAGTTATTACAACTTATATTAATCACTCTCTCGAATCCATCGCCATGAGGGAGAGAGATGAGGCATGTGGAATATAAATGCCTTGCCTAAGAGCACAGTCGTAACTGCTCCAACAGGGCACACACTCCGGGCATTTCGCACCCGAAGCGCTACCACTATGCTATCACGACTTCCACACTGTATACATTTGTATTACTTCCAGTGACGTCATGTATTCATAGTTTGAATTTTGAAATTATAATAACAAATACACTGCAGATACTATTCTACGGATATGATGAACTCTTATCTATTGTATACCTGCATATCAACTAACCGGGTTTGATGTTGTAGCACGCTCCTTTAGAATAGTTGTTGCCATGGATACAGAAATTAAATCTAGAACACCCAAAAAGCTGTCAAGTAGTTAATGATTTATTGATGTATACAGAAAGTCAAGTTGTATTGGTATGGTCACCATAATATGAACCATTTTCTAGAATAAATTTGTAAGTGCAGTTCCACATTTAGTATTGCTGACATGTTGTTAGTTTTATTGTTTATTATATATGCATATTTTTATTCAGGATTTACCGCCATGTTTGAGAGGTATAGCTCTCTGGGCCAGACCAACGTACAAAAGGTCACAAGGACACTCAACGATTATATGAGTGTTCTTGCCGAGAGCATATTTGCCTCTCATGGTGATATCCTGAAGTTTGCGGGTTAGTATGTTTTTATTATAGAAGCTTGAAGATTTACCCATAACTCACCATGTCTTGCATTTCTAGCCTAATACCTCCCACCTCCTGCATAACAAAGCCTGGTTTTCAAGGAAAGTGTGGTACATTGTTTTGCATATGTATGTCCATTTACATGTATGTATTAGTTCTTTGAAACCGTATGATTTTTATGCACGAAACAGCAAACCTTTATAAAAACGCTAACTTCCTATACGGAAACTGAAGATGTCAATCTAAGTAATATTATAAATAATGAAAACGTAACTAAATTGTCAGAGGACGAAAATAAAAGATTAAAGGATATCTTAGTTATGAAGAAATGTTATGTAGTCATAAAAACATGTCAGATTCTTCGTCCCCCTGGTAGCAGTGATTTTATAGCATTGTTTTATAAATGTTTGAACAAATTAAAATGTGCATCACTACAAACATATATCAAGCAAAACATGCTCTCTCATTGAATCAATTCCAAATGTTATGGAGTGACATTGCAAATCATTTATACATGTAAGCAACAGGCTATTGGTCTATATAGCTCAACATCCCCACCTTTTATTTTCTTTGGTTTTTATCTACAAATACTTTAATTAAAAATAATAAGATTTTATATTCAAAAACACCCACCCTGTACCTTTAAATTAAAATTGCTATGTTTTATAACTATTTACAACAGTTGTGACAATACAAAATATAGAAGATTGAGCATTCACCCATATTTCTGCTATAGAAATTCCTGTTTCAACTGTAATTTGTATTATTGTATAGGGTGTAACATTTTCCAAGCATTATGTAGTTGTTATTTTAGTCTATCAAACTATCTGGAAGCACAATTCCAAATCCTAATGGTATAGTATAGTATTCTTTTTCAAATTTCACGAATATCCTTTCTTGATTATTTTGTAATAATAAATTACTATACATGAATACCATATTATAAATAATCGATATACTGTTGTTCTTTCCCTAATAGGTGATGCAATATTGGCAGTATGGCGAGTGGATGACGTCAATAGGCGTGAATGTGAGCTTGCAAAGGTGCTGAGGTGTTGTCATGCTATTCAGCGGAAATATGGAGAGTGGACCAATGAAGATGGCGTGACACTCACTGTGAAAATAGGTATGTTAGCGTTATTAGAGTTATTGACAGGAAAACTGACAGTCGAAATAGGTATGTTAGTGTTATGGATAGATAGGAAAACTGACATTAAAAATAGGTACGTTATCGTTATTGACAGGAAAACTGACAGTGGAAATATGTATGTTGTCGTTATTGACAGGAACACTGACAGTCGAAATAGGTACATTAGCTTATTGACAGGATTATAGATGAGATGAATAGCTAACAATTACTATTGATACCAAGGATCTTGGTACTTGGAATGTTTTGCACACCGATATCTTCGAAGTGTAGTACTGCTTCAGATGCGAAAGGCCCAGAGTTTGAACCCAGCTGTAGTCGTTACAATTGTGTGCTTAGGCAATGCATTTAAATTCCTAATTTCCTCTTCTCTCGCCATTGAGACGATGGGTTCCATCAGGAATGAGGTCTCGAAAGTGATTAATAGAAGTTGTAGGAACTTGTTTCGCAGTCGAGCTAAAATAAATGTGTATAAACTAAGCTGCACACCAATATATTCTTAAACAGTATAGTACTTGGAATGTACTGCACACCGAGATATTCTAAGATGCATAGTACTTGGAATGTACTGCACACCGAGATATTCTAAGATGCATAGTACTTGGAATGTACTGCACACCGAGATATTCTAAGATGTATAGTACTTGGAATGTACTGCACACCGAGGTATTCTAAGATGTATAGTACTTGGAATGTACTGCACACCGAGATATTCTAAGATGCATAGTACGTGGAATGTACTGCACACCGAGATATTCTAAGATGTATAGTACTTGGAATGTACTGCACACCGAGATATTCTAAGGAGTGTATTCATCTTCTCGCAAGTGAAATGTGCTTTATGAAGTTAGTGTTTGTAGATTGCCTCCATTACAAAACCATCAATAACGCTGTAAATGGTATTTGTTAATGTTAACCCGACGATAAATATGCACATGAATTATAATTATATGTTTCCATTTGAAATAATATTCAGAAAGAGACATAACCAAAATACATATGCATAGCTATGCTGAACTAACACAATATAACAATCAATTTAGGTGTTTCTGCTGGTGAGATGGCGATCACGTACCTTGGTAATGACGAGCATCGCCACTACATTGAGTCGGGACCGGCGGTATCCGACGTCACTGTAGCGGAAGGTCATTGCCACTCGGGAATGATAGTCATGTCGCCAGGGGCCAGTCAGTGCTGTCCTAGGGAGTTGTTTGAGCTCCAGCCGATCAAAGATGATCACATGCAGGTTAGTAGCTAACATTAGTTTCATTTTTAACGATGCATTCATGTTAATGGTTTGCTCTTTATGTTGTTTTATTATGTTGTGTTTAAACAATTGCCGTAAAATACAATGTAGTAGCACCTTGCTCTCTCGTTATTTTAAAATTTCTAGTTGAACATTATCAATTTGAGTATTTGTTTATTTTAAATCCAAACTTACATAAATGATCTTTCTATCTTTCTAACTTGTAGGACACCGTCCAGGAATGTGTACCTTTGCACCCAGCTTACATTACCCATGTTTTCTAACATGCACGACACCTTTCAGGAGTGTCTACCTTTGCATCCAACTTTACATTACCCATGTTTTCCTACATTTACGACATCTTTCAGGAGTGTCTATCTGTGCATCCAACTTTCAATTACCCATGTTTTCCAACCTGTACGACACCTTTCAGGGGTGTCTACATTTGCATCCAACTTTCCATTACCCATGTTTTCTAACCTGTATGACGCATGTCAGGAGTGTCTATATGTGCATCCAACGTTCCATTACCCATGTTTTCCAACCTGTACGACACCTTTCAGGAGTGTCTATCTGTGCATCCAACGTTCCATTACCCATGTTGTCTAACCTGTACGACACCTTTCAGGAGTGTCTATATGTGCATCCAACTTTCCATTACCCATGTTTTCTAACCTGTACGACACCTTTCAGGAGTGTCTATCTGTGCATCCAACGTTCCATTACCCATGTTGTCTAACCTGTACGACACCTTTCAGGAGTGTCTATCTGTGCATCCAACTTTACATTACCCATGTTTTCTAACCTGTACGACACCTTTCAAGTGCGTCTACCTGTGCATACAACTTTACATTACCCATGTTTTCTAACCTGTACGACACCTTTCAAGTGTGTCTATCTGTGCATCCAACTTTCCATTACCCATGTTTTCTAACCTGTATGACGCATGTCAGGAGTGTCTATATGTGCATCCAACGTTCCATTACCCATGTTTTCCAACCTGTACGACACCTTTCAGGAGTGTCTATCTGTGCATCCAACTTTCCATTACCCATGTTTTCTAACCTGTACGACACCTTTCAGGAGTGTCTATCTGTGCATCCAACTTTACATTACCCATGTTTTCTAACCTGTACGACACCTTTCAAGTGTGTCTATCTGTGCATCCAACTTTACATTACCCATGTGTTCTAACCTATACGACACTTTTTTCAAGTGCGACTACCTGTGCATACAACTTTACATTACCCATGTTGTCTAACCTATACGACACCTTTCAAGTGCGTCTACCTGTGCATACAACTTTACATTACCCATGTGTTTCAGTAAAGAAATTCAACTTTATAACTGTGTAATATTTTTAATGAACTTGAAATTGTTGAAGAGTTCTACTTCCTGATAACATTATCAAGCAATTCACCATGTTTACACATTTTGGGGATTCTCGATTAACAATATTTTATGAAACACTTACAATACATATTATATATTAATTGGTAGCAAGTAATTAAGTCGTTAATTATTATTCATATTGATTTATATGATCAGGTTTTGGGAGTTCACAATGAACCCAGCGACAGCACTGCAGCCGATACACCTATACAGAAACAGCGGACACGCCAGCTGAATAGATGTAAGCAATTCATAAATGTTCGGGGTTTGTAAGAGATTACATATATATTATATTGTAAATTGTTAGGGGTTTGTAAGATATGACATACATATATTATATTGTATATCATTAGGGGTTTGTAAGAGATGACATACATATATTATGTTGTAAATTGTTAGGGGTTTGTAAGAGATGACATACATATATTGTATTGTAAATTATTAGGGGTTTGTAAGAGATGACATACATATATTATATTGTAAATTGTTCGGGGTTGTAAGAGATGACATACATATATTATGTTGTAAATTGTTAGGGGTTTGTAAGAGATGACATACATATATTATATTGTAAAATGTTCGGGGTTTGTAAGAGATGACATACATATATTATGTTGTAAATTGTTAGGGGTTTGTAAGAGATGACATACATATATTATATTGTAAAATGTTCGGGGTTTGTAAGAGATGACATACATATATTATATTGTAAATTATTAGGGGTTTGTAAGAGATGACATACATATATTATATTGTAAAATGTTCGGGGTTTGTAAGAGATGACATACATATATTATATTGTAAATTATTAGGGGTTTGTAAGAGATGACATACATATATTGTATTGTAAATTATTATGGGTTTGTAAGAGATGACATACATATATTGTATTGTAAATTATTATGGGTTTGTAAGAGATGACATACATATATTGTATTGTAAATTATTATGGGTTTGTAAGAGATGACATACATATATTAGATTGTAAATTATTAGATGTTTGTAAGATATGACATCGCTCCATCAATATCACACATACATATAGTGTATCAAATTGTAACTGGATACTCGCTCCATCAATATCACACAGACATATAGTGTATCAAATTGTAACTGAATGCTCGCTCCATCAATATCACACATACATATAGTATCAAATTGTAACTTGATGCTCGCTCCATCAATATCACACAGACATATAGTGTATCAAATTGTAACTGGATGCTCGCTCCATCAATATCACACAGACATATAGTGTATCAAATTGTAACTGGATACACGCTCCATCAATATCACACAGACATATAGTGTATCAAATTGTAACTGAATGCTCGCTCCATCAATATCACACATACATATAGTATCAAATTGTAACTTGATGCTCGCTCCATCAATATCACACAGACATATAGTGTATCAAATTGTAACTGGATGCTCGCTCCATCAATATCACACAGACATATAGTGTATCAAATTGTAACTGAATGCTCGCTCCATCAATATCACACATACATATAGTATCAAATTGTAACTTGATGCTCGCTCCATCAATATCACACATACATATAGTATCAAATTGTAACTTGATGCTCGCTACATCAATAACGTACAGACATTTAGTATCAAATTGTAACTTGATGCTCGCTCCATCAATATCGTACAGACATTTAGTATCAAATTGTAACTGGATGCTCGCTCCATCAATATCGTACAGATATTTAGTATCAAATTGTAACTGGATACTCGCTCCATCAATATCACACATACATATAGTATCAAATTGTAACTGGATACTCGCTCCATTAATATCACACAGACATATAGTATCAAATTGTAACTGGATGCTCGCTCCATCAATATCGTACAGACATTTAGTATCAAATTGTAACTTGATGCTCGCTCCATCAATATCGTACAGACATTTAGTATCAAATTGTAACTGAATGCTCGCTCCATCAATATCACACATACATATAGTATCAAATTGTAAGTGAATGCTCGCTCCATCAATATCATACAGACATTTAGTATCAAATTGTAACTTGATGCTCGCTCCATCAATATCGTACAGACATTTAGTATCAAATTGTAACTGGATGCTCGCTCTATCAATATCGTACAGATATTTAGTATCAAATTGTAACTGGATACTCGCTCCATCAATATCACACATACATATAGTATCAAATTGTAACTGGATACTCGCTCCATTAATATCACACAGACATATAGTATCAAATTGTAACTGGATGCTCGCTCCATCAATATCGTACAGACATTTAGTATCAAATTGTAACTTGATGCTCGCTCCATCAATATCGTACAGACATATAGTATCAAATTGTAACTGGATACTCGCTCCATCAATATCACACAGACATATAGTATCAAATTGTAACTTGATGCTCGCTACATCAATAACGTACATACATATAGTATCAAATTGTAACTTGATGCTCGCTCCATCAATATCGTACAGACATTTAGTATCAAATTGTAACTGAATGCTCGCTCCATCAATATCACACAGACATATAGTATCAAATTGTGAGTGAATGCTCGCTCCATCAATATCATACAGACATTTAGTATCAAATTGTAACTTGATGCTCGCTCCATCAATATCGTACAGGCAAATTGTATCAAATTGTAACTGGATGCTCGCTTCATCAATATCACACATGCATATAGTATCAAATTGTAACCGGATGCTCGCTCCATCAATAACGTACAGACATGTAGTATCAAATTGTAACTGGATGCTCGCTCCATCAATATCACACAGACATATAGTATCAAATTGTAACTTGATGCTCGCTCCATCAATAACGTACATACATATAGTATCAAATTGTAACTGGATGCTCGCTCCATCAATATCACACATACATATAGTATCAAATTGTAACTGGATACGCGCTCCATCAATATCACACAGACATATTGTATCAAATTGTAACTTGATGCTCGCTCCATCAATATCGTACAGACATATTGTATCAAATTGTAACTTGATGCTCGCTCCATCAATAACGTACAGACATTTGGTATCAAATTGTAACTTGATGCTCGCTCCATCAATATGACACAGACATAAACAATTATTATATCAAATGTTTGCCAGATTCGCGCTCCATTTGATCAGGGGTTGATACTAATCTCCTGTCTTTGATATTTTTCAGTCAAAAATGTTGCTTCCGCTGTAATAGACATGAAACTTAGTGAGGCACTGAGGTTGTACATGCAGGCTCCAGTTCTCAAAATGGTTTGTATCTCGGATACTATATGTATCCATTTTATTGAAATCAATTAGCAGTAAAGTCAGCCACTGTGTGCATTGACTTGTTTGACTTGGTGTGAGAGTGACATTTAACAATAACATTTCCTCACTTTCTGATATATATTTGTACTGCACATTTCCTCACTTTCTGATATATATTTGTACTGCCGCTGTGATAATTACTCATATCCGGCATAAAATTCGGAATAATAATTTCACATTACTATGGAATATGTACAGACTCGCCATAATATCTTACACTTGGTACAGACACACCATAATATCTTACACTTGGTACAGACTCACCATAATATCTTACCTTGGTACAGACGCACCATAATACCCCACCCTTGGTACAGACGCACCATAATATCTCACCCTTGGTACAGACGCACCATAATACCCCACCCTTGGTACAGACGCACCATAATACCCCACCCTTGGTACAGACGCACCATAATACCCCACCCTTGGTACAGACTCACCATAATATCCCACCCTTGGTACAGACTCACCATAATATCTCACCCTTGGTACAGACGCACCATAATACCCCACCCTTGGTACAGACTCACCATAATATCTCACCCTTGGTACAGACTCACCATAATATCTCACCCTTGGTACAGACGCACCATAATACCCCACCCTTTGGTACAGACTCACCATAATATCTCACCCTTTGGTACAGACTCACCATAATATCCCACCCTTTGGTACAGACTCACCATAATATCTCACCCTTTGGTACAGACTCACCATAATATCTCACCCTTTGGTACAGACGTACTGTAATATCTCACCCTTTGGTACATACATACTGTAATATATCACCCTTTGGTACAGACTCACCATAATATCCCACCCTTTGGTACAGACTCACCATAATATCCCACCCTTTGGTACAGACTCACCATAATATCCCACCCTTTGGTACAGACTCACCATAATACCTCACCCTTTGGTACAGACTCACCATAATACCTCACCCTTTGGTACAGACTCACCATAATACCTCACCCTTTGGTACAGACTCACCATTATACCTCACCCTTTGGTACATACTCATCATAATATCCCACCCTTTGGTATAGACTTACTTCAATATATCACCCTTTGGTACATATTTACCATACCATATCACCCTCTGGAATAGACTCACCATAATAGCTCACCCCTTGGTACAAGCTCACCATAATATCCAACCCTTTGGTACAGACTCATCACAATAGCTCACTCTTTTGTACAGACTCACTATAATATCCCACACTTTGGTACTGACTCAATATAATATCTCACACTTTGTACAGACTCAATATAATATCTCACACTTTGTACAGACTCAATATAATATCTCACACTTTGTACAGACTCAATATAATAGCTCACACTTTGGTACAGACTCAATATAATATCTCACACTTTGTACAGACTCAATATAATAGCTCACACTTTGGTACAGACTCAATATAATATCTCACACTTTGATACAGACTCAATATAATATCTCACACTTTGTGGTACAGACTCAATATAATATCTCACACCTGGGTACAGACTCAATATAATAGCTCACACCTGGGTACAGACTTACCATAATAACTTACATGTTTAATCAAACTTATCTTGCTAGTACTTATTGGTATACACATATAGCTGCCCTTCAGGTTGCATCCGTGATATAATTAAAACCCAATCTGTTTTCAATCCATTCTTATTTTCAGATTGATGAATATCTACCTCTCGAAAGCATGTCAGAGATGAAGCCAATTTCCATATTATTTTTGAACATCGATTTAGACAACAGAGTCCGCACCGACGTGGAACGACAAGCTAAGCTGATTCAGGAGATATTTGAAGTTGCCTATGCCAACTCAAAAGCTACGCAGGGTAAATACTGTTAGAATACTGAGCTAAGAAATGACAAAATAAGTGTAATGACAATTGTCTTTGTCTGAATATAGATCAACTATAGCAGTTATAGTGCCATTCATTACCACTATCTGTGTCTGAATATAGATCAACTATAGCAGTTACATTGCCATCCTTTACCAATATCTTTGTCTGAATATAGATCTACTATAGCAGTTACATTGCCATCCTTTACCAATATCTGTGTCTGAATATAGATCAACTATAGCAGTTACATTGTCATCCTTTACCAATATCTGTGTCTGAATATAGATCTACTATAGCAGTTACATTGTCATCCTTTACCAATATCTTTGTCTGAATATAGATCAACTATAGCAGTTACATTGCCATCCTTTACCAATATCTTTGAAACAGATGGTCTTGATACAACCAGAAAACCGATGTACATAGCAATCAATATCTCTTTCTCTGACGCTGCATTTCCAAACTCCAAATACATTTACACAATTAATGTGTAAAGTTACATCTATGTAAAAACAAAACACCAAAACCAAAACCATCTATGTATAAAGTTTATACAAATTGGTTGGATTCACCAATAAGCGTGGTTACCTGGATTTGTTTGATACTTGACCATCTATGTATAAAGTTTATACAAATTGGATGGATTCACCAATAAGCGTGGTTACCTGGATTTGTTTGATACTTGACCATCTATGTATAAAGTTTATACAAATTGGATGGATTCACCAATAAGCGTGGTTACCAGGATTTGTTTTTACCTGCTTGTTTTCATGTACTTCTGTGAGCAATTCAGATCCATTTTGTTCTAAAGTTTTATTTTTCATATACTTAACGTATACATAGTACTATCTTTGTTTTAGAAGTTAGATAACTTACTGATATATTTGATGTTTTTGCAATTAGATAACTTACTGATATATTTGATGTTTTGGCAATTAGATAACTTACTGATATATTTGATGTTTTGGCAATTAGATAACTTACTGATACATTTGATGTTTTGGCAATTAGATAACTTACTGATATATGTTTGATGTTTTTTGCAATTAGATAGCTTACTGATATATATTTGATGTTTTGGCAATTAGATAACTTACTGATATATTTGATGTTTTTGCAATTAGATATCTTACTGATAAATATTTGATGTTTTTGCAATTAGATAACTTACTGATATATTTGATGTGTTTGCAATTAGATAACTTACTGATATATTTGATGTGTTTGCAATTAGATAACTTACTGATATATTTGATGTTTTGGCAATTAGATAACTTACTGATACATTTGATGTTTTGGCAATTAGATAACTTACTGATATATTTGATGTTTTGGCAATTAGATAACTTATTGATATATTTGATGTTTTGGCAATTAGATAACTTACTGACATATATTTGATGCTATGGCAATTAGATAATTTACTGATATATTTGATGTTTTGGTAATTAAATAATGTACTGATATATTTGATGTTTTGTCAATTAGATAATTTACTGATATATTTTACCTATGTCTCATCATGCTATTATTTTACCATTTCAGGGACTTTGAACAAGGTGTTTCTGTTTGATAAGGTACTAATTTTGTTATTAATGAGATTTTGTTATCACCGTCTCTATGAAGCATGTGTGCTTATGTAAATGTACGGGAACATGTGTGCTTATGTAAATGTACGGAACATGTGTGCTTATGTAAATGTACGGGAACATGTGTGCTTATGTAAATGTACGGGAACATGTGTGCTTATGTAAATGTACGGGAACATGTGTGCTTATGTAGATGTACGGAACATGTGTGCTTATGTAAATGTACGGAACATGTGTGCTTATGTAAATGTACGGGAACATGTGTGCTTATGTAGATGTACGGAACATGTGTGCTTATGTAAATGTACGGAACATGTGTGCTTATGTAAATGTACGGGAACATGTGTGCTTATGTAAATGTACGGAACATGTGTGCTTATGTAAATGTACGGGACATGTGTGCTTATGTAAATGTACGGGAACATGTGTGCTTATGTAAATGTACGGGAACATGTGTGCTTATGTAGATGTACGGGAACATGTGTGCTTATGTAAATGTACGGGAACATGTGTGCTTATGTAAATGTACGGGAACATGTGTGCTTATGTAGATGTACGGAACATGTGTGCTTATGTAAATGTACGGGAACATGTGTGCTTATGTAGATGTACGGGAACATGTGTGCTTATGTAAATGTACGGGAACATGTGTGCTTATGTAAATGTATGGAACATGTGTGCTTATGTAAATGTACGGAACATGTGTGCTTATGTAGATGTACGGGAACATGTGTGCTTATGTAGATGTACGGGAACATGTGTGCTTATGTAGATGTACGGGAACATGTGTGCTTATGTAAATGTACGGAAAAGTGTGCTTATGTAGATGTACGGAACATGTGTGCTTATGTAGATGTACGGAACATGTGTGCTTATGTAAATGTAGGGAACATGTGTGTATGTAAATGTACGGAACATGTGTGCTTATGTAATGTACGGAACATGTGTGCTTATGTAGATGTACGGAACATGTGTGCTTATGTAGATGTACGGAACATGTGTGCTATGTAGATGTACGGAACTGTGTGCTTATGTAAATATACGGAACATGTGTGCTTATGTAAATGTACGGGAACATGTGTGCTTATGTAAATGTACGGAACATGTGTGCTTATGTAAATGTACGGGAACATGTGTGCTTATGTAAATGTACGGGAACATGTGTGCTTATGTAAATGTACGGGAACATGTGTGCTTATGTAGATGTACCGAACGTGTGTGTTTATGTAAATATACGGAACATGTGTGCTTATGTAGATGTATGGAACGTGTGTGCTTATGTAAATGTACGGGAACATGTGTGCTTATGTAGATGTACGGAACGTGTGTGTTTATGTAAATGTACGGAACATGTGTGCTTATGTAGATGTACGGAACGTGTGTGTTTATGTAAATATACGGAACATGTGTGCTTATGTATATGTACGGAACGTGTGTGCTTATGTAAATATATGGAACATGTGTGCTTATGTAGATGTACGGAACATGTGTGCTTATGTAGATGTACGGAACATGTGTGATTATGTAGATGTACGGAACATGTGTGCTTATGTAAATATATGGAACATGTGTGCTTATGTAGATGTACGGAACATGTGTGCTTATGTAGATGTACCGAACGTGTGTGCTTATGTAGATGCACGGGAACATGTGTGTTTATGTAGATGTACGGGACATGTGTGCTTATGTAAATGTACGGAACATGTGTGCTTATGTAGATGTACCGAACATGTGTGCGTATGTAGATGTACGGGAACATGTGTGCTTATGTAGATGTACGGAACATGTGTGCTTATGTAAATGTACGGAACATGTGTGCTTATGTAGATGTACCGAACATGTGTGCTTATGTAGATGTACCGAACATGTGTGCTTATGTAGATGTACCGAACATGTGTGCTTATGTAGATGTACCGAACATGTGTGCTTATGTAGATGTACGGAACATGTGTGCTTATATAGATGTATGGAACATGTGTGCTTATGTAAATGTACCGAACGTGTGTGCTTATGTAGATGTACCGAACGTGTGTGCTTATGTAGATGTACGGGAACATGTGTGCGTATGTAGATGTACGGGACATGTGTGCTTATGTAGATGTACGGGACATGTGTGCTTATGTAGATGTACGGGACATGTGTGCTTATGTAGATGTATAGAACATGTGTGCTTATGTAAATATACGGAACATGTGTGCTTATGTAAATGTACGGGAACATGTGTGCTTATGTAAATGTACGGGAACATGTGTGCTTATGTAGATGTATGGAACATGTGTGCTTATGTAGATGTATGGAACATGTGTGCTTATGTAGATGTACGGAACATGTGTGCTTATGTAGATGTATGGTACGAAAATATGGTTAATGTGATCACAAACTGTACAGCATACTAGTACTTGGGGGTGAGATAGTTTGTATTATGCTCTATGCTGATGATAGTGTGTTAATAGCGGAGTCTGTTGATGATATACAAGTGCTACTGAATGCTTTAAATGATTGGTGTGCTCTAAATGATATGACTGTAAATGCTTCTAAAAATAATGTTGTGCACTTTCGTCCCAAGTCAGAATTAGGTACCCACTTTAGGTCCACATGTGGAATAAATCAGATTAATATTGTTGACAGATATACTTACTTAGGTGTTGTTTTGGATGAACATTTGGATAATAATATTACAGTTAAATCTGTTTCTCAGAGTGCCAGTCGCGCATTGGACTTACTTATTGCAAAATGTAAATTAATGTGCGGTGTGCCCTGTGATGTTTTTATAAAGTTATACGATTCGGTCGTTTGGCCTGTAATCAATTATAGCGCTCCTTTGTGGGGGTTTCGATCATATTCGTGTATCGATGCAGTTCATAATAGGGCATTACGGTATTTTCTCGGTGTCGGCAAATATTCACCAACCAATGGTATTTCAGGAGATATGGGTTGGAAACCCCCAATAGTCCGACAATGGAAATGTATCTCTTTATTGTTCAAGACTTTCAGGTATGGATACCGCAAGGATCAATAAGCGAGTGGCACTCTGGGCATATAGTAAGCTAGTCGTTCATGTAGAAATTGGCATTTTAATGTTAAGAGCTATTATGAGGCTAATGATTTTCCTATGTACACTAGCTTTACTAATCCTATATCTCGTTCTTTCACACATAATGTAGAGGTCAAAGCATACGATAAGTATATAAACTCTTGGTCAACCAAGATAAACAATGTCATAGGTCCCTCTGGTGGCGGGCGGAATAAATTGAGACTGTATAAATTGTTTAAAACTGACCATATATATAGCAGAGCAATATTGTAAAATTGTATTACCACCCAGACATCGTTTTGCAAATTTCGACTGGGGATCGCCCACAATAGGACAATACTGGTCGGTATGAAGGTTTGCCAGAGGAATCTAGGATTTCTCAAATATCAATTTCTACTCAATGTCCGATTATGATAAATATTGTTTCCTGTTTTCAAACCAAGAGATGATTCGTAATTGTGCCAAAACCTGTTTTATTATTCTACAGAGGCGTCAGTTTTATATGTAAATAATTTTTTAATTTGTGAATAATTATTAGTCATTATTTCTTTGTATTTCCAACTGCAATTATTTATCTCGTCTTTAATATCTCTGCTAATCATATTCGTTATGATCTGATCAAAGCGAAGTTAGATGTCATATGACCAATCAGTGTGCAATAGTACCTAATTTGTATTTCAGTGTTTTATAATTGTCTTAGAGCAGTTTTTAATATCCGATTAGCAGGGATATTGCAGCTTTATCTAATCTAACATACTGTGATAAATGAGTGTGTATAATTTTGCTCATCTCTTATAACTCCATGTTGGAGTGGCTTTGTACTTTTATTATGTAAACTATACATGTAATATTATTGTAAATATTGTACGTACAATGATGATATGTAAATAAAGATGACTACAACTACTAGTATCTCACATCCGTCAGAAAACACTTGTCTGGGCTCTATTTCCTGTCAACCTAGTTACTAGGGATACCTGTGTGGCAACTGTAATCTTTCAATGGGAGACATGTTATAATAATATTACATGACTTTGATGTACATGTATCTATTAGTTTTAAAACGAATATGCAAATTTCCCGACCACTCATATGTGTGTATAGCCCTTTGAGCGTTTCAACTGAGATGAGAGATCCAGGGCCTTATGGTTATTCACGCATTATGTGTATTGGACTGAATATATATTTTAGGGATTGACGATTGTGGTGCTATTTGGGCTATCTGGATACAAGGATGAAAATGACTGTGCACAAGCTCTCACTTGTTCAGACATAATTAAGAAAGAGCTTGACAATACAGAAGGTATCAGGTAAGTGATGTCTATATAATCTAAGCATGTATGTATAGAGATATGGATGGGTCTATGGCATAATATGGTATAATAGGTAATGCATGCGTTATTAATATGGTGTTGCTATAACGTATAATAGGTAATGCATGCGTTATTAATATCGTGTTGCTATAACAATAGTTGTTGTATGTTTAAGCTATTATTATGTCATTATTCTAACAAAAGTTGTAGTACGGCGTGGTATCCATGAAGTAAAATTTTGTTATTATATATATATTTTAACAATAGTTGTATTATGTTTAGTGGTTATGCAAGTAATATGTCGCTATTATAACAATATATGTGTTATGTTTAGTGGTTATGCAATTAATATGTCGCTATTATAACAATAGTTGTGTTATGTTTAGTGGTTATGCAAGTAATATGTCGCTATTATAACAATAGTTGTGTTATGTTTAGTGGTTATGCAAGTAATATGTCGCTATTATAACACTAGTTGTGTTATGTTTAGTGGTTATGCAAGTAATATGTCGCTATTATAACACTAGTTGTGTTATGTTTAGTGGTTATGCAAGTAATATGTCGCTATTATAATAACACATTAAGGACTTAATCTAAGTTCTATAGTTAAGAAAAAAATCATTACACTATTCATTATTTTATTGTTTTCCATAGTACAGTTTGTATATACTAATTAATCTAGAGGCGATATTTGCGTGGGTTGAGGCTGCAGGTTTGGCTGGCTTGGGACATTGTACGGTGTGGCACTGGGAAGGTGTAGCAGTTTTTTTCATATCCATTATTATCCCCCTTAATTAAATCAAAAATTAGTATCTTATTTGCAATGCTCTTATACTATATTCAGTCTCTTTGTTAATTACAATCTAGTATGTCGGGGCGGGCCGAAACTAATGTTGTTAAAACTTGTTGCCGAACCATATTTCTTCTCCATATATATACATACTGATAATGTTTGTACCATATATCTTATTTAATTCATCCGTAACATGTTTGTAAATTTGAGTTGTATTGTACATTGAATATAATGAATGCAATAAAATATGATTAAACTAAAAATTAATTAACAACAATACATACCTGCACTTTCCGGAAAACAGCCTGTGACCAGTGTAATGCACATACTCTGAGGGTCGCACAAGGAAACACTGTCCTCAATGCTGCCCATGTCGCTGCTTCAAAATCTAGAACGAATGCCTATACGGCTTGTGGAATCTCGAACAGTTTCTGAAAATAGACAATATAATGTTATTGCATGAAAATAATGCTCTAATAACGTAAATTGTAATATGTTTAATTATAAAAAATATATATTCACTTAATTTATTTAGTAAAATATTCATTTGGACGTTCAAATTATATAATTACGATGCTAGTTTAAAACATTACAATAGGTGGTAGTTACCTTTCTTATAGTCCTTGCGTCGTCTTAATATGAAGATGAAGACCAGTGGGATCTGCTTCACCTCCCCATCCTTTTTCAGGAACGCATGTATGGAAAATAGCTGGTTGAAGGAGTCATTTGGGCGCAGGACATACAACGTTTTCGCCTGCCGTGTGTCGAGCTGCATCTGTGTTGCGAAGACGAGGTGATGGGCCCCCGTCGACGGTGATATCCTTCCGCAAGAAATCGTCAGGAATGAAGTCGTTTGCGAGCTAAAAATTATATATTATATATTTATTAGTTAGATTGTTAATCATATTATAGTATTACGCATTGTTTAAATAGCATCACAACATCGGTTCAGTTGGTCCTTTTTGTAATGGGTGGTTCGAGTCAAGGATAGTCAGCCTGGAGTGTCCCTACCAAAACTATTGCTTTAAATTATCGTAACGGTATATATGTATTATAAATTAGTGATATATTTATACAGTTTCATATACATGTTTGTATCATATATATATTATTGTACTATCAAAACTATTACTTTAAAATATCGTAACAGTATATAATGAATAACTGGTTTAAAGTATGGAGGCTAAAGCGGACCCTACTACAATTGCACAGACACCATCACATATACATATCAATGCAAATGTACAAACATAATTTAGCAAAAATAATATAATGTGTATCTTTTTAGATTTAATACTATAATATGATTACCAGTTTTGTCAGTTTTGTTCCAGCCTCAGCAGCATGGGCCATGGTCGTGGACACCTCGGCGGATATATTCTCCGTTCCAACATCGTCGCAGGACACCACATCAGTTTGTTCCTGACACTGCACAACCAGGTCCTCGTGTACACTAGTACACTGGAAGGTAATATACATAAAATAACATAAAAGTCATATTTAAAGAAATTAATTCTGTAGCACACCATTTGTTATGTCATTTATAGATTTAAAATTTCAGTAACGGAGAAATATTGCGAGGAACTAATTGTAACATAGAACTGGTCTCAAGCGTATCACTGACCGTTACATTATATGAGTATCATTATGTATCCACCAATATGTCATTGCATTTAGCTGATTCATCGGCTATCACCTCGAATGTAATGGGGACATTCG